>CM074720.1:550175292-550365292 GCA_037306005.1 Rhinophrynus dorsalis
TATTCTGGGAGATCACTGTTACTATCACACTCTATATAGAACTGTAGTCAGTGACTCACCTCTCCCATAGAATGTAACATAATAACTATCATGTACTAGAGCTGTTAATATCATATTCTATGGGGAACTGTAGTCAGTGACTCACTTCACCCATAGAATGTAACATAATAACTGTCATGTGCTAGAGCTGTTACTATCACATTCAATAGAGAACTGTAGTCAGTGACTCACCTCACCCACAGAGTGTAACATAATAACTGTCATGTGCTAGAGCTGTTACTATCACATTCTATATAGATCTGTAGTCAGTGACTCACCTCTCCCATAAAATGTAACATAATAACTGTCTGGACACCAGGTGGGAAGATGCACTAAACAGTGATGCTGTGGTGATGTGTGGCTATTGATGCGTGACAAGTACATCAATTCAATCATTAAAATACAGGGTTGTCTAATAGTTGGCGATGTGTAAGGGATGTGTGATGGATGTGGAAGGGATGTGGAAGGGATGTGTAATGGATGTGGTAGGGATGCTTTACAAATAACCAACAGTTCAACAATCCTGAAGTCTGAGCGTATTCTGTCTGCTGCACAATGGGTAGCTGGAGAGGATTTGCTCAGACACAAACAACATTGCTCCCTTAGCATGTTTTGTGTCATAATGATGTTCATTATGCACATCTGTGGCACTGAAGGTGCATGTTACTTACGACAGATATTGCCAACATTAATTTATCATTCTGAGAATGGCAGAGAAGCTACAGCATATGACAGCTTCTCTGCCATTCTCTAAAGAAGAAGTGGTGTGAAAAAAACATCCCTATGGTACTCAAAGAGTTAATGAATGGCAACTGTTATCTCTGCACTCCAGTAGAGACAGCGAGCTGTCATCTGACTCAATAAAGAGTTAAAGGGAGATCCAAACCTCAGGTAGGAGATGTTGGGACTGTGCACTCCGACAGCAGAGGCCGCTATCAGAGCTTAGTGCATTTGGCGATGTGCACCTTTAACATATAAACACACCCACATGAATATGACAACGAATCATTAACCCCCATCTGCAAATGAGCCATTATAGTAAACCTGTGGAAGGCATGGCAGATTCATGGTGATGTTGGTGGGTTGTGTCAGATTGGTTGTTGATTCACAAGCAGACAATGGTGAAGACTCATTAGTGCATGCTACTGATATGCCATCAACACCACTTCGCCACCATATCGCCACCCTGGCCCCTTATTGCCTCTTAGTTCACATTCCCAGGTCATCTGTAAGGGAGCTTTTTGGACACCAGAGGGCACTGTAAAAAAAAAAATAAAAATAAAAATAAAAAAAAAAAAATATATATATATATATATATATATATATATATATATATATATTATACATACGCTATCATTCAAAAGTTTGGGGTCACTTAGTAATGTCCTTGTTTTTGAAAGAAAACCATATCTTGTTCATTAACCCCTTAAGGACCCATGACGGTCCTGGGCCGTCATGGCTTGTTATACCCTTCAGGAATTCTGGGCTCCCCGTGCGGCTGCACAATGTTCGGGGAGTCCGGAATCAGATCCAGCGGAAAAAAAAAAAATGCTCTGTGGTCCTTAAGTGACCTCCGCGTGCGTGCCCGGCCGGTCCTTAAGGGGTTAAAATAACATCAGTTGGATCAGAAATACATTGTAGACACTGTAAATCTTGTGCAAATGCAAAGCAATGCATTCTGTACCCCTCTGGCACGCAAAGGGTTAATAAGGATTATAAAAGTATTTCAATGCTTACCTCTATACTAAGAATTAAGTGGGGGGCACTTATATGTCAGTGACAGTTCTGCTTTAAATACGTTCTTTTATTATGTCGTACTGATAATTAGGCTGATCCCATAAAATGCTTCCTGTCTAAATCCACATTATCATCCGCTCAACACGAATTATATCAGGCATGGGCAACCTGAGACTTTCCAGCTGTTAAATACTACAACATCCATCATTTTATGCCAGCCATAACTTGAAACTATGTTTCATCTACTGCAGGAGCATGTGAGTCTTGTGACTGTGTGAGGGAGACTTGTCAGACACATCTTCACACAGTGAGCACTTCAAATCAGAGAGATGACTGTCTGGATTTGATACCAGATCCATGTCTTGATGCTTTTGCTGTGCCCGTTTCCTCTACTGGACCAGTACTGTTGAGTCACTACTGTATGTGAATCTACATCATGATGCTGACCCCCAGTCTATCTTAAAGGCTTTATAAGATCCATACAGGAATAAATATGCAGAACCTTCCAGCGTCTTAAAGGGATAGTAATTAGTGATGATCGATCACCCCGATGCTCGGGTGTTCGGGTGCTCTGGCCGAGCGCCCCCGGAGGCTCGAGTGCTCGGCCGAGCACCCGAGCCCCATTGAAGTCAATGGGAGGACTCGAGCATTACACCAGGCACCCCCTGCTCTGATGAGGGGAGGGTGCCTGGTTCATAGGAAAAGGGCAGAAAATGATGGAAACACCACAGAAATGGTTCAGGGACAGCATAGGGAGGATGTCTGGATGCATCTTGGACTCCAACGTCGCTGCTGGGAACGATGTTTCGCCCGTAGTACGCCATTTTTACAGACTGACCGTAAAACACACAAAAAGGAAGATAAAAACTAATCTGCGGCTAGGCACACTAAACAATATGTGACGCTAATCTGCGGCTAGGCACACTAAACAATATGTGACGTTAATCTGCGGCTAGGCACACTAAACAATATGTGACGCTAATCTGCGGCTAGGCACACGAAACAGAATGTGACGCTAATCTGCGGCTAGGCACACGAAACAGAATGTGACGCTAATCTACGGCTAGGCACAGTGAACGGAATATGTGACGTTAATTTGTGAATTTGCACACTAAACAATATGTGACATTAATTTGTGAATTTGCACACTAAACAATATGTGACGCTAATCTGCGGCTAGCCACACTAAACAATATGTGACGCTAATCTGCGGCTAGGCACACTAAACAATATGTGACATTAATCTGCGGCTAGGCACAGTGAACGGAATATGTGACGTTAATTTGTGAATTTGCACACTAAACAATATGTGACGTTAATCTGCGGCTAGGCACACTAAACAATATGTGACGCTAATCTGCGGCTAGGCACACTAAACAATATGTGACGCTAATCTGCGGCTAGGCACACTAAACAATATGTGACGCTAATCTGCGGCTAGGCACACTAAACAATATGTGACGTTAATCTGCGGCTAGGCACAGTGAACGGAATATGTGACGTTAATTTGTGAATTTGCACACTAAACAGAATGTGACAATATATGGCTAGGCACACGTTTAAAATGGCCCTTTTTGTCGCTGCGTTGTAAAATAATTGGCCCTGTGCACCTAACAGAATATGTCAGCTTGTCACTGCACTGTGAAATATTTGTCCCTGTGCACCTAGTACAATGTCACCTTAGAACATGTCCCCCCCAAAAAAAAAATTAAATTCTGCCACCCCCAAAAAAAATTAAATGCTGCCCCCACACACAACAGTCCTAAAAAGGACTTTTGGGTCTTGAAAGAGTTTCAACAATTTTATTCTCCCTACACTGACTTCCTGTGCATCTAGTATTATATGTCACCTTAGAAATATCCCCCCCACAAAAAAAAAGGAAATTGTGCCCCCCCAAACAAAATATAAATGCTGCCCCCACACACAACAGTCCTAAAAAGGACTTTTGGGTCTTGAAAGAGTTCCAACAATTTTATTCTCCCTACACTGACTTTCCCTGCCTAAGCGCATCTCTCCCTGGCTAAGAATGAGCCGAACTCGCGCGTCGGGTGCTATACAGCACCTGATCACGGGTTCTGGCCAGCCAATCAGTGTAATGCCAGCAGCCAACATGGCTGCTGGCATTACACTGATGTCAGAGCCTCCCCGCACGTTTATTGGCTGCACAGCAGCCGCGAAACGTGCGGGGAGGAGACCCGAACATGGCGGGCGAGCACATGCGGTACTCGTACGAGTACCGCCATGTGCCGAGCAGAGCGATGCTCGAGCCGAACCGAGCTTCGGCCGAGCATGCTTGCTCATCACTAATAGTAATGTTTCATACTAAAAGCAGCTCTAATTAATCATCATAGTATTTGGACTTGGAGAGTGTTATTTCAATTCTGTCAGAGTTGTAGTTCAAGAGTAATTCAATGATAAAGTATCCCCCTCCTGCCCCTTTTACTGATGTATCACTGTTCAGCCAGAGCAGAAGGGAGGTGCCCCGGTAGACTGCAGAGAGGGACAATCTTCAATTAAGATAAGGGAAAAACCTGAAAAACTTGTCAAGGGGGGCAGGGCTTTCATTGTTCTCATAAGAAGAAGATTGTCCCCTGCTGTTATCTGTCTGGTCTATGGACTGGATTCCACATCTGAGAAGAGATGGCTTACACTAGGTAAAAGGGGCGGGAGGGGAAACTTTGCTTGTGAATATCTCTCAAACCATAAAGGTTTGAGAGATAAGACTTATATCGTTCTTCATGTTTTTTTAATGCCTACAAAATAAAATAAAGTTAAAACGAAGTATTACTATCCCTTTAAATTAGCACCTTATTTATGATTTTTCCATTGGCTGGTAGGGGATGATGGGAGATGGAGTTCACAACAGCTACAGAGCCTCAAATTGCCCAACACCTGCTTTATATTCTGAACAGTCCAGTCTGACCAAAGTCCTGTAGTGACAGAGTTAATTCACTCACATTTCATTTTTCTCTGTGTCCCTTTGAGAAGTTCATTCAGAAATACTTGCTTTGTTGTCAAAAGAATCAATAGGAGGAGGTAACAGGATCCTCGCTTTTATTTAATGGGACAAGCACTGACACCAATATGACATAATAAGGTCATAAAACAGTCATCTTCTCTCATCGCCAATAATGACACAACAAGCTTTCTTCATCCTGCTACTATGTGTATGTGCATGTAAATATATATGTATATATCCAGTCAATACTTGTCTGTCAGACTGCTTGTTCTTATAATTTTATAGGTGAGCAAACATTCAGTGGTTTGGTTTGAAAGTTAATTCGCTGAACTGGCTGAAAATATTATGTTTTGGATAATCACTTCTGAAGGACAGATTGTGTGAGGAATTCATGATTTGGTTTGTATCCTATTGAAATGGCACTGTTCATAGGCGTGCGCACGGGGTGTGCCGGGTGTGCCCAGGCACACCCTAATCGGCCCCGTGCGCACCGGCCAGGAAGCTGGGAATTTATTTATTTATTTATTTTTTTAATATATCTGCCGCGAGGGAGCACTGATTTAAACTACCAAGCGCTCCCTTGCGGCATCTATGTGACAAGCCGCAGAGAGACCCAGGCTCTGTAGTAATACAGAGCGCTGGGAGATGACATCATCTCCCAGCGCTCTGCATTACTGAGAGCAGTGCGCGGGAGCTTCAGCTTTGTGCTGAAGGAGGCACAGAGCTCCCTTATGGCACACCGCTAGACCACCAGGGACTGAAGGTAGGGGATGGAGGGGGCATTGTGGAGATGAATGGGGCATTGTGGAGATGAAGGGGCATTATGGAAGGGGGCAATGTGAAGATGATGGGGGCAATGTGGAGCTGATGTCAATGTGAGGGCAAGTTGGAGCTGATGGGGGCAAGTTGGAGCTGATGAGGGCAATTTGGAACTGATGGGGATAAGATGGAGGTGATGGGGGCAAGTCGGAGCTGAGGGCAATGTGGAGATTATGGGGGCAATGTTAGGGCAAGTTGGAGCTGATGGGAGCAAGTTGGAGCTGATGGGGGCAAGTTGGAGCTGATGGGGGCAAGTTAAAGCTGATGGGGGCAATGTGAGGGCAAGTTGGAGCTGATGGGAGCAAGTTGGAGCTGATGGGGGCAATGTTAGGGCAAGTTGGAGCTGATGGGGGCAAGTTGGAGCTGATGAGGGCAATGTGAGGGCAAGTTGGAGCTGAGGGCAAGTTGGAGCTGATGGGGGCACTGTTAGAGCTAGTTGGAGCTGAGGGCAAGTTAGAGCTGATGGGGGCAATGTTAGGGCAAGTTGGAGCTGATGGGGGCAAGTTGGAGCTGAGGGCAAGTTAGAGCTGATGGGGGCAATGTGAGGGCAAGTTGGAGCTGATGGGGGCAAGTTGGAGCTGATGGGGGCAATGTTAGGGCAAGCTGGAGCTGATGTGGGCAATATGGAGCAGATGGGGGGCAATAATTTATTTAGCTAGCACACACACATATATATTACATACGCGCACGCACGTGTGTGTTTGTGCTTTTGGGTGCACACCCTAATGCAATTGGCTGCGCACGACTATGGCACTGTTTATATAGTGAACATCATTACGGCATGCTCCAATGTTACAGGTGTCAGAATGGCGCCCGCAATATGTCGACATTCAGAATCCACTGGTTAGTAGTATCTGCTAGGTCAGTATCTGTTAGGTTACTATTTGTTAGGTGAGGCTGGTAAGTTAGGATCTGTTAGGTGGTTAGGTTAAGTTGTTAGGTTACTATCTGTTAGGTTAGGTGGTTAGGTTTGTATCTGTTAGGTGGTTAGGTTGATATCTGCTAGGTTAGTATCTGTTAGGTTAGTATCTGTTAGATTAGGTGATTAGGTTACTATTTGTTAGGTTAGGTTGTTAGGTTAGTATCTGTTAGGTTAGGTGGTTATGTTACTATCCGTCAGGTTGCTATCTGTTAGGTTAGTTAGGTTAGTATCTGTTAGGATAGTATCTGTTAGGTTAGGTGGTTAGGTTAGTATCTGTCAGGTTAGTTTCTGTTAGATTAGGTGGTTAGGTTAATATCTGTTAGGTTGGTATCTGTTAGGTGGTTAGGTTAGTATCTATTAGGTTAGTATCTCTTAGGTGGTTAGGTTACTATTTGTCAGGTTAGATTGTTAGGATAGTTTCTGTTAGGTTAGTATCTGTTAAGTTAGGTGGTTAGGTTAGTATCTGTTAGGTTAGTATCTGTTAGGTTAGGTGGTTAGTATCTGTTAGGTTAGTATCTGTTAGGTTTGGTGGTTAGGTTAGTATCTGTTAATTTAGGTGGTTAGGCTACTATCTGTTAGGTTAGTATCTGTTAGGTTAGATGGTTAGGTTACTATCTGTTAGGTTAGGTAGTTAGGTTACTATCTGTTAGATTAGGTGGTTAGGTTAGTGTCTGTTAGGTTAGCATCTGTTAGGTTAGATGGTTAGGTTACTATCTGTTAGGTTAGTATCTGTTAGGTTAGGTGGTTAGTATCTGTTAGGTTAGGTGGTTAGGCTACTGTCTGTTAGGTTAGTATCTGTTAGGTTAGATGGTTAGGTTAGTGTCTGTTAGGTTAGTATCTGTTAGGTTAGATGGTTAGGTTACTAACTGTTAGGTTAGTATCTGTTAGGTTAGATGGTTAGGTTAGTATCAGTTAGGTTAGTATCTGTCAGGTTAGGTGGTTAGGTTAGTATCTGTTAGGTTAGGTTCAGTCTCTGTTAGATTTTGATGTCCACAATGTTGTGAACAGGCTATTTTGTATCAGCAACATTTTCACAGTAAAGCATGTATATGTAATCCTGTGTGTGTTTGTGTGAATGTGTACATCTGTATGTGTGTGTGTGCATGTTCATACATCAGTATGTGCATGTGTTTGTATGTATGTGTGTGTGTGTGTGTGTGTGTGTGTGTGTGTGTATGCCTTTATACATCTGTATGTGTGAACGCATGAATGTTCATTTGTGTATGTGATTGTGTGTGTCTGTGTGAATGTATAAGTGTGTATGTGGATCTCAGTCAGGGTTCACAGTGGTACTTTGGGGTGCTGTAGTGTCCAATTTAGAGTGACACTTTTTTCTTTGAAGATTTTGACAAAAATTAGAGTGTTGAGTGTCCACTGAATATTCATGGAAACAGTTCTGCACAGGATTTCTGTTTGTGTCTTTCTGATTGAGAGGCCTATGTCCATTATGTCCTTGAGAAAACAAAACCTAGAAAATATTTGGGGTGTCCAGAGAAGTTCAGACTGTATTAGTTGTGACTTGAGCAAATAAAACAGTGAGACGCACTGGTGTGTGTGTATTTGTTTGTGTGTTTGTATTTACAGGTGGTTGTGTATGATTGTTTGTGTATTGCAGTTCTGTGTGCAAATGTGTGCGAAAAAAAATGTAAAAAAAAATTGCCAGAAACTCTTCCAAATTCACTCGGCTTGTTACAGGGATAATAATACTTTGTTTTATCTTTATTTTATTTTGCAGGCATTAAAAAAACATGAAGAACAATATAAGTCTTATCTCTCAAACCTTTATGGTTTGAGAGATATTCACAAGCAAAGTTTCCCCTCCCGTCCCTTTTACCTAGTGTAAGCCACCTCTTCTCAGATGTGGAATCCAGTCCATAGACCAGACAGATAACAGAAGGGGACAATCTTCTTCCTATGAGAACAATGAAAGCCCTGCCCCCCTTGACAAGTTTTTCAGGTTTCTCCCTTATCTTAATTGAAGATTGTCCCTCTCTGCAGTCTACCTGGACACCTCCCTTCTGATCTGGCTGAACAGTGTTACATCAGTAAAAGGGGCGGGAGGGGGATACTTTATCATTGAATTACTCTTGTACTACAACTCTGACAGAATTGAAATAACACTCTCCAAAGTCCAAATACTATGATGATTAATTAGAGATGCTTTTATTATGAAACTTTACTATCCCTTTAATCATGGTTCAAGACTTATGTAACCACATAATTTCATGAATATCCACATAATCCACATAATTTAGATGAATATTGAATTTACAGAAATACTTTGCTCATCTCTGATAGTGACCATGTTTACAGTTTGTAAAGTAACATATCTAACAATATCTTTACATACAGTGAAAATTACAGATGTAGTAAATCATTGAGCCTTTTTTCCCCCAATTTCTTGCAACATGCATGCAGCAGAACTGTGAGAAATTGCAATAGAATCGAGTTGAGTTACCATGCAGCTGATTAGGAGCGAACTGTGCACCCAGTCAGGCATACACTGAAATCATTGTGCCTAATCGATCACAAGCTGGATGGCCGAACAATGAATATTGTGCATCTGCTTTCCGTTACAGAGTGGCCAGCTGTTAGGCTCTTTAGTAAGGTGTCCAATTAAAATATTGCCACCTACATGGTAACCCTCAAAAGAGCAACATCAGAATGTCATCTGAGTCAAGAGGGAGACATCAGAATCTCAGAATGTTGCCCTCATTAAAGGGGCAACATCTAAATGCCTGCCTGTGATACACAATACTTTAGTAGTACCAGGTAGCCTCATGCAGTGCACCCCACAGGATGAAACTAGAAAGAGGAAATGATTAATGATGTGCGTGTCAATTGGGCAAATAATTAATGATGTGTGTGTCGATCGGGCAAATGATCCAGGTAATTTGCCCGATTGACACACATTATTATCTCCTCTTTCTAGTTTCATCCTGAAACGTGTGGCTGCAAGCAACCCAGGCAAATACGGCATTCTATTAAAATGTCACCAACACATGGTGACTTCAGTTATACATTGATCAGCCAAACACTGAGCAATAATTTGTTGAATGGTGGACTCTATTGCTGTATATTGCAAGCCAGAGGGGCAATTCTGCAACAAGCCACATTTTTCAAAAGGCTACATTATAATATTCCACAGCTCTGGATGAGATAGGGTGAGAGCATAATTGACTACAGAATCATCAGGCGCTGATTCCATAAGCTTGCAATCTATAGGCTGAGGAAACATAGGCAGGCACGTGCACACATAGACACCAAGGGGGGCTTGAGTACCTGCCCTTTTTGTCCAAAGTGCCCTGGTGCCCTTTTAACAAAAAAATAAATAAATAACTAATTATGAGAAGTGCCCTTTTTTCATTTGAGCCCCTGCCCCCCCAAATGTCTGTGCACGTCCCTGAACATAGGTGAAGGAGAGGGGTACAGTTAGGCAGCCGAACAGCTGGACACTGGAGAGAATGAAAGAACTAATGGCGCGATGCAAGAAACGTTCCCATTGGATAAAGGTATTTTTGTGCGCAGATAGATTTTGCGCATGTTCTAATCCAGGAAGCTGAATACCGAACGCTTCTTGAATTGCGCATGAAAAATTCCATTTTACGACAACAGTGCACAGACGTATAAATTCATTCGCAATAGCAATTCTTGCATTAGACGCATTCGCTATTCCACTCACACAGATTCGTTAATCTTAGCCACGCCCACACAAAAAATAAATATACGCAACCATTCGCTAATCTTGATTTTTTCATGCGCAATTCAACAAAATCATGCGCAAACCTATTCCCTAGTGGTTTTCACCCGGGAAATAGCGATTGCGCACGTTTCCTGCATCGGGCAATAAGTGTGGGAAAAGGCTTGTGTGAACGGATGGGATATCAGGCTGAATAGTCGTATAAAGTTCCTAGAGGAGAATGTGAGGTCGTTCCTTTAGAGTTTAGCTGTCCCCCAGCATATCGCTCATGTGTAACTCATTAGACATAACACTGCTAGTACACGTCACTAGTAAGCTGGTGTGACTGCCTGCTACTGCCTCTGAGGCCACCTGCATGTAAGGCTTCCCCAAGTAAGCTGGTGAGTTTATGAGGTTCAGTAAGTTCTGATCCCAGTTAGCAACACCAGCTGGGCAAATGCAGGACACAAGAAATTAGAAAAACGTAGGCCCTCATGCAAGATTAATGACACATTGTGTAGACACTGCAGTTTCTTTTAGTAAAGTAATGGATACCTGTCTAGCTGAGGACAGTATTGAGAACCGTGATAGTTGGCTTCAAAGCAGATAGGATGTTTATCCAGGGAAATGACTGTCACTTGGAGCCAGGAAGGAATTTTGTTACCCATTTGGGGCTTAAATGGAAATGGCTTCTGAGTTTTTGTATTCCTTCCTCTGGATCAGCAGGCATGGCATGGGGTGAACTTGATGGACAAATGTCTTTCTTCAGACTCATCAACTATGTTACTAATGTGTAGCGCTGCATTCAAAAGTAATTGCAGCTGCGTAAGATTAGATCAGTTGTGAGCAGCCTGTAGTCGCTCCAGCTGTTCTAAGACTACAGTTCACATTATTCTAAGCAGGCCATTGGCCCACTGAGGATGATGGAAGATGTAGTCCAACAACAACTGGGCATGAGGCTTGAACGATTCATGGCATAGACAGAAGCACAAAAGCAGTAAACATGTCTAATTATTGGGGAATTAATTAAATCTCTATGTCTTTCTGATCTCATAGAATATTGGCACAATAAATAGCACCCAGGTGAGCAGTATATATATATGATTCAGTACAGTGTTTAATATATTGTAGATGGCATCCAGGAAGCAATCTGGCATTAATTTTTGCATTCTTTATAAGTCCAGTGTGTGCTGTTTTTTCTTGAATTGTATAGATAGATGGATAGAGAGATAGATAGATATGAGATAGATAGATAGATAGATAGATAGATAGATAGATAGATATGAGATAGATAAATAGATAGATAGAAAGATAGCTAGATAGATAGATAGATAGATAGATAGATAGATAGATATGAGATAGATAAATAGATAGATAGATATGAGATAGATAGATAGATAGATAGATAGATAGATAGATAGATATGAGATAGATAAATAGATAGAAAGATAGCTAGATAGATATGCGATAGATAGATAGATAGATAGATAGATAGATAGATAGATATGAGATAGATAAATAGATAGATAGATATGAGATAGATAGATAGATAGATAGATAGATAGATAGATAGATATGAGATAGATAAATAGATAGATAGATATGAGATAGATAGATAGATAGATAGATAGATATATAGATATGAGATAGATAAATAGATAGAAAGATAGCTAGATAGATATGCGATAGATAAATAGATAGATAGATAGATAGATAGATATGAGATAGATAGATAGATAGAAAGATAGATAGATAGATAGATAGATAGATAGATAGATAGATAGATATGAGATACATACTGTAGATAGATAGATAGATAGATAGATAGATAGATAGATAGATAGATAGATAGATAGATATGAGATAGATAGATAGATAGATAGATAGATAGATATGATAGATAGATAAATAGATAGATAGATAGATAGATAGATAGATAGATAGATAGATAGATAGATAGATAGATATACAGAACTACAGAACGAAGAAAACTGCACTCACAGGACGTCTTGGTGAGAAAAGGTGCTGATTTATTGCACTCGATGTTTTGGCCACAACTTGGGCCTTTTTCAAGTTGGGACTGAAATTACAATATTATACAGCCTGAATATCAGAGACGGGAGGTATATCAGTTTGGCGATTCCGGAATACAAGAGGCTAAGTGAGACAGGGGCAGATTGCTGAGGATCACGGACGGGAGAGACTATATATCACCATTTGAAAAGCTTGTACATATTGGTGTTTTAATAGACTTCTGCCCGCTACCTTTTCATCTTGATTATGACTGTCACAATAAATGGACGGGAGAGGGTCCATCCTACCACTGGAGAACTTTATATCGCTTACGCATAGTTTATGGACTTTGGCTGGACCTCTGCCCGCTGTATGTCAGCTACATTGTTTATATATTTACATATATGCTGTATGTGCCTTCAGTGGGGTGTTATATTATTAGATTTGTGTGTGAATAAATATTTTTATATTTTTTAATTAATGTTTTTATAAATACCTTTATTTTATTGAGGGCTAGTCTAGTGCTCTCCTGGTTTCTGCTTGGTTTCTAATACATACATATATATACTAGCAATATTGGAATGGAGTTGACTTTGCGGTTAGTAATGAGTGCTTTAATGAGTGGCTTGTTGAATTTTCAGTGCTTAGCCCTTTAAAGGGATAGTAATACTTAAGTATTACTAATCCCTATAGCAAAGTGCTACTTCAAAAAAAACGTATTGCCCCCAGTGTCATCTCTCAAACCTTTATGGTTGGAGAGATGAACACTTCTAAAGTTGCCCTCTCCCTCCCCCTTCCCCGTAGTCAGCGTTCTAGCTGACTGAAAGGAAGAGAGTCGTACGACTTTCAGGCGGTTCTCCAGCACAGCCGGATCGCATTACTAAAAAAGAAAACTTTCACTGAAATGGTCTTCCATGTGTGCTTGGTTTGTACTTGGTTTGCAGTGTGCTTGGTTTGTACTTGGCTTGCAAGCACACGTAGAAGACCGTTTTAGTGAAAGTTTTGTTTTTAGTTAATGCGATCGCGGCTCTGCTGCAAAGCCGCCTGATGATCTCTGACTGGATTTCCCTGAGTCAGCTAGAATGCTGTCTACGGGGAAGGGGGAGGGAGAGGGCAACTTTAGAAGCGATTATCTCTCAAACCATAAAGGTCTGAGAGATGACACTGGGGGCAATATGTTTTTTTTTAAGTAGTACTTTGCTATAGGGATTAGTAATACTTAAGTGTTACTATCCCTTTAACTCTCTCCCCTCCCATACCATCTCCTGTATTTTTCTTCTCTTTGTCTCCCCCACACACACACACACACACTCTGCATTGCACAGGGTATTTACTACCCTCTGCAAGAAGAGTGTGGATTTTCTCTTGGTCCCTGACTTATCAGCAGTCCCACTGTGTTATCCCCAGCAAACAACACAGCTTTGAATTCAATGTATTAACTGTATTAACTGTGAATTCTGTGTCCTTGTGCTCAGAAATGCTTTAGACTTGAGAAAGGGCGTTTATCCTGAAAGCTTGTCAATCCAAAACTCTGTTAGTCCAATAAAAATGGTATTACAAGATATTAATTTTGTTTGTTATTTTATATCTATATACTAGCAATAGTGGAATGGAGTTGACTGCGCGGGTAGTAATGAGTGCTTTAATGAGAGGCTTGTTGAATTTTCAGTGCTTAGCCCTTTCAGCTCCAAACAGGCGTGCAAGATATTATAAAACTGTGCATTACGCAACTCTACATCAGTGTGTGTGAATGTATGTCTGTGTACACGTGTTTGTGTGCACGTGTGTATGAGTGTGTATGTATATATATATATATATATATATATATATATATATATATATATATATATATATATATATATATATATCAGGGCTTATAATTTTAAGTCCTTTGCTACTAGCTAGACCTGAAAATTTACTCGCCACTGCAACACATAACATACCTACCAGGGCTGAATTTCTACTCGCCAGGGCTACATTTTCACTCGCCATTGGCTAGTGGCAAGTGGAAATTTTGAGCCCTGTATAAATCCTATATAATAATTTGCTAAAACGTGTGTAACGACATAGTCATGCTCAGTAGAGACTACCCGTTCCGCGGCTGATACAGAGCTCTGTATCAGGCGCGGCGCAGGCAGTCTCTACTGAGCATGACTGCCCTGTAACCGGCTGGCAGTGGCACTGTGGCCCGTGTAACCGGGTCTTCAACTAGTATATATATATATAATATTAGCTGTATGTTGTAAGTTGACAGCAGTTATTATCAGAGCAGAACAATCTCCAGGATCACGTTACAATAAGATCACATTAAGCAGAGCTTGCAGTCTAATGGAAATACCGGGGGGTGGAGAGGAGAATGCCTGTTTGGCTTGCACACAGAACTCTTCAGAATCAAGTGCTTTGTAATCTGACAGTGTTGAAGCCGAACACCATTCTGAGTGCAGCACCTCTCCAGTCCTGACGTCTCAGGCACACAGATAATTAGATCAGGAGAGCAGCTTTACTGAGAGGATCCCTTACCTGTGCTGGAATTGACTAGCTTAACCCACTGAGTGCAGAGGTGGGGTGCAATGTTTATATGACACTTGAGCGGTTAACCCATTACCAGTCCCATTATATCTAGAGATGAACAAACACTCCCTTTTTAATTTTTTTTTTTTTTTTGCTCTCCACTAGAATTCCAGTAGAAGGCAAAAAGTGTCCTTTTCCCTTATTTTTACAAATTATTCTTCAATTTGGCAGTTGAAGCTGGAAGTTTCACCAGTAACTAAAGCGGGAGTATTGTGGGGGGAATTAAATCGCCCATTGATTTCAATGGTGCCATCATTTTACGACGTAGGGAATTATTGATCAAGTTAAAGTGATTCAGGGAATCGAAGGAATTTTCAGTTCGACTCCCCCCCGTATCGGTGGAATTGGTTTGCTCCGGGAATTGCTCCTCTAGAGCTTGATGAGCGAGTTTCTTGGAATTTGGTTAACCCTTTAAGTGCCAGAGGGGCATGCAACGCATTGCGTTTGCGATGCGTCGCACGCCTCTCTGGCACTCAAAGGGTTAAGCTCTTTTTTGACCAATCCTGTTGATTTCAATGGGGTGAAAACTTGAGGCAATAATGGATCTTCAGCTGCAATTCACAGAAAAAGTGAAAAGTGCTATTTTCCTCCTATTTTTACAACTTTTCTTTCTTTTCCGCTGTTGCCCAGGATGTTATGTTGGTGCCACAGGAAGTTTCCCCTGTTCTTAGCCTGAAAGACTTAGGCCGGGATTCAGCAAACTGCGGGAAAAGCAGTGTATTGAATGCGCTGCTCTGCGCCACAATCACTGAGGGATACCTTCAGGTATTCATCAACAATCTGTGTACAATTTGTGTATGTGAAGCAGGGAAAATTGCATAAATAAGTCAGTCAGGCTATAAACCCACGCATACACATAAGAGAAAATGTGTTTGTGTGTTCGCCCCATACATTGTAATGGGAGCCATCAAATTGGCGGATCTATCTGGCCATCACTGACTGATGAATAATCGATGACCAGATACAATCCAGCAGTTTTAAATTAAACCATTCGCACCTTGATGAATCACAGCCAAAGTATTGGGCGAAAAGTACAATTCCTATACATTACAATGTGGCAAAAAGTGAGGCAAAAACAGACCTTGTGCTGACATCATACTTGACTGACAGCCCCATTCTTACAGTGACCCACGTGGTACAACAAGGCAAAGTCTTTCTCTGGGGTTTACTTTTAAATAAATCACCATGTTGCCATGATCAAAGTGGCAACATGACAATCTCGCGCTGCATGACAGCGCAAGATTGCCATGTCACCTACTTAATTGTCGCATACATCTGCAGCACACTGATGCGCTCCAGCTTAAAATGTTGTAGCAGCTGGAGCACCTGCATGTGCTGCATACATAATACTCTGTGTACCCTGCATACAATCTTATCAGGATGTTCCTGATAGCTATACAAATCAAACTGATAGCAGGACACCTACAGGAACATCCTGATAAGGTTGTATGCAGGGCACACAGAGTATTATGTATGCAGCACATGAAGGCTCTCCAGCTGCTACAACATTTTAAGCTATAGACACTTTTAGCTGGATCGCATCTGTGTGCTGAAGATGTATGCGACCATTAAGTAGGCAACATGACAATCTTGCGCTGTCATGCAGCACAAGATTGTCATGCTGCCATTTTGATCATGGTGACGTGGTGAAATTGTTGAAATGTCACACGCTCTTAAACATGCAACATTTCAAAAGGATACCCTTCTCTGGAATCCCTTCCACAATGGTATCCTTTTAAAATGTCACCTGTAACTTGTTGTGCGGCTATAAGCTGCATTAACCATGTTGCCGTGTGGAAAACAGTGACATGAGTATCTCTCCTTGCATAAAAGTGCAAGGTTCTCATGTCGCCTCTTTAAACATTGCTACCTTCATTCGATCTGTGCTTTGTGAGCCTGTTGGCCTTATATCTGTGCCGTGCCTGCATTCTGTCCCGCATTAACCCTTTATGTGAATGTTGGCCTTATATCTGTGCCAGCATTCCATCCCGCATTAACCCTTTGTGTGCCTGTTGGCCTTATAGCTGTGCTTTGTGTGCCTATTGGCTGTTTTTAGGACGGTCTTTAGTCCAGTCCTTCCTGGGCTGTTTCACGGCAGCATGGCTTATAGAGGTCTCTCTCTACTAGGCACCGGGTTCTTCCTGCCAGTGAGCTTCCTGTGTGGCACTTGTGCGGTCTTGCTCCACTGTCGTTAGTCTTACTTAGCTTGGCATTTTCCAGTTGTTTTGTTATAAAATTTCAGACCCTTCGTCTTCCTTTCTTGCAGTGTCACTGTGTGCTCTGCCAATATGATGCGGAGGGCGACATGTCTGATACGGGCAAAGGATAATTTTCATGGAGGTGAACACTAGGATATGGAACAGCTGTTCCTCGTGCTTTGAAAAGGGACAGTGCTCCTGGAAAACGCCCATCGTCGACTCCAGTGTTCGGAGGCACACAAAGGATTACTGCTGGCACTTAGATGCTGTGGCCAGTAAATTGAATGAAGGTAGCGATTTTTAAAGAGGCGACATGATAACCTCATGCTTTTATGCAGGGTGAGATTCTCATATCACCATTTTCAACATAGCGACATGCTTAATGCGGCTTCTAGCTGTACAGTATTTTACATGCAAGGTTTCAAGAGTAAATCTTCAGCAATCATCTCCTTAGATGATACAAGGTTCTGCATGCTAACATATCCAGTAAGATGGGGTATTACTTATTTAAACAACTGTTGGACTTTGAGAGACTCTTCCTGAGAAGACTTGATCCTCAGCATACTGGGAAATAGGCGCAACCTCTAACATTTACAGTATACTCTTGGACAACAGTTCTTCTCACCAGCCAGCTTGGGAAAGATAAAGGGAAATCACACTGATGGAGACTCTACACCTGGAAAAATGGAGTTTTATATCAGAATAGATATCCATACGGGCTCCCAAGTGATCAACCTGAAAGAGCAATCTTTTAGGCTACCACCCCATAACCTATTTCACCTTAATCAAAATGCAAAAAATACCAACCTCTGCTTTCAACTCTGGTGGATTTGAGGAGAGGTCTCACGTATGTGGAAACAGGTTGAATGTCTTATAAGGGAAAGCTTACATCTGTGCCAGTTCCTCTTAAGCTCCTGGACAACTTTCCTTGAGAGAAAGGCAGACAGTTTCATCCAGCAGCTGGTCAGTCACATCTGTCCGGCTGCACTTCTTACTTTAGCAACGCACTAGCTAGAAATGGGACCAAACTAAACTTATGGGCACACTAGATGGGCCAATAGTTATTATTTGCCATCAAATTCTATATTTCAAGGTGGGCAGACTTGATACCTTGTAACATAGTAACATAATAACATAGTTGATGAGGCTGAAAAAAGATATGCGTCCATCAAGTCCAGCCAATGCCAAATCACCCTGGTGATCCAGAACAAGGAAAAAAAAAAAAAGAAACCGACTGAAGCCTTTCCCAATTAAGCCCCAAATGGGTAAAAAAATCCTTCCTGACTCCAAATGGCAGTCAGATATTTCCCTGGATCAACATCCTATCTGCTTTGAAGCCAACTGTCATAATTCTCAATATTGTTCTGTGCTGGCTAGGCATCCATTGCTTTTTTGAAAACAGAGACAGTATCTGCAAACACAGCATTCCGAGGCAAAGAATTCTATAACTTTACCACCCTTACTGTAAAACAACCCTGGCTTTGTTTTAATCTGATATTTACAAATGTGATGGCGTGGCTTAGTGTCATTTTAAATTACAGCATGGACAATTTCAACCTGACCTGGTCCACCTACCAACAAATGACCTGAAGATCATATATACACTATAATCCAACCCCTTCTCTCCTTTTCATTCTACCATTTGTTCATTAGAGCACAAAGGTCATACATGATAACCCCTCGCTCTAGCGTTTATGATTATGTAACTGACTGATGTCTACGGAACGTCAGTAAAATCAATTTCATCAAAAAGACTCATGTATTATTATTATTATTATTATTATTAATGTTTAGTTATATAGCGCCAACTAATTCCGTAGTGCTGTACGATTGTACATCAGTGAGTATAGTGAACATTTTTTGTCTCCTACATTACACTTAGTTAAAGGGATAGTAATACTTAATTTTAACTTTATTTTATTTTGTAGACATTAAAAAACATGAAGAATGATATAAGTCTTATATTCACAAGCAAAGTTTCCCCCTCCCGCCCCTTTTACCTAGTGTAAGCCATCTCTTCTCAGAAGTGGAATCCAGTCCATAGACCAGACAGATAACAGCAGGGGACAATCTTCTTCCTATGAGAACAATGAAAGCCCTGCCCCCATTGACAAGTTTTTCAGGTTTTTCCCTTATCTTAATTGAAGATTGTCCCTCTCTGCAGTCTACCTGGGCCCCTCCCTTCTGATCTGGCTGAGCAGTGTTACATCAGTAAAAGGGGCGGGAGGGGGATACTTTGTCATTGAATTACTCTTGAACTACAACTCTGACAGAATTGAAATAACACTCTCCAAAGTCCAAATACTATGATGATTAATTAGAGCTGTTTTTATTATGAAACATTACTATCCCTTTAAGTCCAGAATTGTTCCAATAATTTTTAGAGCATCAACCTGAACATGTCCTAATAGCCACAGTTTACTATTCTTGATATTTAAATAGGGGCTCTATATTGTATGATTACATCATCTGTGTCACCGAAAACCAACCAATTACAATGTATACGTTCAGAAGCACTAAATTACCAGCACTAACGAGTCACTGAAGTCAGCTGGTGAATAGCACAGAAAAGAAACTGTAGCCTTTAAATCATTGTCAATTATTCAGTGAGAAAGCTACTCGGGAGAAAGAAAAGTAGACAGTATTAAATGGCACCGTGTGTAAAGTGATCCTATCCATCCTTTGAACCAGTGCAGACATCTGTAGTAATTAATTTAGTGCGCGTCGAATGGGATATTCATCATCCAACCTCTTAAAGTGGGTCTATCACATATAGATATCTAATGCTCATTAGATAGAGCATTAAGCAAAAAAGTTTAATATGTTAGTCATTTTTTTAAAAACCTGTTATTTACGCAAAAATTCAAGTTTAAAAGGTGCCCAGCAGCCTACTTCCACTTGCCGCTGCGGCAAACTGCTTGCCGCACAGAGGCTGCTCCCGTCCCACTACCCAGCATCCTCAGATGAGGTAGGATGTCTGTCTCTAAGCTGGAGCGATCTCATTGGCTAGATATCGATCTCTGCCAATGAGATCGCTCCAGCTTAGAGAAAGAAAGCCTCCGTCATTGGAGGATACTGGGTAGTGGGACGGGAGCAGAGGTAGTGCTGCAAGCAGGAAGTAGGCTGCTGGGCACGTTTTAAACTTGAATTTTTGCTCAGATAACATTTTTTTTTTTCTTTTTCAAAAATGACTAACATATTAATCTTTTTCGCTAAATGCTCTATCTAATGAGCATTACTTTTCTATATGTGATAGATCCACTTTAACAACTTTGGTGGAGAGTTCTATCAGCAGAAATTTTCAGAATATACCAAGTGCATTGGAGGCTGAAAAATTAACTGTTTCAGGACCAGAGGGACATCCAATGCATTGCGAATCATTGGATACCCTGCTGACAATCAAAAAGGGTTAAAGGGATAGTAACACTTTGTTATAACTTTATTTTATTTTGTAGGCATTAAAAAAACATGAAGAATGATATAAGTCTTATCTCTCAAACCTTTATGGTTTATGAGATATTCACAAGCAAATTAACACTTTGAGTGCCATAGAGGTACGCAACGCATTGCTTAAGAGCAAACCAACGGCACCTTCAGTTTTTTTTTTAACGCCCTTGAATCCTATAGAGGGAGTTCCCTTTTTTTTTTAACTCAACAGCAAAAGTCCTATAAGAATTGATTTTTTTTTCACAATAAAAGTGTACTGGTCCTTTAATAGAGTAAAAAAAGTTCAGTTCCATCTAGTATTTGGAAGGAGAAGGAAATGCTGAGGGCTGATGAATTGTAAGTTTATGATCACAGAAGAAATTCTGAGGAATGCACAAATCTCTTATCAAACTTGGGCCACATGGTTGTCACTTCCTCACTTCCTGCTATTGACTGCGAGGCATGTTAAAGCACTTTACTCTCATTGATCTCATTAACCACTTGGATGCTAGGCACGTCTCCAACGCATTGCAAAACAATGTATTGAGACTTCTCTCGCATCCAAGAGGTTAAACTTCACATCCTGGAACGGAGACATCCACAAGAAAGGAAATTAGGTTAGACTCTGCGTTGGACGTGTTACTCAGACGTAGACTGTCTGTGTGCTACAACAAACGCACTGAGGTTGATTCCCCAAATTCACATTTCTTTCATTGTGCTTCATACCACTCCTGCATACCTCCCAACATTTCAAATTGCCAAAGAGGGACACTTGTGTTTTAGGTGGTGTTGTTTGGGGCGTGACTGGTGGGTGAGGCATTAACACTTTTTTTAGGTTATTTCATGACCTATTGACACCTCTTTATGTAACTGAATAAATGCTTTAGAACAAGACCAAAGTGTTTTAATCACACAGACTCATTTATAAACACATATAGTGACATCTATACAAACATTAATGTGCGTTTTATTACTGTGGAGCAATGTGATACACTATATACACATCACACAGTCTGTTCTCCTAAACACAGGGACACCAGGGTGATACACTTATGTACACATCACACAGTCTGATCTCCTTAACACAGGGACACCAGGGTGATACACTTATATACACACCACACAGTCTGATCTCCTAAACACAGGGACACCAGGGTGATACACTTCTATACACACCACACAGTCTGATCTCCTAAACACAGGGACACCAGGGTGATACACTTCTATACACACCGCACAGTCTGATCTCCTAAACACAGGGACACCAGGGTGATACACTTATATACACACCACACAGTCTGATCTCCTAAACACAGGGACACCAGGACGATACACTTATATACACACCACACAGTCTGATCTACTAAACACAGGGACACCAGGGTGATACACTTCTATACACACCACACAGTCTGATCTCCTAAACACAGGGACACCAGGGTGATAGACTTATATACACACCACACAGTCTGATCTCCTAAACACAGGGACACCAGGGTGATACACTTATATACACACCACACAGTCTGATCTCCTACACACAGGGACACCAGGGTGATACACTTATATACACACCACACAGTCTGATCTCCTAAACACAGGGACACCAGGGTGATACACTTATACACACACCACACAGTCTGATCTCCTAAACACAGGGACACCAGGGTGATACACTTATATACACACCACACAGTCTGATCTCCTAAACACAGGGACACCAGGGTGATACACTTCTATACACACACCGCACAGTCTGATCTCCTACACACAGGGACACCAGAGTGATACACTTATATACACACCACACAGTGTGATCTCCTAAACACAGTGACACCAGGGTGATACACTTATATACACACCACGCAGTCTGATCTCCTAAACACAGGGACACCAGGGTGATACACTTATATACACAGCACACAGTCTGATCTCCTAAACACAGGGACACCAGGGTGATACACTTCTATACACACCACACAGTCTGATCTCCTAAACACAGGGACACCAGGGTGATACACATATACTCACCACACAGTCTGATCTCCTAAACACAGGGACATCAGGGTGATACACTTCTATACACCCCACACAGTCTGATCTCCTAAACACAGGAACACCAGGGTGATACACTTATATACACACCACACAGTCTGATCTCCTAAACACAGGGACACCAGGGTGGGAAAGGAGATTATTATGTTCATCTCCTATGGGAGCACAATAAAAAAAGCCCAGACTGCACCACACAGTCTAAAAAACAGCTCCTACCAGTCTTTGGGGTGGGGGGTTGTTGGAAAATTGACCTTAGGCACACCTAGGCAAGACAATCTAGGAGCTCTTAGCTCCACCCATGGCCACACCTGCATTCCTCACATTACCACACACTTAGTCCCATCCACTTTTTCCTGGTACATGAAAATACCCTTGGCCTATCACAAGCAAGAATGAAAACATAAAGAGTTAACTGATTGGTTGTGAGAAAGATCTTAGCAATGCCTTGGTGATTTCTATAGCATTTATGAGGTTACATGATAGCCTGTAAAGTGGTGCATAAACCGGTTCAGGGATATGGAGATTGCTCTGTCCATACTCACAAATCAGAATGGAGCTGTGGAGCTCATTTGCCTGCTGTGCCTACTGGGAAATCTGCTCTTGGCTGCAACCTGGACGTGTGTGCAGCTCTCATCCACAGACGATTGGGGGGTGGATTCACTAAGTGGTGATAAAGTAGAGATGAATTCTCCATTTTATTACTTCTCCAAGAGGCTTATGCAGTAAGATCTCCAAAGCTGGACAACTCTTAGTGCATAGGCTCCATTGACATAGAACTTGGAGAAGTGATATCACTGGAGAAGTTATCTCCACTTTATCACCGCTTAGTGAATCTCCCCCTATGCGTGTGCAGCCTCTACATAGACTCAAGTGCTGGGCTTTCAATCCAGACACAGATGGTCTATGGGGATGGCATCACTCAGGTCAACGACACTGGACTGTGTGACTTCAGTCCTATAGTTCATTCTCTTTTTACATGACCCATGAGGGTGTCCCGGGAGGTCTTTCTTCAGACACCCATTCTGCTTCCTGATTGGTCCTCGCAATGCAGCCCCTGACTTCAGGGGAAAACCTGCTGACTGTACACTGTCCATGTGATAGCTGCCATTTAAAGGGCCCTATGTTGCAGGACTTTTTTTCTGAGAAATGCAAGGGCAATTCCAATGCTTCTAGAGGTTTTATTAAAACATTATTAAAGTTAGCATGTCATTTTTCTTGCAGCTTGTGTTTAAGATGTTTTCCAGGCAGGTGGCACTATTGCTACACCTGTCTACGGAAAGCTTGTGTCTGCAGCCAGCTGGCTGCAAAATAATAAGTTTGCTTTGTAATAACTTATGACAGAAGCTTCTCTCAAGCAGCAGACATCACATTGTTCTACACATCAGAAAAATCCCTTCACTATAAATATTCTCTTGATAATAATTTAACTTTTACCTGAATTGTAGAGAATCAATGGGTCAAACAATGGATCTCAATGATCATTCATGGGATGTGCCCCGGAGACGCCAGATTTCACACTTAAACCTTTGAGTGCCATTGCGCACCCCTCTGGAACTCAGAGGGTTATTTACCGGGTCTCCGGGGATGAAGGCTGGTTCTCTGGTTCTGAGGTTAACCCTGTTCTGCCCCCTTCTACTCTGTTCCATATACTTCTCTGCCTGTTTTTGAGCAAACTCCACTTTGCTGCCTCACAATCCCCCCCATCCCTGATTAAGCCCCTCCCACATTATGACACATTCTTGATTTCACTGATCCTCCAGGAGGCTTGACTGAATGAATGAATGAATGAATGAATGAATGAATATGTTTATTTATACAATGTAAGGGTTTAGACAACACAGGGTTACAAGTGCTTTGCAAAGTGAGGTCCCTGCCCTGAAAGCTTACAATCTAAAGTGGTAATGGGAGACATACAGAGTACATAAGGGGATAGTAATGTTTCATATTAAAATCAGCTCCAATAAATCATCATAGTATTTGGGCCATGGAGAGTATTATTTCAATACAGTCAGAGTTGTAGTACAAGAGTAATTGAATGATAAAGTATCACTCTCCCTCCCCTTTTACTGATATAACACTGCTCACCTCAGAGCAGCAAGACTGTCTGGATGGATCGCAGAGAGGGACAACGTTCAATTAACATAAGGGAAAAACCTGAAAAACCTGTCAAGGGGGCAGGGTTTCATTGATCTCACAGTAAGAAGATTGTCCCTTGTTGTGACCTGTCTGGTCTATGGACCAGATTCCACATGAGGGGAGGTGGCTTACACTAGGTAAAAGGGACGAGAGGGGGATACTTTATCATTCCATTACTCTTGTACTACAACTCTGTTATTGATATAACACTCTCCATGGCCCAAATACTATTAAGATTAATAGGAGCTGCTGTTTTTTTAAACATTACGATCCCTTTAAGTGCTGGATACAGTGCTGGATATGTGGTGAAGGCTTCCATATACGCAATGATAAGCTGAGGTTTATAGTTCATGACTGGCCATGTGCTAGTTCATGTGATCACAAGTCAGTATGTTTCCCTAATTGTCACTTCTATACAAGAGACCTACAGCCATATGCATAAAGAAAGAAGAACAATTCTGGGTTAAACAAGCTTATTCATTGGGGATCCATGAATATCCCTTCAATTCCCAATTATTTTATGTGTAACTCCTTGAGTGCAAGAGAGGTTTCCAACGCATTGTTACAGACCTTTCAGCATTCAACGGATTAAAATCCAAAGTGAAATAATTGGGAATATGTATCTCCTCCAGTCGTCTTCTTCTTGCTGATAGATTTTATCCATCAGCGGTGATTTTTGGATACCGAGGCTTGAGCCTCACTACTCCATCTTCTCGGGTTGGGTTTTAAGTCGCAGGTTTGGATTCTTCTTGTATCTCCTCCATCCCATGACACAGGTGGTGTACCCCAGAACTGCATCTCTTTAGGGTGATGAATAAGAATCCCAGAGCTGTGTGATCAATGGAAACGTAGTGCAATTCTGGGGTAAACCAGCTGACTTATTACATAGTAACACAGTAACATACTAACAATAACACACTAACATACTAACAGTAACATAGCAACACACTAACATACTAACACACTAACATAATAACACAGTAACACACTAACACTTTAACAGTAACATAGCAACACACTAACGTACTAACACACTAACATAATAACATAGTAACACAGTAACACTCTAGCATAGTAACACTAACACACTAACATACTAACACACTAACATACTAACAGTAACATAGCAACACACTAACGTACTAACACACTAACATAATAACACAGTAACACAGAAACACACTAACATACTAACAGTAACACACTAACATACTAACAGTAACATAGCAACACACTAACGTACTAACACACTAACATAATAACATAGTAACACAGTAACACTCTAGCATAGTAACACTAACACACTAACATAATAACATAGTAACACAGTAAAACACTAGCACTGTAACACAGAAACACTAACACAGTAACACAGTAACACCTACACACTAACATAATAACATAGTAACACAGTAACACACTAGCACAGTAACACACTAACACACTAACATACTAACAGTAACATAGCAACACACTAACGTACTAACATAATAACATAGTAACACAGTAACACACTAGCACAGTAACACACTAACACACTAACATACTAACAGTAACATAGCAACACACTAAAGTACTAACATAATAACATAGTAACACAGTAACACACTAGCATAGTAACACAGGAACACTAACACAGTAACACAGTAACACCTACACACTAACATAATAACATAGTAGCACAGTAACACACTAGCATAGTAACACAGTAATATAGAAACACTAACACACTAACACAGTAACATGCTAGCATAGTAACACAGTAACACTAACATACTAACATAGTAACATAGTAACATACTAACATAGTAACACTAACACAGTAACACAATAGCTTACTAACATCGTAACACAGTAACACAGTAGCATACTAACATTGTAACACAGTAACACACTAACATAGTAACATACTAACATTGTAACACAGTAACACTAACACAGTAACATAGTAACACTAACACAGTAAATACTAACATAGTAACACTAACATGGTAAGATAGTAACATAATAAAACAATAACATCAAATGATTTTACTGGGAAGGATACATTGACTCTCATTTTCAAGTATGGGGTACAGATATTATTACCTAATTTAATGGTAGCAATTCTTGAGGATACGTTATAATTGTTCCAGTGAAGAGGAATTTAAAAAACAATCAGATATATTATTGGAGTGTTTCCGGCAAAGAGGCTATCCAAATGATCTTTTGATTCATGCGAGAGATACTGTAGCAAAGATAGATCGAGCTACTTTGCTGAATAGAAATAGTAATTGGAAGGAGGATTTCCTGGGATTCAACGGTCTCCTTTATCACAGAGTATAGTGTTGAATATGATCAGATTAGGAGTTTAATTAGCAAACATCTTCCAATTTTAATGGGGGATCCTAAATTGAGACCTATTATACAGGATGGGTGTAGATTTGTGGCAAAGAAGGCACCAACTTTGGCTAGCCGATTTGGCTAACCACTAAGGGAATGTATAAATGTGTACTCTTGTCAGTATGTGAAGACAGGTGATACTTTTCAAAATTCATGTATGGATAAAATATTTTAAACAATATGTAGGTCGTACGAGTAGAACCCTGAAGGTGAGGATTAGGGAGCATATTCTCTCCATTACTAATAGAGATGAATCTAAACCTGTAGCTCGACATTTCGTTATCTGTAATGGAGCAGATCTCTCTGAGTTCTCATTTCAGGGGATTGAACGTATCCTTTTACCAGAAAGAGGTGGTGATATTGATATGATGTTGGATAAATGTGAAGTCAAATGGATAGTATATTTGAGAACACGGATCCCTTTTGGGCTTAATTCGGAACGTGACGTTTCTTTATTCATATGGAAATAGTTTGTTTTCTATAGCCTAATATTTCGAGGTTATAGCTAATGAATATAGTAATATTGGTTTTAAATTTAATTAATAATAATTATTTCTAATGATTGATCGGATCAAGAGAGAAAAATCGCTATATTTACTTTGGGGTGATTCACTTATAATGTTCTATGAAAAGTTTCTTTTGAGTAACATATTTATAATCAGAGTGTATTTAAGATATTATTATATAAAAACTAATAGTCACTAGTTATTATTATAAACCATATAAGTATGGATAATGTTACTTATTTCTGTTTTTATTAGATTTGGGTTAATACTCAATCACATTTATGAGGTTAGTTTACTGTATTGTGGGTAAAGGTATTCACTTTTGGGTTAATTGGGATATGGAGATTTTGGTTTAGGTGATAAATGGATACATTGTATCTATGTGTGTTCCTGGATGGATTGAGGCGCTCATGTGACTGAAAGTATGATCATGTGATTCAGTCACAGGAGATTGACATCATTTTAGCGTCCATAGAGGATAGCGGTGTTGATGGCGCCATAATCCGCATTGAGGGAATATGGTAGGACACTTGTATTTGTTAATTAGATCTAATATTGTTTGAAGTGTGTATAAAAAGAGGATTGCGAGTATTGGATTGAGCTTTTCCTATGAATAAGTGACCATTGACGGTCACAAAACGCGTTAGGTGATGGACTGTTTGATCCAATGTGTCTTGTTGTATGATATTTTGTCTTACAAGTGGATATTTTTACTTGCGTGAATAAAGAATATATTTTAACATGACAATTGGGCTGGTGATGCTTTGGTGGACCTGAGTGTGCTTCCCTCCGGTTGTCCTCAAGTTTGTGGAATCGTGGCTGCGATTGTGGGGAGCGGCACCGGGTCAGCCGATACAGAATTAAAGGGGTGAGTGACATTAACATATCGGATGTTTTTTCTATAGATTGAGCGACTATTCATATTGTGTACATTTGACCTAATTTAATGGTACTCATGAAAGGCTGAGATGACCCTACTGGGAATAGAACCTGCGACCTTGCGGTCTGCACAGATTCTACAGCTGATGCCTTAACCAACTCAACCATCTCTCATACTAATAATACCATGCTTTGACATAGTAACATACTAACATGGTATCATAGCAATATACTAACATTGTAACACACTAACACCTAACACTAACAGGTTAACATAGTTAGATATTAACATGGTAACATAGTAACATACTAACACAGTAACATAGTAACACACTAATAGTAACAGTAACACACTAACATGGTAATATATATAAACAAACTAACATAGTAACATACATAGTGACATACTAACACAGTAACATACATAGTGACATAGTAACACATTTACACAGTAGCACATTACCACAGTAACATTAACACAGTAATATAGTAACAGAGTATCACATAAATATGGTAACATAATGACTAGTGTTGAGCGAGCACCCCGATGCTCGGGTGCTCGGGTGCTCTGACCGAGCACCCCCTGAGGCTCGAGTGCTCGGCCGAGCACCCGAGCCCCATTGAAATGAATGGGGCAACACCAGGCACCCCCTGCTCTGATGAGGGGAGGGTGCCTGGTCAATGCCCCCTTCATCTCCGCTATGCCCCCTTCATCTCCGAATGCCCCCTTCAGCTCTGCAATGTCCCCCTTCAGCTCCGCTATGCCCGTCTTCCACAATGTGCCCCTTCATCTCCGCTATGCCCCTCTTCCACAATGTGCCCCTTCATCTCCGCTATGCCCCTCTTCCACAATGTCCCCCTTCATCTCCTCTATGCCATAGAGGAGATGAAGGGGGACATTGTGGAAGAGGGGCATAGCGGAGATGAAGGGGCACATTGTGGAAGAGGGGCATAGCGGAGATGAAGGGGCACATTGTGGAAGACGGGCATAGCGGAGATGAAGGGGGACATTGTGGAAGAGGGGCATAGAGTCTATGCCCCTCTTCCACAATGTCCCCCTTCATCTCCGCAATGCCCCCTTCATCTCCGCAATGCCCCCGTACCTCCAGTCCCTGGTGGTCCAGCGGAGCTTCTTCGGATCTGTGCCTCTTCCGGCACAGATCCCCGCCACCCGAACATGGCGGGAGAGCACATGGCGGTACTCGACGAGTACCGCCATGTGCCGAGCAGAGCGATGCTCGAGCCGATCCGAGCATCGGCCGAGCACGCTCGCTCATCACTAATAATGACATACTAGCATAGTAACACTTACATAGTGACATACTAACACAGTAACACATTTACACAGTAGCACATTAACAGAGTAATAATAACACAGTAACATAGTAACACAGAAACACATGAATATGGTAACAGTAACATGCTAACATGGTAATGTAGTAACATACTAACAAAGTAACATATTACATAGTGACATACTAACAGTAACACATTTACACAGTAGCACATTAACAGATTAATGATAACACAGTAACAAAGTAACACAGTAACAAAGTAACACAGTAACTCATGAATATGGTAACATAGTAACACACTAACATGGTAATGCAGTAACATATTAACATAGTAACATACTAACAAAGTAACACATTAACATAGTAACATAGTTGATGAGGCTTAAAAAAGACATATCCATCAAGTCCATCTCATACCAAACCATCTCTGTTGATCAAGTGGGTAAAAAACAATGTTTTCTGACTCCAAATGGCAGTGAGATATTTCCCTGAATCAGCATCCTATTTGATTTGAAACCAACTGGTATAATTCTCAATATTGTTCTGAGGTATCCATTACTTTTCTGAAAGAAACTACATTATCTGGAAGCACAGCATCCCAAAGCAAATGATTCTGTAACTTTACTGTCCTTATTGTAAAAATCCTTTCCTTTGCTTTAGCCGAAAGCACCTTTCCTGTAGTCTTTATGGATGACCTCTTGTTTTTTTGCTTGGCTCTCTGTGTTCCTTAGAGAGTAATTTGTCTGACAATTCTTTAGGGATCAATACACATTCACATTCATTTAAATGGAAATTTTAAAGTGACAGTCAGCAGCCTTTTTGACGTTAAATACATTCTGTACCCATAGTTCTGAGGACACTGCCAAGCGATCACATGGTCTTTTGTTGACCTTTTACTGCCCCTCTAAGTGGGGCTTTAATGTATTGCATTGAAAAATGGTGTCCTCTCCACCAGTCAAGGGGTTAAGGGGATGGCCAACCTCATTTTTGAGGCTTCATATTCTGCTAGTGAATAATAGGTAAAGTCAAATTGCTTGTATATTTTATTATTATTATTTTTCCCCAACTTACTCTAATCTTTGCTACTTTTATATGCCTATATACAGAGCTCCATGAATGTATTTCCAGAGAGCTTTCTATCAGGGACTGCGAAGCAGGGACAATGATACTATATAACATTTCCCCTGCAGCAGAAATCCTGCCTCTACTAGAAAATACAGAGCAATCAGTGCTGCAGGAATAGTGCAACACTGTATCATTGTTTCTGACAGAAAGCTTTCTGAAAACATAAAAGATTGCAAAGATAGCTGGCGATGACAAAAAAAAAAAAAAAGATTTTCTGACTTTGCACTTGCAGTGTATGTAAAGTATAGAAGGAAGCTGATTGTCAATTTCTTCAACGCATTATGTTAATGCAATGTGTTGCTCACCCCTCTGGCAGCCAAAGGGTTACTGTGGAGATGCAGTGTTAGACTGCGTTTTCTGGTTTTGAAGGGTTAATTCTTTCATTGAGTATACAGACAGCAACTGAAGGGTTAAAGTCTTTCATTACCTGTTAAAGGACCACAGACGGAGAAAATCAGTAGTTTAGTAGAATTTTCCTTTTATTCAGCTTAGATTGACAGGAATAGATGATACAAGATGTTTCAGTATCTCAGAGGTTAATGATGTTTTTCTTGGTATGAGGGACAGCATGATGTTATAGCTGTGTCCCTCCTACTCTCTCACTTAAGCATAAAAGCTGGCTTTTATAGTGTAAAAAAACACATTGTCATCAGCTAGAATCCATTGCATATGTTCAAACATGGATGTACTGTGAATCCTCTAATGAATATTAATTAACCATGTGTAATGCATATACATACATTTGATTGACTGGCACAGATGATAACTATGAAGTCACTACTATGTTAGTATAGGCTAATGCTAGGAGAAGTGGCAGCTAAAATTAACCTGACTTTGAGAGCATGATGACTTAACTATATACCACACATTATCTGTTAATAACTTAACCCCTTAATGACCCTTGACGGTCATAGTACATCATGGGTCGATCTGACTGAACGACTCATGACGTACTATGACTGTCATGGAGTTCCAGCCCCCCCCCCCCGCACGTGCACGGCGTTCAGGGAGTCCGGAACCGGAAGAACAAAAAAAAAAATGCAGGTCTAATTAATCATCATAGTATTTGGACTTTGGAGAGTGTTATATCAATTCTGTCAGAGTTGTAGTACAAGAGTAATTCAATGACAAAGTATCCCCCTCCCGCCCCTTTTACTGATGTAACACTGCTCAGCCAGATCAGAAGGGAGGTGCCCAGGTAGACTGCAGAGAGGGACAATCTTCAGTTAAGATAAGGGAAAAAGCTGAAAAACTTGTCAAGGGGGGCAGGGCTTTCATTGTTCTCATAAGAAGAAGATTGTCCCCCTTCTGCTATCTGTCTGGTCTATGGACTGGATTCCACATCTGAGAAGAGATGTCTTACACTAGGTAAAAGGGGCGGGAGGGGAAACTTTGCTTGTGAATATCTCTCAAACCATAAAGGTTTGAGAGATAAGACTTATATTGTTCTTCATGTTTTTTTAATGCCTACAAAATAAAATAAAGTTAAAAAGAAGTATTACTATCCCTTTAAAGTGGCACCTTCACCTAAGTTTGCTTTAATCCATTTATTATACCGATTGTAACTGTGCTGGGTTTTGTTTTTTTAAAAAAACGTGATAGAAATGAAGTTTGAGGGTTAACCTCTCCCTAATGACGTCATCTCATTCTGATCGGCACAATTTGTGCCAATGAGAATACAGGAGAGATACACATCCCCGCTGGTCCGTCAGTAAGCTGGAGAACTCTCATTGGCAGAGATCGATAGATCCTCCTCCCTGCTGGTCTGTCAGTAATCTGGAGAACTCTCATTGGCAGAGATCGATAGATCCTCCCCCCCACTGGTCTGTCAGTAATCTGGAGAACTCTCATTGGCAGAGATCGATAGATCTTCCTCCCAACTGTTCTGTCAGTAATCTGGACAACTCTCATTGGCAGAGATCGATAGTTCCTCCTCTCCGCTGGTCTGTCAGTAATCTGGAGCACTCTCATTGGCAGAGATCGATAGATCCTCCTCCCTGCTGGTCGGTCAGTAATCTGGAGCTCTCTCATTGGCAGAGATCGATAGATCCTCCTCCCTGGTGGTCTGTCAGTAATCTGGACAACTCTCATTGGCAGAGATCGATAGTTCCTCCTCTCCGCTGGTCTGTCAGTAATCTGGAGCACTCTCATTGGCAGAGATCGATAGATCCTCCTCCCTGCTGGTCTGTCAGTAATCTGGAGCACTCTCATTGGCAGAGATCGATAGATCCTCCTCCAAGCTGGTCTGTCAGTAATCTGGAGAACTCTGATTGGCAGAGATCGATAGATCCTCCTCCCTGCTGGTCTGTCAGTAAGCTGGAGAACTCTCATTGGCAGAGATCGATATCTAGCCAATGAGAGTGCTCCAGCTTACTGACAGACCAGCAGGGAGGAGGATCTCCTGTATTCTCATCAGCAAGATGGTGTCAATCAGAATGAGGAGAAGAGGGAAAAAGTTAACCCTCAAACTTCATTTCTATTGCATTTTTTTTTAAAAAAAAACAAACCCCAGCACAGTTACAATTGGTATAATAAGTGGATTAAAGCAAACCTGTGCTTAGGTGAGGGTTCCGCTTTAATCATAGGCTGAATGCGTGGAAATGTCCTCAGAGCTATGGATACAGAGTTTGGATAACTTAGAACTACCCCATGGTCATTCGGTTTAGCCTTGCAGATCACAGAGATCTGTACATCTCGGTGATGAGGTCAGTGCCTCACTTGACAATCATGGGTATTGCAGGTTCGTTCCTAGTTGAGCGTCTCTGACTTTTAATATACTCATGGGAGCCCTGTCTTTTCTCCATAAAAGCCCAGTGTCAGCGAATGTGCCATCAATGGGCTTCAGCTCGGAGGGTAGAAAGCCCCCATGAGTGCCGAGAAAGAGGTTCTGACATCCCCAATATGCGCAGATCTCTGTGATTGGCAAGGTGAACTGAATGATAACGACTGCTTTCTAAGCTACGCTAATCTTTTCCCCATAGCACTAGGTGCACTGCCAGGCATTTTAAAAATTATTTTATTAACTATTTACTACCTCTTTTAAATCAATGTGATTTTTTATTTTTCACCTATGGCGCAGTCAGTTTTCACCACAATTTCTCCATTTGAGGGGTTTTTTTGTCTTCTTTTGGATCAACGATGGTAAACAGGAATAGGAAAAGGGTTGAACTAGATGGACGCAAGTCTTTTTTCAACCTAAATTACTATGTTACTATGTTATTTTATGCATATGTGTCCTGAATGTGTCAAGTGTAAAAGTTACAGTAGTCCTGATTTATCATTTATCTCTAGCTGTAAAAGCTGGCTCCATGGAATAACATAATATATAATGAAGACGGTTCCTTGCACAACAGAACTGATCACTCAGATTGATAAATCAATACTATGCAGTATACCTCTTCATTATTCAATTCTACAAACCCTTTAGTAGGCCCAGGTTGTAACGATAAGACAGACTGTAAAATGTTGGAGGTATATCTAGAGCAGAGGTCTCCTATGCTTGGCAAAGCACTTAAAGGGATAGTAATACTTCATTTTATCTTTATTTTATTTTGTAGGCATTAAAAAACCATGAAGAACGATATAACTCTTATGTTTCAAACATTTATGGTTTGAGAGATATTCACAAGCAAAGTTTCCCCCTCCCGCCCCTTTTACCTAGTGTAAGCCATCTCTTCTCAGATGTGGAATCCAGTCCATAGACCAGACAGATAACAGCAGGGGACAGTCTTCTTCCTATGAGAACAATGAAAACCCTGCCCCCCTTGACAAGTGTTTCAGGTTTTTCTCTTATCTTAATTGAAGATTGTCCCCCTCTGCAGTCTACCTGGGCACCTCCCTTCTGCTCTGGCTGAACAGTGTTACATCAGTAAAAGGGGCGGGAGGGGGACACTTTGTCATTGAATTACTCTTGAACTACAACTCTGACAGAAATGAAATAACACTCTCCAAAGTCCAAATACTATGATGATTAATTAGAGCTGCTTTTATTATGAAACATTACTATCCCTTTAAGTCCTAACAATGGTGCTGACTGTCTACCGGTGTGCACTATATTCCTCATACACTGTAGTGCATGGGTTGTCAATATGCAGTTCTCCAGCTGCTGCAAGACAACAACTCCCATTATAGAAGTTGTAGTTTTGCAGCAGAAAGAAGGCCTCACTTTCCCACCTCTGCTCTAGTGCAGACCTTGATTCACAAACACTGGAGTTAGAGGCTATCGCTGCACAACTGAATTTGTATATATACATGTTTCTTTACACTTAGTGCCCCGTACTCAAAGATAAAGGAGCAACCATTTAATGGGATAGTAATGTTTCACAATAAAAGCATCTCCAATGAATCTTCATAGTATTTGAACCATGGAGAGTGTTATTTCAATTCTGTCAGAGTTGTAGTACAAGAGTAATTGAATGATAAAGTATCCCCCTCCCTCCCTTTTTACTGATGTAACACTGCTCACCTCAGAGCAGCAAGACTGTCCGGATGGATTGTAGTGAGGAACAATCTTCAGTGATCATAAGGAAAAACCTGAAAAACCTGTCAAGGTGAGCAGGGTTTTCCTTATGATCACAGTAAGAAAATTGTCCCTTGTTGTGACCTGTCCGGTCAAGAGACCAGATTCCACATCTGAGGGGAGGTGACTTACACTAGGTAAAAGGGGCAGGAGGGGGATACTTTATCATTCAATTACTCTTGAACTACAACTCTGACAGTATTGAAATAACACTCTCTATGGCCCAAATACTATGAAGATTAACTGAAGCTGCTTTTTTTGTGAAACATTACTATTCCTTTAAGAAACCATCTGCGCACTAGACAACAATTAGATTTTCTGGCTTTTGTGTCATTTAGGAGCAATTGTTAGGACCAGGAAACCAATAAACATTCTAGGGAGAAGATAACGTTTCCTTTGTAATTAAGACCCAGTAGAGAGACGAGGATTTCCTGGGAAGTTATTTCATTTACTTTTCACATATTAAAGCGTAGCCTTGATTTTATGGGTTCTGTCTGGAAGCCAGAGAGACATTGCCGCACCAAAGTGGTTTGCAATCTTTTTTCCACCAGCACCCCTAAAAAAAACAATCTGGAATCTTCATGGATCCCCAGTTGCCTTGTTGGTATACCTGGGAATTGTCAAAATGAGCTGAACCTGAGATTTTTAAAATATTAACCCTTAACGCTTCCCACAATGTAGATTAACCCTTTCAGTGACAGAGGGGTACGCAACGCATTGCAAAGCAATGCGTTGCATACCCCTTTTGGCACTGAAATGGTTAAATGTGATATACAGGAAAACACAGAATGACAAGGGCACCAAATGGTCAAGTACCACAAATCGATATCCAATATTTAACCCCTTAAGGACCATTGCCGTACCAGGACCGTCACGGCGGTCCGGCACTTAAGAACCACTGGCGGTCCTGTTACGTCATGGAGTTCAGGGCTCCCGGTGTGGCTGCATGCCGCTCCGGAAGCCCTGAACCGGAATTGCGAAAAAAAAGCCCTGTGGTCCTTAAGTGCCAGCCACGCATGCACGCGCCGGTCCTTAACCCCTTAAGGACCAGCGGTCCCGGGGTGTGTGGTTCTTTAAGGACCAGATGGGGAATTTCGGCATGCCGTCCCACATGATTGATCATGTGGGGCGACACGCCGAACGAGGGACTGAAAGAGATCGATCCGGTCTTGGAGCGATCTCTTCAGTCACTGGTATTACTCACCGTGCTCCTGCAGGATCGCGGTGAGTAAAAGTACGTGACGTACCAGGACCGTCACTGGTCCTTAAGTGCCAGACCAGCGTGACGGTCCGGGTACGTCACAGGATGCAAAGGGGTTAAGGGGGTTAAGGAGACTTATGTACTCACATGTTAGGTGGACAGGTGTGATGCCTGACAGATGCTCTCACAGAGGATATCAAACCGCCTCTGCTCGGGGCCACACAATGATGTTTGATCAATATTTTCTGTTGGATCGACTGATGATATTCCAAAAAATTTAGAAAAAGTAAATAAATAATGAAAAGTCATTCAAAAAAATTTTGAAAAAGTAAATAAATGATAAAAAGTAAAAAATATAGTAAAATATATATATAGTGTACGCTAATAAATAAATAACCAATAGAAGAGCACTCAACAGGATTTCAAAAAGAGGGGTTACATTTTATTAGTCGACGTTTCAGCCCTAAATGGGCCTTCCTCAAGACTATGATAGTCTTGAGGAAGACCCATGTGGAGCCCAAACGTCGACTAATAAAATTTAACCCCCTTTTTTGAAATCCTGTTGAGTCTTCTTCTATTGGTTATTTATTTTAATAACGTACACTGTATTAATTTTTTTAAGTAGCACCTAGGTATTTTATTTTTAATCACTGCATCACTCAGTTTACTTAAAAAAAAAAAAAAAAATAAAAAAAAAAATATATATATATATATATATATATATATATATATTTATATTTGTATAATAAAACAAAAATAAAAAAGAATAAAAAAATAGATGATTCAGGATGTATCTTGTATTCAATTTATTGCTTCAAAAAGCATAATAAAAAAGAATGTAACAGATAAAAATATCTAGTTATAATAAGTCCTCTAACGCGTTTCGCTGTGTCTAAACCACAGCTTTTTCAGAGGTAAATAGACAAACAGAAGCTGAACCTACATTGTAACAATGTTTAAATACCTAAACAATTGAAATGATTGCTGATTCTGGCCATCCGAGAAAGGAGGATGGATCATCAACAGTATCAGTTATTTGTATAAGATGCAATATTGACTAAACTAGTAATAATTAAAGTTACACTCATATAACCGAAACATAAAAATGCAACAATATTCAGATGTAAGGTTGATTGTGACTGAAAATACAATGAAAGTGCAAAGCACAGACACTCTGGGGTTAAAAGTATGATGTAATACAACTTTATGCTATTCCTGTAGCACTGAATGATCTGTGTGATGTAATACAGTGTTACACTATCCCTGCAGCACTGAATGCTCTGTGTGATGTAATACAATGTTACATCTCCCTGCAGCACTGAATGCTCTCTGTGATGTAATACAATGTTACACTATCCCTGCAGCACTAAATGCTCTGTGTGATGTAATAAATGTTACACTATCCCTGCAGCACTGAATGCTCTGTGTGATGTAATACAATGTTACATTATCCCTGCAGCACTGAACGGTCTGTGTGATGTAATACAATGTTAAACTCTCCCTGCAGCACTGAATGCTCTGTATAATGTAATACAGTGTTACACTATCCCTGCAGCACTGAATGGTCTGTGTGATGTAATACAATGTTACATTATCCCTGCAGCACTGAATGGTCTGTGTGATGTAATACAATGTTACACTCTCCCTGCAGTACTGAATGCTATGTGTGATGTAATACAATGTTACACTTTCCCTGCAGCACTAAATGTTCTGTGTGATGTAATACAATGTTACACTATCCCTGCAGCACTGAATGCTCTGTGTGATGTAATACAATGTTACACTCTCCCTGCAACACTGAATGCTCTGTGTGATGTAACACAATGTTACACTCTCCCTACAACACTGAATGCTCTGTGTGATGTAATACAATGTTACATCTCCCTGCAGCATTGAATGATCTGTGTGATGTAACACAATGTTACATTATCCCTGCAGCACTGAATGCTATGTGTGATGTAATACAATGTTACACTTTCCCTGCAGTACTGAATGCTATGTGTGATGTAATACAATGTTACACTATCCCTGCACTACTGAATGATCTGTGTGATGTAATACAATGTTACATTCTCCCTGCAGTACTGAATGCTCTGTGTGATGAAATACAATGTTGCACTATCCCTGCATTACTGAATGCACTGTGTGATGTAATACAATGTTACATTCTCCCTGCAGTAATGAATGCTCTGTGTGATGTAATACAATGTTGCACTATCCCTGCACTACTGAATGATCTGTGTGATGTAATACAATGTTACCCTTTCCCTGCAGTACTGAAAGCTTTGTGTGCATACCTGGAAACTTTCAATTGTTGTCTCCCCAAAGGGGAGCCCTCTGATTTGGTAGGGGGTGATAAAAATTATGTGAATCATGTCAAAATGGGGCGGGCTGATGTGAGTTGTGGGGTAGGGCTTAACACATGTGTCACACATAGTTAAAGAAGGATGGGGAATGAGGAACACTAGGGTATTAGAAACTCCCCACATCCGGAGACTCAGCCTCTCCCCCAGAGACCCGGTAAATCAGTGTCAAAAATGAAGTCTCCGGGGCAAATCCGGAGAGTTCCCAGCTATGTCTGTGTGATGTTACACTCTCCCTGCAGCACTGAATGCTCTGTGTGCTATCTTGTTTACATTGTACCATTTTACATTGTATCCCTATACCTGCTTTCATGTTCCTTGACAGAAAGCTCTCTGTAAACAGATTCAGTGAGTTCAAGCACATAAAAGTGTAAACAAAAAGGTAAAGATGAAAAAAAACAAAGAATAAAAGGTAGAGCCAATTTGATTTTACATATTATGCACTTGTACAATATGGGAATTCAAAATAAAGGGTTCATATTCCTTTAAATCAATATATATATTAATTGTTACCTATGATTTGCTTGGCTAAGTTTATAATTGCACCAATTTACTTAGCACTTGAGCCCCAGTTTGTGTGTGTTTGTGTGTGTGTGTTACCATAAGTCTGTATGTGAATGGAGTCAGTTAATCTTATATATATAAAAGAAGACTTTGTGCCTGCCAAAACACACCCAGGGGTGGTATTAAGGAGGAGTTACTGTTCCCATTGGGTGATTCAATCATGCAGGGAGTTGGCCCGCCCCCACTATGCAGCCCGCCCACCACTATCAAAGTCAGAAAAAAACAATATGGCCGCCACTTGCTCCTACACCACAGACAAACACACATGCCCCACTCACACAGCACCAAACTCACACATGTCCCACTCACACACACAGACCACCACACACACATGCCCCACTCACACAGCACCACACACACACATGCCCCACTCACACAGCACCAAGCAGACATGCCCCCACTCACACACACAGCACCACATACACCACATACACACACAAAGCCAGAAATACATATGGCTGACACACACACACAGTCACTCACCCTGACTCCCAGAGGCCTCAGCAGGACCTGTAGTGCAGCACCAGAGGAACAAAATTGCACTCAAAGGGTTAAGGTAGGTCCTCATTGCTCAATTATTTCTTCACTGTCATCATTTGCCATGCAAGACACAGGACAGACAGCCATCAGATTCACACTTAACCCACTGACTGCCACAGGGTTGTGTATCAAGTTTTACCCCTCAGGGAGTGTGTTCAAACTCCTCACACTGTAAACTTGCATTTCTCTCCCACTTCTCCTCCTTCCCCAGCCTATTACTAACACTTTTCCATATTTATGTTAAGCCCCGCCCCCTACTCGCGATTAAGCCCCACCCCCTTTTAACCCAGATTGCCCCATTGCTCTCTCCACATCAGCACCACATGAGGGACTCCACAAGTAAAAATTCCCAGGTATAACACATACATGCCTCACTCACACAGCACCAAACACCCATACACACACACAAAGCCAGAAAGAAAGATGGCTGACACACAGTCACTCACCTTGACTCCCAGTGGCCTCAGCAGGACCTGTAGTAAAGCCACTGAACGGTGCTGCATCAGCAGGGGAACAAAATGGCACTCAAAGGGTTAAGGTAGGCCCTCATTGCTGAATTACTTCTTCACTGTCACCATTTGCCATGCAAGACACAGGACAGACAGCCATCAGATTCACACTTAACCCACTGACTGCCACAGGGTTCTGTATCAAGTTTTACCCCTCATGGAGTGTGTTCAAACCCCTCACACTGTAAACTTGCATTCCCCTCCCACTTCTCCTCCTTCCCCAGCCTATTACTAACACTTTTTCACATTTATGTTAAGCCCCGCCCCCTACTCGCGATTAAGCCCCGCCCACTTTTAACCCAGATTGCCCCATTTGTCTCTCCACATCAGCACCACATCAGTCCCCTCTAGGGACTTCACAAGTCAGTGTTCCCAGGTATGAACACACTTCCCACTGCTATTTAACTCTGACATGCCTCTCTATACCTTAACCCTTTGAGTGCCAGAGGGGTACACAACTCATGAGCACATGTGTTTCTGCTCATATATGTGCGTGTGTGTTTGTGTACATCTCTGTTACATGTGTGTGTCCATGTGTGCATCTCTAGTGTGTCTGTGTGTACATGTCTTTTGCATGTTTCTGCCGCTCACGGTGTGTATGTGCATACCTCCCAACATTTCACAGGGCCAAAGAGGGACACGTTAGTTTTAGGTAATATTATTGGGGGTGTGGCTGGTGGGCGGGGCATTAGTAAGAATTTTTAGGTTATTTCTTGACCTATTACTGGCTATTTATGTAACTGAATACATGATTTAGTTCAAGACCAAAGTATTTTATTTGCACAGACTAATGTATAAACACATATACTGAAGTTTATTGCTTTATTGCTGTAGAGCAAAGTAATACACACCACACAGTCAGGGCTGGTGCAAGGATTTTTGCCACCCTAGGCAAAACCTAATTTTGCCGCCCATTTCGCTCCGCCCCTTGTGTCCCACCCCTTTATACCCTGCCTACTTATACCCAACCTTTTTTCATGATTGTCCTCTCTCTGCCCCCTGAGCCACTCTGCCCCTGTTCTGGAGATGCCTGTAAGAGATGCCCCCCACCAGCTCCAACTTGCCCCTTATCAGCTTCACTTTGGCCCACCAGCTCCACTTTGCCCCTATCAACTCCAACTTGCCCCCATCAGCTCCAACGTGCCCCCACCAGCTCCATTTTGCCCCCTCAGCTTCACTTTACCCCCTCAGCTCCAACTTACCCCCATCAGCTCCACTTTGCCCCCATCCGCTCCAACTTGCCCCCATCCGCTCCAACTTGCCCCCACCAGCTCCACTATGCCCTCTCAGCTCCAGCTTTCCACTATCAGTTCCACTATGCCCCCAGCAGCTCCAACTTGCCCCCATCCACTCCAACTTGCCCCCCATCCGCTCCAACTTGCCCCACCAGCTCCACTTTGCCCCCCCTCAGCTCCACTTGCCCCCCCTCAGCTCCAACTTGCCCCCCCTCAGCTCCACTTTGACCCTCATCAGCTCAAACTTGCCCCCATCATCTCCAACTTGCCCCCACCAGCTCCACTATGCCCCCTCAGCTCCAGCTTTCCCCTAACAGCTCCAACTTGCCCCCATCATCTCCACTTTGCCCCACATCTGCTCCAACTTGCCCCCTCAGCTCCACTATGCCCCCCTCAGCTCCAACTTGCCCCCCATCACATACCTGTATCTCCCGCGCAGTCTTCTCTTCAGTAATGCAGAGCGCGGCGGTAGATCATGACTCCCAGCGCGCTCTGCATTACTAAAGATCCGACCAGATGAGGGAGCGCTGTAGCAACACAGACCTGACTGTGTTGTGGTTCCTGGCGTGGTGTGTGGGTGCAGCTCTTCTCCGCTGCATGCCCGCGCCCCCAGTACGTGTGCGCCCTAGGCCGGCGCCTACCTCGCCTATAGGTGGAGCCGGCCCTGCACACAGTCTGACCTCCTAAAAAGAGGGACAACAGGGTCGGAAAGAGGGACAGAGGGATTTGGCCCTCAAAGAGGGACTGTCCCTCCTAAAGAGGGACACTTGGGATGTATGGTATGTGTCTGCCTGTATGCTGCATATGTCTGTGTTTATCAGTGTGTCTGCATTTCACACACGTGCGCCCAATGGTCATAACATGACGGGCAACGCCGTCCCATGTTGCTAGTCTATAGTATATTTCTCAGTTTGCAGTGTAGGTAGCACATACTAAACAGGACACATAATAAAGCTATAGGGAAATACAGTTGCTCTTTGCCCTAATCCATCTTGTGCCATGCACTGTCAATTAGACAAGGAAAGATGGTCAGGGAATGTGTACACAGAAGGCAGTGTGTCAATGACACTATAATGAGATCGTTTCCATACTGACACAATGTCCCTTGACGAAGCAGTTTACTTTTATTTTTATGAAAACCTATATATTATACAGCTTTTTCTGTTGAGTAAAACAAGGGAACTCCCACTTCTATCAGTTATTTTATTCAAAACTTATAACAGTTAAAATAAACAGGAATTGACAGTGTGAGTACTTCCTGATCGTTCTAACTGACAGGAAGTGACTCAGCAGTTTCTATCACATTCTACAGAGAACCAATTGTCAGTGACTTTCCTCCCAAATAGAATGCAACAGAATAACTAACTGGAATCTTTTCATTAGAGGGCACTGTTAATGTAAATAAATACAGGCTTAAATTGTAATAACTCTGAAAATAAGCATTTCTCAGCAGTAGGAGTGCCTTCATTTTACTCATCAGTAAAAGGCCTACAATATATATATTTTAACAAAACTTTACTGCTCCTTTAAGTCTATAGACAAAACAGAGAAATTGTGGAGAAAACCAACTGCACCATAGCGGGACTAATAAAAATGTTATACCGGTTAACCCTTTGAGTGCCAGAGGGGTAGCCAAATCATTGCTTTGCAATGCGTTGGATACCCATCTGGAACTCAAAAGGGTTAATTTAGTGTAAATGTTTATTTTGTACCCTAAGATGCAGTTGGTTTGCTCCAGAATGGCTCCGATTTGGGCCTCATCCTTTATCTCAGTAACTGCATTCTCTGCAGTAAAATTGGCTGTGAAGATTTATATGACTGCAAACTTAATAAACACGGTAATGGGCCTCGCCGCACTTGAAATTTTCATGACCCCGTCCACTTCACTATGTATGCGGCTCCCAAAGGCCCTGGAAGGCAGTATAATAAAGAATAAAGTATAATCCTGAGTGCACAGCACTGATATGGAACAATCTGCTTCACTTAAATGGAATTTATAAAACCTCAGGCTGATTTATTCCAGTAATTAATACACACTACAAATAGAGGGATCCAAAGGGGAATCCTTACCATGTTGCCTTACGCGTTTCATGTATCAGAGACAAGGCACAAATGTACCGACACACACATTTATAAACTCAACATCTAAAACTAATAAAAGCTGATTGGAAAAAGCTGCCATCTCCATGAATTATCAAGGGAATTAACTCTAATGCCCATGACTTGCAGAACCTGGAAATAAATACATACCTCCCAAGTGTCCCTCTTTATGAGATATTAGGTGTCCATACCTCCCAAGTGTCCCTCTTTAGGAGATATTAGGTGTCCATACCTCCCAAGTGTCCCTCTTTAGGAGATATTAGGGGTATATACCTCCCAAGTGTCCCTCTTTAGGAGATATTAGGGGTACATACGTCCCAAGTGTCCCACTTTAGGAGATATGAGGGGTCCATACCTCCCAAGTGTCCCTCTTTAGGAGATATTAGGGTACATACCTCCCAAGTGTCCCTCTTTAGGAGATATTAGGGGTACATACCTCCCAAGTGTCCCTCTTTAGGAGATATTAGGACCCATACCTCCCAAGTGTCCCTCTTTAGGAGATATTAGGGGTACATACCTCCCAAGTGTCCCTCTTTAGGAGATATTAGGGGTCCATACCTCCCAAGTGTCCCTCTTTAGGAGATATTAGGGTACATACCTCCCAAGTGTCCCTCTTTAGGAGATATGAAGGGTCCATACCTCCCCCAAGTGTCCCTCTTTAGGAGATATTAGGGCTACATACCTCACAAGTGTCCCTCTTTAGGAGATATTAGGGGTCTATACCTCCCAAGTCTCCCTCTTTAGTACATATTAGGGATCCATACCTCCCAAGTGTACCTCTTTAGGAGATATTAGGGGTCCATACCTCCCAAGTGTCCCTCTTTAGTCAGGACAGTGTCTCTTTGAGACCCAAATCCCTGTGTCCCTCTTTCCTACCCTGATGTCCCTCTTTTTAGTAGATCAGACTGTGTGGTGTGTATATAAGTGTATCACATTGCTCCACAGCAATAAAACTCACATTAATGTTTGTGTATACTTCTGTAGATGTGTATATAAATTAGTCTGTGTAAATAAAACACTTTAGTTTTGCTCTAAATTATTTATTTGGTTACACAAAGAGCTGTTAATAGGTCATGAAATAACCTAAAAATTCTCAGTAGTGCCCCTCCCACCCGCCACACCCCCTACAACACAAGTGTCCCTCTTTAGCCATTTGAAATGTTGACAGCATATGCAGTTACACGTTAGAACAGTTGTTAACCTTTATGCAAGTGAGCCGCTAAACAAAATTCCCAGTACACCCTGCCAGTACCAAAGCAGCTTCTAGTGTCCTGCTTCGCAATGCGCCAGAGACCTCTCCAGCCACAAAACAGCCCCCCTTAAGGGGATAATTGCAATTCTTACTCCCCCATCATGAGGAAAGTGTGTCCTAGTTGTTTCTGAGCTATGAGGCAAAGGTTGCACTTGATGGACATGTGTCTTTTTTCAACCTATTTTACTATGTTTCAATGCTCTGGTCCTTAAAGGGATAGTCATGTCTGATTTATATAAAATGTAATATTGTAGATATTACAAAAATAAACTAACTGATAAAGGTCCCTTCTCTCAAACCTTTATAGTTTGAGAGATATACGACAGAAAGAGATTCGAGTCATGCGACTCGATGGCGGCTCTTCAGCAGAAATACCGCCATCTAAAAAGAATTACTTCATTGGAACGGTCTACAAAGTGTGCCTGGTTTGCAAGCACACTTTGTAAACTGTTTCAATGAAGTACTTTTTAGACAGAGGTATTTTGGCTGTGTTGAGCCGCCGGTCCCGGGACCAGGATCTCATGATGTCAGCTAGAGGCTTAAGTCTGTGAAAGGGGGTGGGGTAGTTTATAATCGTATATCTCTCAAACTATAAGGGTTTTACAGACGGGACTTTCATCAGTTATTTTATTTATTTTTTAAAAAATCTACAATATTAGATTTTATTAAAAAAGACATTAGTAACTAGGCTGACCATACCTACCATTTTAAATGGGACAGTACCATTTTATTTTCATATTTCCAGACTGTCCCATCCTTTTAATATAAATGTCAATTTTGTCCCGTTTTTTTTATTTAGCTTAAATATAGTTTTTAATTTTTTTGTAAAAAACGGAGTTTGGCTTGTTTATTTCTCATAAGATAAAGTAAATCGGAACTTCCTTTCCTCACACTAGAGGTTTTACTGCACACATTGATTACCACAGAGCAGTGTTTCTTAATCTTTTTTTGCTTATGGTACCCCTAACACTCAGTCTGGAACTCCCGGGGCACTCCTAGCACATGTAAAGTAATGTATCAAGGGCATAATGAAGGGTTCGATACATAAATATAGTTATTATTAGGTCTCACAATCATGCTAACAAAGCTAAACATTTTGTTCAGAACAATTTCCACAAATAAACATTTTAAACTAAAAATGCACAGTTTTGTGAACATTTTCATAGAAAACATGGGGCACCCTAAGCCACGGCACGCTGGTTGAGAACCACTGCCATAGAGTCTTATGAATGGAGTGACTCATAACTGTCTAAGACTCTCGAGTCTATGGTAAATTACCATAGAGTCTTGTAGACAGTGATATGACTACGAGTCATAAGACTCTATGGTAATCAGTGCCTACAGTAAACACAGTAAAACCACTAGTGTGAGTGACGATGAGAGGAAGTTCTGATTTACTTCAGGGGCAGGATTTTTGGCTAGAGAGCGAGAACACCGCTAGTAAGAGATGGAGCGAAAGCGTTCATGCTGCTTGCAGCTTACTACGATCGGACTTGGAGTGACCGAGTCCCACTGTCCGTCTGTCCCACACCCCATCCCATTTTTCTCTGTAGGAAATATGGTCAGCCTATTACTAACCCTTTGAGTGCAAGTGAAGTATCCAACACATTGTGTTGCAATGTGTTGGATGCGTCACTGACACTCAAAAGGTTAAATGATTTCTGCTACTGATATCATAGTAAAACAACGAGGGAGTAACTCAACTACAGAACCAGGTCCATCGTGTCTTTATAAGCTAGTGATCTGCATTCCATTCCGTATCACATTCACACCCTGGAGAATTATTCATTTATTGTAAAGCCAAATCATTACCAGGCAGATGCAGAGCATGATACCACATAATTATTTCTATTCTCCTCTCTCTCTGTCTGAAACGTCTCTCACCCTTTATATACCCCCCCCAGGCTCTCCAGTCTTGGTTCATATCCAAGCACTCCCATTCTACGATCTCTTAATATCTCCGGAGCTGGAATAATTGTTTGTTCTCGAGGCTGATTATACGTCCTTTTATAATTACTTTCCACGTTGCCTGCAATTCTGAAGTCTCCTTTATTTCCAGTATCAGAAAGTGTCTGAATTGCATGTTGAAACATCAGCCCTGCTAATCTTCGTTAAACCATTCTTGACCTTCTATCACTTATTTATATGTTATTTTTATCACATAGAGGGGGTGAATCAGGGCTGAATTTCCCATTTGACAGAGAAGGCAACTTCCTAGGGTGAGGGGAGGAGCCACAGCTGTTCTGGTGGCCACACCCACACCCTGGCGTGTGGGTGTGGCCTCTGAGATCTCAATGACACCAGTTTATATACCTATTATTTAACCCTGTTGGACGCCAGAGAGGCCCCCACCTCTTTATGAAGGGTTTAAACGTTTTTATTGTGCTTGCTTGGTATAAGTTAACCCCTTAAGGACCAATGACGTGCTAGGACCATCACGGCTGTCCTGCCCTTAAGAACCAGTGACGGTCCCGGCATGTTATGGAATTCACGGCTACCTGCACGCCTGCACGCCATTCTGGGAGCCCTGAATCCAGTAGTGAAAAAAAATGGTACTCACCTTATGGCCGCGCAGCACACGGCCTGTCCTTAAGGGATTAATGGTATTTTCTATGCCAGAGAACAGCGTGTAGGCCTGAAGAGCGGGGGTGTGGCAATGGGTGGAGCCTTGCCTATGGGCGCCAGGCATGTAAATCCGGCCATGGGGGTAATGTATAAATCAATCAGCGCATTTCATTTTCTTGCTTACAAGTTAATCCCCAAACCGCATGCCTTCACTTCAGGGTATGTAATAAGTGTACGATTGCATTAGTACATCCCGCACACCTGCCAACGGGCCCTGATCTTTAGGGACAGTCCTGGTTTTGGCTCCCTACCTCTGAATCCTATTGTCCCTGGTTTTGGTCACTAGTTTTAACATTTGCAATGCTTTAGAGGGCTTTCTGGCATTCAAAGGGTTAAAATCACATGAAAATAAAAAAATAACCTCAACACATCACCCATAAACCTTTTCTATCAATTATAATTACTCCTTATACGTCACATACGGCACTTAATCCAGCGGTTCTCAACCTGTTGGTGGCGACCCCTTCGGGGGGTTGAATTATGATTTGCCAGGGGTCGCCTAAAACCATCACAAAATTGTTTTATTTTTGTCTATTTTAATCTGTAAAGCTTGTAATTGTCCGGGAGACCGGTAGTGACAGCGCAGGAGCGCAGATAAGATGTCTGCACTGGTGTCTGGCTTCCGGCCTCGGAACAGTAAGGATTTCTTTATAATGGAGTAATTCAGTAATTACAGGAGCACCAAAAATAATTTTACTGTTAGGGGTCGCCACAAAGTGGGACATTTTATCTAAGGGTCGCGGCACTAGAAAGGTTGAGAACCGCTGACTTAATCCTTTGAGCATCTGAATGATCTGAATCACATTACCAGTTTATACACTCAGTTTGTAAGTTTATTTACCAGTTGATATACAAATCTGTCTGGTTCACTTACCCATTTATATATTACTGTAATATCCGGTTTATATACTAATATGGCTGATTTATTTAACTGTTTATATATTACTGTAATATCCGGTTTATATACTAATATGGCTGGTTTATTTAACTGTTTATATATTACTGTAATATTTTGTTTATTTACTACTTTGGTTGGTTTATTTAATTGTTTATATATTACTGTAATATCCGGTTTATATACTAATATGGCTGGTTTATTTAACTGTTTATATATTACTGTAATATCCAGTTAATATACTAATTTGGCTGGTTTATTTAACTGTTTATATAGTGCTGTAGTGTCCAGTTGGTTGGGTTTATATTACTGTACTTTCTACTTTACAAGGGATGGGTGAAAATATTGTGTCCCCCCCGCCAAAAAAAAAAGAAAAAAAAAGAAAAGTGGCATCTCACCTTTTGTTAAAATTTCCAGCATTGTGTTTGATATCCCTCTGGCACTCAAGAGGTTAAATCCAGTCGAAGGAGCCAGACAGACTAAATTTTTAATTAACGGTCACGACAAAAAAATTAATGAAGGAATGAATGATTGACTGAAAGAATGAATGAACTAATATACGTATATAGCACTATAGTTACAGTTTTAGCATTAAAGGGATAGTAATACTTTGTTTTATCTTTATTTTATTTTGTAGGCATTAAAAAACATGAAGTACGATATAAGTCTTATCTCTCAAACCTTTATGGTTTGAGAGATATTCACAAGCAAAGTTTCCCCTCCCGCCCCTTTTACCTAGTGTAATCCATCTCTTCTCAGATGTGGAATGTAGTCCACAGACCAGACAGATAACAGCAGGGGACAATCTTCTTCCTATGAGAACAATGAAAGCCCTGCCCCCCTTGACAAGTTTTTCAGGTTTTTCCCTTATCTTAACTGAAGATTGTCCCTCTCTACCTGGGCACCCCCCTTCTGATCTGGCTGAGCAGTGTTACATCAGTAAAAGGGGCGGGAGGGGATACTTTATCATTCAATTACTCTTGTACTACAACTGTGACAGTATTGAAATAACACTCTCCAAAGTCCAAATACTATGATGATTAATTAGAGCTGCTTTTATTATGAAACATTACTATCCCTTTAAGACAGCACAGTGTAAAGACTGAAGCTAAGGGACCGGGGTCCCTATTCTAGATTTAAGAGAATTAACAAGGGAGGTATACAGAGTGCACAAAAAGAATATTGAACACTTTTTTCTCATGTCTTCAAATTACTTTTGAATGGAAAATCAAGATAAATAAGATAATATTTGCATCGGAGATAACTGCTGTTCTCATTGTTAAATCAAATTAAGATTTAGCAGGGGTTGAAATGCTTTTGACTGCAGTAAAACACAGATCAAGCTCTCTTTATCAATCAGAAACAAGAGACCAGAATTGATCGATTAGTAACTTATTCTCCATTCTTTTAGTTTTACTGTAAATGGAAATGATTCACTTAACTGTTACCTTGACTGAAGTCTGCATATTTGAAAACTTAATTAAAGGGATAGTGTTGCTTGCAAATAATTGTATTTTATATTGTAGCCCTTAAAAAAACATAAAAAAATATGTAAGTCTTAGCTCCCAAACCTTTATGGTTTGGGAGATATATTAGCAAATAAAGTTCCCCCTGGAGTGACGTCACTGCTCAAGCCTTCAGATTTGGAATCCGGTCCGCAGACCAGCCGTGGCTCTTCAGCAGTGCCGAGATCACAATCTTTAAAAAGAATTTATTCATTGGAATGGTCTACAAAGTCTGCTTGCAAGCCAGGCACACTTTGTAGACAGTTCCAGTTAAGTAGCTCTTTTTAAAGATCGTGATCTCAGCACTGCTAAAGAGCTGCCCGCTGATCTGTGGACCGGATTCCAAATCTGTCCACTAGATGGCAGACTTGGCTAAAACAGCCAGGAAAAGGGAACTTTACTTAACTTTACTTGCTAATATCTCCCAAGCCATAAAGGTTTGGGAGATAAGACTTATATCATTTTTAATGTGTTTTTTTAAGGGCTACAATATAAAATACAATTATTTTCAAGCAATACTATCCCTTTAAAAACTGCCTCTGTGTTATGTTAGCCAAAAGACCAACAAATATGTACCGTTCAGAAGATATTAACATTTGGTACTATATGCTAAACGTGGAACAAGCAATGATTTATTTGCTAATTATGCTTTTTCAGTGACATTTCATATGCTAATTAAGGTTTTCAGTGATGTTTTGTATTCTAATTAAGCTCTGTGCTGTACCAGGAGACTTTCACATTCACTTTTTCACAGGAATAAAAATGTGAACATTTCATAAATAAGACATCTGTAGGACCTTTGTTTAACATGACACACAGGTCATTTTGAATTAAGTTTTAAAGTATGTAAAAAAAGAAATCAAGGTGACAGCGCCACTTCCTAGATAATAAAACGCTAACGATGTTTGTCAGAAGCCATCATGCACACACTGCAGTCATGAGCAGTAGGGGCTGCCCGTTCCAGCTGATACGGAGTGGGGTGCTCTGATTAGGAGCACCCTGCTCCGTATCAGCCACGGCGGGGGCAGTCTCTATTGTTCATGTCTGTCCCGGTGTCAGCAACAACAGGATCCGACCAGCAGCCGGCACTGTGGCCTGTGTACACAGGCTCTTCAACTAGTTAAACATAAAAAAGTGTTTTTCTGAAGTTAAAGGAGCAGTAAACTTTTTTTTATGAAAAAATATATATTGTAGGGATTTTACGACTGAGTAAAGTAAGGGTACTCCCACTGCAGAGATATTTATATTTCCAAAGTTATTACAGTTTAAACCCATGTTTTTTTACATTAGCAGTGCCCTCTAGTGGTCAGATTCTAATTAGATTTCCTGTTAGAGTCTAATGGAGAGGAAAGTCAGTGATATACAGTTCTCCACAGAATGTGATAGAAACTGCTGAGTCACTTCCTGTCAGAACTATCAGGAAGTAAACACACAGTAAATTCACTTCCTGTCAGTTAGAACTATCAGGAAGTAAACACAGTAAATTCACTTCCTGATTATTTGAACTGCTATAAATTTTGAATAAAACATCTGACATCAGTGGGAGTGACCTTGTTTTGTTCAGCGGGAAATGCTCTATAAAATATTTGTTTCCATAAAAAATAGTTTACTGCTCCTTTAAAGTACATTTTTGAGTTGTTCTGTTACATATTTTTGATACTGCTTGGGTAGATTGTATGGTTTAAGTGTATAAAGGATAATAAAGAACAATAGTACCTACAAGTGATCTCTGGTTATATACACCTTTATACATTGTACTCCATTCTAGCCGCTGTAAAAATTATACGTTTCTTGAGTAGGGATGGGCGAAAGTTTTCACCTCAAAAGAGAAAAAGGAGAACAAAATGGCACTTTTCGCAGAGCAGCAACATTTTCATTAAAAGTGCCTTTTTTAATTTTTTTTTTTGCCTAGCTCATTCTATTGATACCAATCAGGCATATCAGAATAAAAGGGATGTCTGGTTCCCACAACAGTCAATTCTGTGTTTGTGAGAGGAAGACAAAGCAGCACATTTTTCAGCTAGAGAAGACAGGCTAATAAAGTGGATCTGAAGCTTAGTTTAAAGGGATAGTAATACATAAAATGTAAAAAAAAATGTTGTAGGGTTCATCCCCCTGAGTAAAACAAGAGTTCGCCCACTGTTGAAATATGTCTTATTCAAAAGTTATTACAGCTCAAAGTTGAATTTTTTAGGTGCAATATCCCAGTGGCCTGAAATTGTACAGTGGCGCTGTTGCTACACCATCCTATGGAAATTTATGGTCTACGGACCAGAGCTGTACACAGGATGGTGTAGCAACAGCGCCACTGTACAGTTTCAGGCCACTGTGATATTGCACCTAAAAATTCAACTTTGAGCTGTAATAATTTTTGAATAAAACACCTTTCAGCAGTGAGAGTACACTTTTTTTTACTCAGGGGGATAAATACAATATATATGTTTTTACATATTAAGTATTACTATCCCTTTAAGGAGTCTTGAAGGCAGGAAATCTGTTCTCAAGGACTGAATAAAGGCACAAGGTAAATATTCACAGGGAAGAAGAATAGTTGGGCACACTATTAAACATTAAATATTTGGCATTTATTGAAGGTGTACAAGTGTGTTATCCGACGTTTCAGTCAATCATAGTGACTTTCATCAGGGACTTTACTTTCTTTGGAAATATTCACAGGGGACATTAGGATTTTGTCCATAGTAAGGTAAGTGGGGGGGGGTGTTATTATTAGAAAGGGTGATTTATTTAACGTGGGATAAAAGTTTAGTATTCAGGCAGTGACTGTTCTTGGGCCCTGAAGCCATTTCAGTCACACTCAGCAAAAGTCCATTTTATTTCCTGAGAAATCGAATTCCCAGACTGAGCTTCAGGCTGAGGGGATGGGGGGGGGGGGAGATGGCACCTTGCAGGGTGATGGGATGTGAAATGTAGACTTAAAGGGCCCTGTACGCAAAAGAAAATAAAACTGAGTAATCCCACAGCACACCAACCACATTGTTGGAGATGAACAATACGTTTCCAGGTTTTTTCATTTATTTTAATAATTTGGGGCATGACCATGAGCATGACCCTGCCTCTTTAAATGTGATCACTCTAACCCCAGTGGTTGCATTCAGGGCATGCACTACAGCATTTAAAGGAATAGTAATACTTCCTTTTATCTTTATTTTATTTTGTAGGCATTAAAAACATGAAGAACGATATAAGTCTTAACTCTCAAACCTTTATGGTTTGAGAGATATTCACAAGCAAAGTTTCCCCTCACGCCCCTTTTACCTAGTATAAGTCATCTCTTCTCAGATGTGGAATCCAGTCCATACACGAGATAGATAACAGCAGGGGACAATCTTCTTCCTATGAGAACAATGAAAGCCCTGCCCCCCTTGACAAGTTTTTCAGGTTTTTCCATTATCTTAATTGAAGATTGTCCCTCTCTGCAATCTACCTGGGCACCTCCCTTCTGATCTGGCTGAGTAGTGTTACATCACTAAAAGGGGCGGGAGGGGGATACTTTGTCATTGAATTACTCTTGAACTACAACTCTGACAGAATTGAAATAACACTCTCCAAGGTCCAAACACTATGATGATTAATTACAGCTGCTTTTATTATGAAACATTACTATCCCTTGAACCTCTGTAGTAAATACCAGCAATCTCTGCATTATTAGGATTTTATACCACCAAACCCTGTATGCTAGCCCCATAGCATGAACAGAGAAATGGTGCACAGTCTTACCATATTCTCTGCACCTTGGTCAGTGTATATCCTAAACAGGACACAGAGGTAAGGAACTCACAGAGGAATCAGCAGATATCCCATTGTCTCCCCTTGGTGCAAACAGAATTAAGGGGAGGAATTCTTGCAGTAAATTGAGGTCATTCAGGTGTAGGGACAAAAAAATTGATTCTGGAGCTTGACAGCACAGAATCGGCATTGTACATCCAACCTGCTGTGACTGCTAGTCATGGTTTTCACAGTTGTGTGTCTAGTTTACATCTTACCGCAGGGAAAAAAAATAACGTGGTCCCTAGCGGTAAGAAAGCTGACAGCCTGGCTTTCCTCACTCTAGTCACACATCTCAGTACACACGAGCTCTCTATCGACTCTGACAGTATGCCCTGTGTACTAACAAAAGGTTAACTTTAAAATAAAACTTCTGGGACCAGCACCCTGCATATATTAAAGGGTTAATAATGTCCACATTTCTTTTTATACATTTGTAGAGGCTTAAAAAAAATGATCATTGCCACAAACCCCATCTCTCAAACCGCTATGGTTTCAGAGGTATTGACAATTAATGTTCCCCCTTGCCTCCCCAGTTCAGGGATCATCCTACGGCTCTGCAGCAGAGCCGAAATCCCGTTTTTGCAAAATAATTATTTCATTGGAAAGGTCTACAAAGTGTGCCTGGTTTGCAAGCACGCTTTGTAGACCTTTCCAATGAAGTAATCCTTTTGCAATAACGGGATTTTGGCTCTGTTGCAGAGCCTCATCATGTCGGCCGACACGGATTCCCTTCTGTTAGCTTTACAGCTGCCATCAAGGGAAGGGGAACTTTCACTGCCAATATCTCTCAAATCATAGCGGTTTGAGAGATGGGGTTTGTGGTAATGATAATCTTTTTTAAGCCTCTACAAATCTAAAAAAAAATTTGGAGATCACTATCCCTTTTATATATGCAGGGTGCTGGTTCAATCTGGTCCCTTAAGTTTTATTTTAAAGGAGCAGTAAACTTTTTTTAATGAAAACACATTTTATAGAGCATTTCCTACTGAATAAAACAAGGTCACTCCCATCACTGTCAGATGTTTTATTCAAAATTTATAGCAGTTCAAATAACCAGGAAGTGACTTTACTGTGTTTACTTCCTGATAGTTCTAACTGACAGGAAGTGAATTTACTGTGTTTACTTCCTGATAGTTCTAACTGACAGGAAGTGACTCAGCAGTTTCCATCACATTCTATGGAGAACTGTATGTCTCTGACTTTTCTGACTTTCCTCTCCATTAGAATCTAACAGAAATACTAATTAGAATTTGACCACTAGAGGGCACTGCTTATGTAAATAAACATGGGTTTAAACTGTAATAACTCTGGAAGTATAAATCTCTCAGCAGTGGGAGTACCCTTATTTTACTCAATAGGAAAATCCCTGCAATATATATTTTTTCATAAACAAAGTTTAATGCTGCTTTAAAGTTAACCGTTTGTTAGTACACAGGGCACATTGTCAGAATCGATATTGAGCGCTTGTGCATTTGGACATTACTAACACTTTAAGTTTATGCTGGAGAGAAAATTGTACAAATTCTACAAATTCCGTTAAGGGCAAACTAACAACTTACAAAGAAAACAGGGTCACATACTGTATTACTGGTCAGAATATTTAACCTCTGATTGCGAAAAAGGCATCCATCACATTGCAGCATAATGGTGATTATGCACTAACGTGTGATAAACAGGTGATGGAGTGGAGATGACTTCTCCAGTGATATCACTTCTCCATTTCCTATGTCAACCCTTTGGGTGCCAGAGGTTTTGCAACGCATGGCTTTGCAATGTGTTGCGTGCCCCTCTGGCATTCAAAGGGTTAATATATTGTGCCTATGCACTAAGCTCTCCAAAGCTGGAGAAATCTTTTTGCATTGGCTCCATAGAATAACACAGGAATTGGAGAAGTGATCTCACTGGTAAAGTCATCTCCGTTTTATCACCTCTTTATCACACCTTAGTGCAGTGGTTCTCAACCTGTGGGTCGGGACTCTTTTGGGGGTCGAATGACGATTTGCCAGGGGTTGCCTAAAACCATCAGATACTTATATTTCCATTCATAACAGTAGCAAAATTACAGTGATGAAGGAGCAACAAAAATAATTTTGCTGTTAGGGGTCTCCACAACTTGGGAAATTTTATCAACGGGTCGTGGCACTAGAAAGGTTGAGAACCGCTGGCTTAGTGCATAATCACCATTGTGTTGCAATGTGATGGTTACCTTTCTGGCACTCAAACGTTAATTATGTTGACAATTAATACAGTATGTGACCCAGTTTTCATTGTTAGATGTTAGTGTGCCTTTAACCCCTTAAGGACCGGGAAATCCGGCCGAAGACGCGACTCAACGACCACGGAGCAAAATTTTTTTTTTGCTCCGTTGCGTTCCGGACACCCCGAACGGCGTGCAGCCGCGGGGGGAGCCCGGAACTCGATGACGGTCATAGTACGTCATCGGTCGTTAAGTGAAATCGACCCTTGACGTACTATGACCGTCAAGGGTCGTTAAGGGGTTAAAGGGATAGTAATACTTAAAATGTAAAAAAAAATATGTTGTAGGGTTTATCCCCCTGAGTAAAACAAGAGTACTCCCACTGCTGAAAGGTGTTTCATTCAAAAGTTATTAATTTTCAAAGTTGAATTTTTTAGGTGCAATATCACAGTGGCCTGAAATTGTACAGTGGTGCTGTTGCTACACGATCCTATGGACAGCTCTGGTCAGCTGACCATAAATCTCCATAGGATGGTGTAGCAACAGCGTCACTGTACAATTTCAGGCCACTGTGATATTGCACCTAAAAAATTCTACTTTAGAAATTAATAACTTTTGAATGAAACACCTTTCAGCAGTGGGAGTACTATTGTTTTACTCAGGGGGATAAACCCTGCAACATATTTTTTTTTTACATTTTAAGTATTACTATCCCTTTAATGGAATAGAATGGTTGGTGATTTGTAGAATTTTCTCTCCAACATAAACTTAAAGAGTCACTTTCATGTAATGAGGTTGGAGAATTAAACTGCCCGTTTAAGATGTCTTGCTGACAAGTCAATGAGCTAGAATCCTGAGAGTTTCTATTTCCTTACATTGATTGGCTTCCACGGTCAGGACATGTTTATATGCTCAGTGAGCCAAACAGGAAAACAACCATTGTAAACTCCAAGATATGTTCTACTAATTTTCCTGTAAAGAGATTTAATGGTGCAGATTAGAAAGTTCTTTTGGCAGTGCAATGCTGTTGAAGAAGGAAGTAGGTGGGGGTGACCTCTTTAATAGGTCAGTGACATTTTTTTTTTTTTTCAAATATATTTTATTATCAGATCGCTCCATACACATCTCATATACATGAGATACAAAATACATGTAAAATCGTACAATATAGCAAAGATACATGGACATTTGTAAGAATGAAAGGAACATATGCATATCAGTAGGGCATACAGAGCCAACCTGAGGGTTTTATTGTTATTCCAACCTCCAATAACCAAAACTCCCAGAATCTAACCTAACTTAAATTATGCTATATTCCCCTACCCCAATTCCAGTTCCTCTCTCTCCTGAACCCACAGCGCACCCCCCCCACCCGCCCACCAGCCAGCAATACCACAAGATCTCAGTATGCACAGGGTTCATACACAACGTCACGCATTAATCATGCACCACAGCCATCCACCCAACAAGTAAGCATGACCCCAATCAACCATCACCAACAATCTGCACGTCATCAAGCGCCACATTATTATCCGCTCTATGCGTCCACCAGTTTTGCCATCTTCCCCAGATCTTGTCAAACTTATTCGGATTACCCCGGTGTAAGTAAACCAGTTTATAATGTGGAATACACTGTAAAACTAGGTTTATCCATGCCCTGCAATTGGGAACTCTGTTTGACATCCAGTTCAAAGCCACCACCTTTCTCGCCATCACCAAGAGCTCACTCAGTAGAGATCTGACAGTGGTATCCTCAATCTCATCGGGGAAAATGGATAATAAACAAATTTTTGGAGTTACAGGGACAGGTCTCCCCAGGACCAGAACCACAATACACATGATGTCTTTCCAAAACCTCCCAAACCCAGGACACTCCCAGATCATATGCAAGTATGTGCCCTGGACATTATCACACCGGAGACAACAGTCAGTAGCAGAATTCCCCATTCTATACAGTCTGACCGGCAGGTCAGTGACATTTTAGTTGCTTTGCAATGCATTGAGTACCCCACTGGCACTCAAAGAGTTAAGGACAAAAGTAAGCCCCACTGCTGAGAGCAGCATCATACAAAAGTTATTACAATTCAAACAGTTACAAAGCAGAGGAGCTTTTACAATCACATAATCACACTCTATGGAGAAGTGTAGCTGGTAACTCATCTTAATTTTATATCCTGAGGAAGGGTGTGCAATGCAGGCAAAACGTTGATCACCTAATAAAGACACACACCTTCACTTTCTACATGTGTCATGTGAGTGCTTAAAGGGATAGTAATGTTTCACAGTAAAATCAGCTCCGATTAATCTTCATAGTATTTGGGCCATGGAGAGTGTTATTTCAATACTGTCAGAGTTGTAGTTCAAGAGTAATTGAATGATAAAGTATCTCCCTCCTGCCCCTTTTACTGACATCAGCGCTCTAGTTGACTGCAGTGGAATTTGGTCCTGGGACTGGTGGACACTCTCCAGCAGAGCCAAGATCGCAATGCTGAAAAGGAACTACTTCATTAGAATGGTCTACAAAGTGTGCTTGGTTTGCCGCTAGTCCTGGGACCAGATGCCCCTGTTGTCAGCCAGAGTGCTGACGTCAGGGAAAGGGGAGGGAGTAGTGGCATAACTATAGGTGTCGTAGGGGTCGCACATGCCACCGGGCCCATCACCAGGCCTCCCCCACGACCCCCTTGCCTGACTCCCGCAATTAAGTAATGCAGAGCACTGTGGCTCTACATCAAGGGAGTGCAGGTCTGCCAGAGGAGATCAGTATTCCCTCCGGCAAACCGCCACTCTCGTAATGCAGAGCACTGGGAAATGACATAATCTCCAAGTGCTCTGCATTACTGGAGGGAGGACTGCGTGGGAGAAGAGGTCTGTGCAGAAAGAGGCACAGACCTGTCCTCTGCCACTCGACCACAGGGAGGTAGGAGATTTAGGGGCAATGTGGAAGGGGCATTGTGGATATTGAGGGGCATTGTGGAAGGGGCAATGTGGAGATTGAGGGACATTGTGGAAGGGGCGATGTGGAGATTGAGGGACATTGTGGAAGGGGTGATGTGGAGATTGAGGGGCATTGTGGAAGGGGCGATGTGGAGATAGGGGCAATGTGGAAGGGGTGATGTGGAGATTGAGGGGCACTGTGGAAGGGGTGATGTGGAGATTGAGGGACATTGTGGAAGGGGTGATGTGGAGATTGAGGGGCATTGTGGAAGGGGCGATGTGGAGATAGGGGCAATGTGGAAGGGGTGATGTGGAGATTGAGGGGCACTGTGGAAGGGGTGATGTGGAGATTGAGGGGCATTGTGGAAGGGGCAATGTGGTCAGGGGCCCATGGCAATTCTTGCACCAGGGCCCCATCGCTTCTAGTTACTCCTCTGGGAGGGAGGGGGAATTTTACCTGAGAATATCTCTCAAACCATACAGGTTTAGAGATGGGACTGGTGTCATTTAGTTTCATTTTTCAATAGCTACAATATATATATATTTTTTTTTTAAATTGACAATACTATTCCTTGGTCGCGGCCCAACTATAGGTTGGGCCGCGACCAAGGCACTGCTGGTAGTTTGTCAATGCCAGATTGTGATTTCACTTTTGGTTTGAGGATGTGATCACATATTTTGCTTTCGTTTACTGGCATGAAATTGAATTCATCAGCATAACTGGTATTAGGTGATGAGACTGTTCTGTGCATGTTCCTACTTCAGAATTACCTTTGTTTTGTGTAATCAGCGTGGTGGCACATCCAACAAAGCAACTGTTCAATGCATTAGCTATTGCTATTTGGCACTGTATTTGCCTATTTTAATGGTTGATAGGTGAGAAAAGTTAAGGGGTTTTAGATGTTTTTAATAACCTTCCCAAAGTTGAAAGGTTTTGATATGTTACAGTTCAAGTTGTCAATAAAATATTGTGCGTTTGCTAGTTTTGTTTGTTTTGTTCAAGTATTCCTCAAATGCCTGTATGTAGTTTGATCATAAGCAGGGCCAGTTTGTTTAACCCGTTATGGACTGGCGCGTGCACGCGCTGCCAGCACTTGAGGGCCACGGGACTTTTTTTTTTTTTAGCCTCCGGTTCAGCGGTTCAGGAGCGGCTGCAGCCGCGTAGGGAGCCTTGAACTTCATGCCGTGCCTGGACCGTCATTGGTCCTTAAGTGCCAGACCGCCTTGACGGTCCTGGCACGTCAATGGTCCTTAAGGGGTTACGTTTTGTCCATAAGGCATCTCTGAAACTGTATAACTCGATCAAGTCAGCCGAGTCCCAGGGTAGATGGGCCCCCCCTAACCCGTATCTTCCTTAGTGGGGCATGGGTATTACAAAAAGTCAATCACTGAGTCTAGGTCAGGAATTAGGTGAATTCTGTACCATGAGCAATTTCTTAAATCATTTAGGAAGGACTGGAGCTTACAATTTCTGAATGATCTCATGACTACTGGTTTTATTTTGAGTGACCACTAAACACATTTTGCTAGTACATCTGAATATGATTCAGCTCGCTTTTCTTGTTTTGAGTGGCAGTCTCCTTTAGGTGGTGGGCTATGTCCGAAGGGTACTGTGCTGGGGTATTTGGCATTCTGTAGATGCCAACAATTATGATTTTTTTGTGAGTATGGAAGAAGAATGTTGCCAGCAATGTATTCATAAGAATCAGCGTTATAAGAATCATTTAAAACTGAAAATCTTATAGGCTCTTGTATGTGTATGATTACACCTCCTCCTCACTTTGCATTTTCTTTCCTAAAGCATAAGTATACATCTTCACCAACAGGAGTATCAGGTATCTTAGGGCTTAACCAGGATTTTGTAAGAATAAGGATTTTTAGCTTCTATGCATAACACCATGCTTTTAGTTCACCCATTTTGGGCAGTATACTGGGTATGTTGCAGTGCACAAGAGAAAACCCTTTTTTTAAAGGGATAGTAATGTTTCATAATAAAAGCAGCTCTAATTAATCATCATAGTATTTGGACTTTGGAGAGTGTTATTTCAATTCTGTCAGAGTTGTAATTCAAGAGTAATTCAATGACAAAGTATCCCCCTCCTGCACCTTTTACTGATGTAACACTGCTCAGCCAGATCAGAAGGGAGGTGCCCAGGTAGATTGCAGAGAGGGACAATCTTCAATTAAGATAAGGGAAAAACCTGAAAACCTTGTCAAGGGGGGCAGGGCTTTCATTGTTCTGATAGGAAGAATATTGTCCCTTGCTGTGAGCTGTCTGGTCTATGGACTGGATTCCACATCTGAGGTGAGCAGTGTTACATCAGTAAAAGGGGCAGGAGGGGAAACTTTATCATTCAATCACTCTTGAACTAGAACTCTGACAGTACTGAAATAACACTCTCTATGGCTCAAATACTATGAAGATTAATTGGAGCTACTGTTTTTGTGAAACATTACTATCACTTCAAAGGTGAAGTTTCCATTTATTGCTGTTTGAGGGCCAGGGTCGGTTTCTATGTCATCTGCCAAGGCAGGTTATACAATGCATGAAAATGTAGTTGTTTGTAGTGAGCATGCAGTGAAAGGGTGCATCTATTGCTATATTTACTGGGGCAGGGTGAGCTTGTTTTTAGTACTTTCCACCAGCACTCAGAGGGTAGCCCACATGTATACAGAAGTCCATGGTGGATTAATATGTTATGATTCAAGTGCGGAGCATGATTGTGGGGATAAGAGGAAATTTGCAGTAAAAGTGGAATGGTTAGAACAGATAGTAGTAATATGTTCATGTTGGCAGACATGGGATAGTAGGGGAGAGGAGAAACAGGTAATCAGAAAACAGGTGAGATGAATAATCTAACGAAGATTGTTTAGTAAGATAATTGTATATACTTGTAATATTTATTTAACCCCTTAAGGACCAGCTGTATGCACATGCAGTCGGCACTTAAGGACCACGGACCTTTTTTTTTTTCCTTGTTTCCGGTTCCGGACTCCCTGAACGGCGTGCAGCCACAGAGGGAGCCCGGAATTCCCTCCAATTCCACTTTATTCCTTTTTGTTTACTTACCTGTTCTCTTTAAAGGGATAGTAATACTTTGTTTTATCTTTATTTTATTTTGTAGGCATTAAAAAAACATGAAGAACGATATAAGTCTTATCTCTCAAACCTTTATGGTTTGAGAGATATTCACAAGCAAAGTTTCCCCTCCCTCCCCTTTTACCTAGTGTAAGCCATCTCTTCTCAGATGTGGAATGCAGTCCATAGACCAGACAGATAACAGCAGGGGACAATCTTCTTCCTATGAGAACAATGAAAGCCCTGCCCCCTTGACAAGCTTTTCAGGTTTTTCCCTTATCTTAATTGAAGATTGTCCCTCTCTGCAGTCTATCTGGGCACCTCCCTTCTGATCTGTCTGAGCAGTGTTACATCAGTAAAAGGGGCGGGAGGGGGATACTTTGTCATTGAATTACTCTTGAACTACAACTCTGACAGAATTGAAATAACACTCTCCATGGCCCAAATACTTTGATGATTAATTAGAGCTGATTTTATTATGAAACATTACTATCCCTTTAAGTGGTTGTGCTGCAGTAGCTGCCTCTCTCTCCTGTCAAACTTTCATGTTCAGCAATCAATACACTTAGACCCAGCTGAACTTTGAGATACAGGTGCTGTTGATCCACCCCCCCCCTCCTTGAAATCCCTTCTATGTGTCCCTGAATTTAAACTAGTTAGGTCTCCCAGATGAGACTTACTCTGGTTTGGTTCAGAATTACTTTAATCCTTCTAGTGTGACAGTCTCAGTGCTACAATGTTTCTTCCTCACTTACGGATGATGATTAGCACAACTAACCAGGAGTCTTTCTGTGCTTACAGGACTCTCGTTCTACACCAGGGTGCTGGAGAATTGTGAGGATGAGGCCAGATTTGATGAGGTAAGAGACAATAGAGAATACCTGATTATCAGACATGTAAATACACACACAACTATATTAACCCTTTGAGTCCCAGAGATGTATACAACACATTGCAATGCAACACGGATGCTTTGCTGGCACTCAAGAGGTTAAAAAGATCAGGAATGGGTAATGGGGGACCTCTAGCTGCTGCCAGGCTACAACACCCACCATGATTGGAGTTCTAGTGTCACAACAGCTGGAGGGCATCATGTTGACCATCCATCACTGTACTTTGTATGGTGGATGCATTTATTTCACTCATACAGAGATTAAGGTTCCATTGGGCCCCAGGCGAGGTACCTTTGGTGCCCCACATCTCTTGATCCAGTGCTTCTGACACAGAGTGCTGCTAGTAGGTACTGACATTGCTTCTCTAATGGGAGTGGGAGGAACTGAATGATGCTGGTCTCGTTCAACCAAAAATGCATCTGACTCAAAATATTAGTGACAGCAACAGCAGGACCTATCTCGGTGAGCAGTGGTGTAACAATAGGGGTCGCATCTGCGACCTTGCCCGTCACTCCGGGGGCCCGGCCGCCCCCTGCGACCCCATTGCCACACGCCCACAGCAACTCGGCTGATCTCCCAGTGCTCCAGTAATGCACAGCGCTGGGAGATGACATCATCTCCCAGTGCTCTGCATTGTTCAGAACCACGTGGGAGCAGGTAGGAGATGGACACGGGGCAATGTGAAGAATGTGGTCGGGGGGCGGGCCCATGGCAACTTCTGCACCAGGGTCCGGTGGTTTTTAGTTATGCCACTGTCAGTGAGCTATCACTTTCAGTCAGAGGCCCTCATGTTGCTACTGGCCCTAGATAGTAGCCTAGGTTGTCAGAATGGATAATCTGGCTCTTACTGATGCCTTTTTCCCCATTTATTAAAGGGATAGTAATAGATCATATTAAGTAAATGTAACATTTTAGACAGTAAAGAAATAAAGAAATTGAGGTCACTCCTATCTCTCAAATCTTTATGGTTTCAGAGATCTCGATTACAAAGTTTCCCTCTCCTTCCCCTTTCACTGACGTCAGGCTCTGTGCTTTCACACTTTGTAGACCATTCCAATGAAGTGCTTATTTCTGCATTGCGCTTTTTTTGCTCTGCTGAAGAGCCGCAGGATGGTCCTTCTCCTTCCCAGTTCACTGACGTCAGGCTCTGTGCTTTCACACTTCGTAGACCATTCCAATGAAGAGTTTATTTCTACATTGCGCTTTTTTGGCTCTGCTGAAGAGCCGCAGGACGGTCCTGGGACCAGAATCTGCTTCGCTCAGCTAGAGCCTGACATCAGTGAAAGGGGAGGGAGGGGGGAACTTTGTAATCGTGTATCTCTCAAACCACAAAGGTTTGAGAGATTGAAGTGGCCTCAATTACTTTTTTACTGTCTACAATATTGCATTTACTATCCCATTAGCATGAGTCAGCTAGCCCCACATGGTGATACCCAGAAGGTATAAACAGCTGTATGTGGGTAGGTTCAATGGCTGATGGATTTCCAACCAGTGTTTTGATTTGTTTCAACTGTACATTTACACAGAAATGTATTATATAGGTGCTGCTAATCTCCCTCTTTAGGAGATATTAGTGGTTCGTACCTCCCAAGTGACCCTCTCTAGGAGATATTAGTGGTCCGTATCTCCCAAGTGACCCTCTTTAGGAGGGACAGTCCCTCTCTGAGACCCAGATCCCTCTGTCCCTCTTTTTAGGAGATCATACTATGTTGTGTGTAAATAGATGTATCACATTGCTCCACAGCAATAAAACTCACATTAATGATTGTTTAAAGGGATAGTTATCTTTATTTTATTTTGTAGGCATTAAAAAAAACATGAAGAACGATATAAGTCTTATCTCTCAAACCTTTATGGTTTGAGAGATATTCACAAGCAAAGTTTCCCGTCACTGACCAAAACGGTCAAGTCTGCCATCTAGCTGTCAGATTAGGAAACCAGTCTGCGGACCGGCCGTGGCTCTACTGCAGAGCCAAGATCGCGAGATATAAGAAGAACTACTTCATTCGAATAGTCTACAAAGTGAGCCTGGTTTGCAAACACGCGTTTTAGACCCTTCCAATGAAATAGTTATTTTTATATCTTGCGTTCTCAGCTCTGCTGAAGAGCCACCAGTTGATCTGTGGTCCGGGTTCCAAATCTAACAGCTAGATGGCAGACTTGACAGTTTTGGGCAGTGAGGGGAAACTTTGCTTGTGAATATCTCTCAAACCATAAAGGTTTGAGAGATAAAACTTATATCGTTCTTCATGTTTTTTTTTTTAATGCCTACAAAATAAAATAAAGATAAAATGAAGTATTACTATCCTTTTAAAGTTCAGTTTATGTGTTTATAAATTAGTCTGTGCAAGTAAAGTGCTTTAGTCTGGTTCTTAACCCCTTCGCGTCCTGTGACGTACCCGGACCGTCACGCTGGTCCGGCACTTAAGGACCAGTGATGGTCCTGGTACGTCACGTACTTTTAATACCGTGGACTGAAATTGATCGCTCCATGACCGGAGCAATCTCTTTCAGCCCTCCTTTCGATGTGCCGCCCCACGTGATCAGTCACATGGGATGGCACGTCGAACGCATCTATCTGGTCCTTAAAGGACCAGACACCGCGGGATCGTCGGACCCTAAGGGGTTAATCTTTTATTCAGTTACACAAAGAGGTGTCAATAGGTTGTGTAATAACCTAATAATGCTCGGCAATGCCTTGCCCACTAGCCACACCCCTGGCAACACCACTTATAAAACACAAGTGTCCCTCATTGGCCATTTAAAATGTTGGGAGGTATGAAGCAAACATAAGATAAATAATATTTTGGGGGGTTTTCGTTTCACTGTGTGCTGTGAATTGCATGTTGTCTCATGGAATTCTGGGAGTGCAAATGGAACACTGTGAGCTTTGGATTCCTTGCCTAAGAGAGATTTTCTGATCTGGTTCAGACATGTCAATGTAAAGATGGTTTTATATTAGTCATATAGGATTAGAGTGGAGGATGGAAGAGAGAGGAAGTGTGATTAAAACTTCAATATATTAAGGGATTTATTAAAGGTCAGGACATGAGCTAAAATGAGGGGGTGGAAGACTTAGAGATAATGTGTGTAAGAATGAGTTTAACCTCTTGAATGCTAGAAATATAAATATAGAGATCAGAGATGTCCGTAGCATCCAATGCGTTGCGTACCCCTCTGGCACTCAAAGGGTTAAGGAACTGAAGACTGATGGAATTTAATGGACGTATAACATATCCTAATAATAACCAGAAAAACTTCATGGCCCCTATGAATTATATTCTTGTGCCTTTGTTCAAAAGATAACATCTTCAATCAGTCCTCAGGAGACAGACATGACAGTCGCTGGATTTTTTTCAAAATGAGAAAAAAAAAAGGCAGAATGCACGGGACTGATTAACCCTTTATGGACTAGGAGAGCGGACAATGCATTGCTCAGCAATGTGCTGCTCGCACCTCTGGCCTTTTAAAGGGTTAAAGTTTGTGTTCTGTGTTCCTGTGACCAACTCTCATATCCGTGAAGATGTTACCTCTTAATCGTAGCGGTAAAGGAAAATAATGCAGAGGGGCCATAGTAAAGGGTAATTGTTAAGAGATGTTACTTCCGCTTTCTGATTGGCTGGGATCAATGTACATTTATTGGGAGGATGGATTACACATGATCGCCCTTATTAACCCTTTGTGTGCCAGAGGGGTACACAACACATTGCAATGTGTTGCGTACCCCTCTGGCACTCGAAGGGTTAATAGATTGGAAAAAAGGGGCCAACTGGAAGGGTCAATTGGTCCGCATCTGCTTTTTTACAATCTCGGGTCCATATTTTTAAAAAACAGACAGGGTAAACCAACTGCATTATAAGGGGACCTTTAGATATCCCTGTTACATTAAAGCTGAACAATCATCACAATTAAATTGCCCCAAAATTTCTTTATTAACTTAGCGATACACATATACATACTTTTATTATGCTGAATAAGTCCAGCATTAGTGAGAAATACAACTCGATCGGCAGGCATTAGCAGGCAACAGGGCAGGCATCTTCCAGAAAAGGCATCTGTGAGTCTGCACTGTCCGTCCTGTTCACCTCCAGGATTGGTGAGTGGAATTCCTTGGTACCTTAAGGTACAGGAAGTGTCTGATGGCGCAGGAGCAGAAAGCGGCTACTGCAAGATCCCTGCCACTGATGCCTGCTGAACATGTTGTATTTCTCACTAATTCCGGACTTATTCAGCATAATAAAAGTATGTATATGTGTATCACTGTTAATAAGGATTTGGGGGGCAATTTAATTTCGATAATGGTTCCGCTTTAAATGGGGCTTTTAACCTCTTGAATGCCACAATGCATTGAAGACAACACTGGCGTTCAATTCTATTCAAGTGCATGGGGCTTTAGGAATTTTTATTCAGTCCCCTATATTGCAGTTGGTTTAATCCAGATAACTCCAGTTTCTCTTTATAAATATGGGCCTATGTTTTTATAATTACTGATATGTTTATTATTCCTGTTAACTATAAGAACGAGGGCTGTGCGTGCAGAGATGCAAATTACAGTTTTGATTAGCATTGTGATGGTTTTTGGAGCTTAACAAAGTCGCAAATTTGCTGAAATAAAAGTGTAAAGAGCAATACAAATGTTTAATGTGTATAATATTTATGTATGTATATTTATTTATACGAAGAAAAGTAGCCACAGCACACACAGTATTTGTTAATGGTGAACAAAAGTTAAACGGGCAAGCTGGCCTTCCTCAAGGTCTTGAGGAAGATCAGCTTGCCTGGCTGAAACGTTAACAAACTTTAACTTTTGTTCACCATTCACAAATACTGTTTGTGCTTTGGCTACTTTTATTTATGTCTATGATTGGCCGTGCTGTCTGCTCCTAGTTATTTATCCCTATGATTGTAAATACTACCTGGCCAGCTTGCTATATATATATATATATATATATATAATAACAGGGCTAAAAATTTCCACTTGCCACTAGCCAATGGCGAGTGAAAATTTAGCCCTGGCGAGTAGAAATTCAGCCCTGCTGGGTATGTTATGGCTTGCAGTGGCGAGTAACTTTTCAGGTCTGGCTAGTAGCAAATGACTTCATATTTTAAGCCCTATATATATATATATATATATATATATATATATATATATATATATATATATATATATATATAGCGTATTGAGCAGAACAAGGCCACTCCCACTTCCAAGAGATGTTTTATTCAAATGTTATTGCATGTGAAACTTTGATTGCAATACTTTCCAAGGCCTCCAATTTTATAGTGGCGCTGTTGATACAGGTGTCTATGAACATCTCTGGTTAGCTGACCATAAACCTCCACAGGATGCTGTAGCAACAGCTCCGCTATACAATTGCCATGGAGGCTACTGAACCCAATAATTTAAGTTTGAGCTGCAATAAATATGAAATAAAATGTCTCTCAGCAGTGTTTCATTTTGTTATGTTGTCTTACTCAGCAGGGTAAAACCTGCAATGCGTATATATGATTCAATATTAAGTGTTACTATCCCTTTAATCCACATAACAGCTATAATTCCGAGCAAACCAGGTAAAGCATGGGAGGGAATGAAAATACCAATTGACTTAAATAAGACTTTAAAGGGATAGTAATACTTTATTTTAACTTTATTTTATTTTGTATGCATTAAAAAAACATGAAGAACGATATAAGTCTTATCTCTCAAACCTTTATGGTTTGAGAGATATTCACCAGCAAAGTTTCCCCTCCCGCCCCTTTTACCTAGTGTAAGCCATCTCTTCTCAGATTTGGAATCCAGTCCATAGACCAGACAGATAACAGAAGGGGACAATCTTCTTCCTATGAAAACAATGAAAGCCCTGCCCCCCTTGACAAGTTTTTCATGTTTTTCCCTTATAATAATTGAAGATTGTCCCTCTCTGCAGTCTACCTGGGCACCTCCCTTCTGATCTGGCTGAGCAGTGTTACATCAGTAAAAGGGGCGGGAGGGGGATACTTTGTCATTGAATTACTCTTGAACTACAACTCTGACAGAAATGAACTAACACTCTCCATGGCCCAAATACTATGATGATTAATTAGAGCTGCTTTTATTATGAAACATTACTATCCCTTTAATCTCTTAAATGCTAGAGTGGTCTCTAACACTGAACGCTCTGGCATTCACAGGGTTTTTAAGGAGTTAAAAGCCCCAAGCCCCATTTGTCTAATTGGAAATTTACCAAATGTTTATGTTGACAGTATGGCTCCAGCGTTGCACCTTTATAGCATGATAAATAAGGATAACAGTTCCGAACACCAGAGGGAAAGTATCTCCATTGTGTACAGTGATATCCAGATTGCCTCCCTGCTGCTTTTCAGTGATGTGCGCGGCTGTGACCATCTGAACATATTTGCATAGATCTTACAAGACAGGTTGAGAAAGATGGGAATAAGCCAAGACCCAGCGTATTGTAAATATATTTAAAGCTGAGTAAATAAGCAGAATAATGATGTGAGCTGGGAATTGTCTCTTCACTGGGAAGAGCTGCTTGATATGTAAGAGTTGAGATGGACTCTTTATATAGCATAAGCGGCAGTGAGGAATGGAAGCACAATTCACACATGACAATGACTGGTCCTTAAAGGAGCAGTAAACTGTTATTTATGAAAACACATATTTTATAGAGCTTTTCCTGCTGAGTAAAACAAGGTCACTCCCATCACTGTCAGTTGTTTTATTCAAAATTTATAGCAGTTCAAATAATCAGGAAGTGAATTTACTGTGTTTACTTCCTGATAGTTCTAACTGACAGGAAGTGAATTTACTGTGTTTACTTCCTGATAGTTCTAACTGACAGGAAGTGAATTTACTGTGTGTTTACTTCCTGATAGTTCTAACTGACAGGAAGTGAATTTACTGTGTTTACTTCCTGATAGTTCTAACTGACAGGAAGTGACTCAGCAGTTTCTATCACATTCTATGGAGAACTGTATGTCACCGACTTTCCTCTCCATTAGAATGTAACAGGAAATCTAATTAGAATTTGACCACTAGAGGGCACTGCTAATGTAAAAAAAAACACCGGTTTAAATTGTAATAACTCTGGAAATATAAATCTCTCAGCAGTGGGTGTACCCTTATTTTACTCAATAGGAAAATCCCTACAATATATATTTTTTTTAATAAAAAAAAGTTTACTGCTCCTTTAAACACTCATGTCCAATACAGCTGTAACTAACCTTATTGGATGAGTAGTTCAGCTCTGGATACACAGTAGGACAGAGGAATATTTTATTACGGAATTTAAAGGGATAGTATCTAATTTTTTTTTTAATATATAAATAATTGGGGAAAAAGACACAATTCTATCAAGTTCAACCTTTTTGATGGTATAATCAAGAAATCACATAATCCTCCACAATGTTTTTTAATCTATTTAACAGAAATTCTTGTTTAACCTACCAATACATGTATAACTCTATATATCCCCTTCATTTGAAATGCATCCTCTGTTTTAAATGCTTCCACTGTACCTGACATTACCATGTCCCTGGGAAAACAATTCCACAATCTTACAGACCTTACTATATAGGACCCCTTCCTCTGCTGAAGCGAAAACCTCCTTTCCTCTAATCGGAAGGGGTGGCACCTAATTGTTTGATCAAGTCTTGGGATGAAAATCCTCACTAGATAGAACCTTGTATTGACCTTGCAATGCTTGCATATACCTATACAGTGTAACAAGATCTCTACTTAGTCATCTTTTTTCCAGACTCAATAAGCCAAGTTTGTCTAGTTGTTCCTCATACAAGTCTTCCATTCCCTTAATTCATTGTGTTGTTCTTCCCTATACTCTCTCCAGTTCTAGAATATTCTTTTTAGAACTGATGCCCTAAGCTTCACTGCATATTCCAGATGAGATCTTACTTTTTTCCGCTGTGCAAATCATTAGTATGTTACCCGCTCTTGCTTTACTACCCCTTTTTATGCAGGGCAGTATTTTGTTTGCTTTTTTTACTGCTGTTTGACATGGATCCCTATTTCCGAGTTCACAGCACTGCCTGATCTTTTTCCTGCATCTTAGATGGATTCCATTCAGTTCATAAGTAGCATAATTATTTTTATTCCCAGATGTATAACTATATACTTTCTTACATTACATGTCATATTTTGTTTGTTTACCCCAATCTACCATTTTATGTAAATCCTACTGTATCAAATACCTTTGCAAAAACTAGCTATTGTCACATGTAGGCTGAGGCCTGCAAGAGAGGGAGTGCTCGGGTGCGAAGCTGGTGTGCGGAGCTCGAGAATCGTAGGCTGCCTGTAAAAGGGCCGTGCTGCAGCGAGGGCCGATACTAGTTGCCAGCTGCAAGGCCGGGAGACCCCTCCAGAGAAGCTGGAAGCAGGTCCAGGATAGCCCCTTTACTGACAGCACAAGCTGTCCTGCAGGGGAGAGTGAAGGCTTGGGTACGAGGAGTAGAGTAGGGTGCATGGGCTAAAGAGGGTGAGCTCTCCAGAGTAGTAGGGAAGGGTAACAGATCTAGAAGGAACAGCAAATCTGCCAAAGGGATGGTCAGAAGGATAGCCAAGGGGTCATACACAGTTCATCAGACAATGGAATAGTCAGCATGATAGCTAAGTGGTCATACACAGTTGATCAGCCAGCAGAGATCGTCAGCAGGAAGCCAGGGGTCATACAGGGTCACTCAATCCAGGTGAAGGGCTGAAGAGTAGAAAGATAGCCACTGCCAAGCGTGGAGTCTCTGAGGGTACAAAAGCTGGGCTAGACTAGACTAGACTAGGTAAGTTAGAGACTAGAACGCTCCAGTGCCAAGGACCAGGTCAGTTTACTGTGAAAGTGCTCCGATGAGCGGGGAATGATGCCTAATATAGGTGCGAGCAGATGATGTCACAAAATAGCTACATGTCCAGGTCTAAACCTGGAAGTTCAGCACGCCACTCCGAGAGGACAAAGCGGCGAGGAGAAGGCCACAAGGGAAAGACCGAAGACAGAGGTAGGGAAGGCACCAAGGGGGTGACAGATATACCGCACCTTCTGCTTTACCATTATCTAAGCTCCTTCTTATTTCTTCATAGAAGCTTAATATATTTATTTGGCACAATCTATTACTCATAAAACCATGCTGATCCCTGCTAACAATTATTTTTCTTAATGTAGTCCTGAATATAATCCCTCGTTAAACAATCAATTTCTCCACTGCCGGTGTCAAACTCACAGGTCTATAATTCCCAGGTTTTGTTGTAGTTCCCTTCTTAAAGGGATAGTAATACTTTCTTTTAACTTTATTTTATTTTGTAGGCATTAAAAAAACATGAAGAATGATATAAGTCTTATCTCTCATACCTTTATGGTTTAAGAGATATTCACAAGCAAAGTGTCCCCCTCCCGCCCCTTTTACTGATGTAACACTTTTCAGCCAGGGCAGAAGGGAGCTGCCCAGGTAGACTGCAGAGAGGGACAATCTTCAATTAAGATAAGGGAAAAACCTGAAAAACTTGTCAAGGGGGGCAGGGCTTTCATTGTTCTCATAGGAAGAAGATTGTCCCCTTCTGTTATCTGTCTGGTCTATGGACTGCATTCCACATCTGAGAAGAGATGGCTTACACTAGGTAAAAGGGGCGGGGAGGGGAAACTTTGCTTGTGAATATCTCATAAACCATAAAGGTTTGAGAGATGAGACTATATCGTTCTTCATGTTTTTTTAAAGCCTACAAAATAAAATAAAGTTAAAACGAAGTATTACTATCCCTTTAAATAAAGGCACCACATTCACTTTACGTCAGTCTTATGACACTGAGACTGTGGAATCAGAGTCTTAAAAGATTTAAAAAAACTGAATAAAACATTACTATTCCTTTTACTCCTTGGTTGTGAAAAACATTCCCACCGCATTCATTGGAGATGTCTTTGGCATACAAGGGGTTAACATCTCCAATCCCTTTGTTTTCATTTTATACATTATTATTCATTGAACTTTTCGCTTTACTATGGGGATTTTCTTGCAATAAAGTCATTTTGTGTGATGTACAGTAACATCTCTCCTAGCAGCACAGGCACAACGAATGCTGAAAACTGTGTTGGGTCCGATAAGCTGCTTGGCTTTCATTTCTAATTTCTCATATTTATTTAACTTGCGTTTCGAGTCTCCTTTTCCTAATCTCATAGCAACTCTGCTCAGTTATTCATTTCTCTGGACGGAAACAAGAAACCATTTCGACGTGATCTTTAGTGAACTAGAATTTGCAATAAATGTTCAAAGCCGTGGAAATATTATCTGGTGATGACTGTGATAAAATATAATTGGGAATAAAAATATATTTGAGGACAGAATTGAGGAGTAATTTTGGAGCAAACCAACTGTACCACAGGGGATGACTAAGCATTCCCAAAACTTGCCAATAAGTAGAATGTGGATTTTAACCCCTTTAATGCTGGAGGGATGATGTAACCCTGTTACGGTTTAGCACACTCAGAAACGGAAGGTTTTGGTAAAACACAGTTTTATTAGCACAGAAGGAATAATAGTAACCCTCGCGGGTCCAACATACAGATAAATGGAAAGCTGACACAGGACAGGTTACAATGATATGATTAACCCACACGGGTCCAGTATGTAAGAGCAATATACAATACTGACACAGGTCACGTACATTTCGTATGATACAGTGTGAATATGTCAGAATGATACTAATTAGGCCAGGAACTGCTAATTGGCCCTAATAGTGGAAGGCCCCAAAGTAGCTCTCTACGCAGAGAGTAACAATAGCGAATGGAATCACAAGGAGCAGGTGAAGCCAGGATAGAACTGGCTACAAGACACCAGAGGAAGGCGGCTACCAGCCATATTGAGAACGCCCACCGGAGACTGCAAGGTTTTCATGACCCAGAGCACAGCACCGGATGGTGCAGCATAACACCAAACTGAGACAGCAACGGATAATGGCCCAAGTGCCCGGCACCGTATGGAGCAACATACACCAAACTGAGACTACTGTATATAGATCCATGTGCACTGCACCGCCCCACAAGGGGTTAACGAATGCTCCGGTATGCAGCAACATCAGATGTAGAGACAGACTGGGGCGCCCAACAGTAACCTAACCTCAGGGACGGCAGTAACAGACCAAGCGACTGTGGTGCAACTGGTGACACTACCGGAATGAGAGCAACAGGCACTATGAGAGAACGGGTCACGGAGAGGACTATCTGCAGAGGACCGAGGCAACCGGAGATCTGGTACAGACCACAGAGAGTGTGAGCAACACAGCAGGAGCAGGACGTCTAGCAAGCAGGAACAGTACATGGTGCAGGATCGTCAAGTCAAGCCGGGTCAGTACACAGAGCAGGATCGTCAGTCAAGCCGGGTCGGTACACAGAGCAGGATCGTCAGTCAAGCCGGGTCGGTACACAGAGCAGGATCGTCAGTCAAGACGGGTCGGTACACAGAGCAGGAATGTCAGCTAAGCCGGGTCGGTACACAGAGCAGGAATGTCAGCCAAGCTGAGTCGGTACACGGAGCAGGAACGTCAGCCAAGCCGGGTCGGTACACGGAGCAGGAACGTCAGCCAATCCGGGTCGGTACACGGAGCAGGAACGTCAGCCAATCCGGGTCGGTACACAGAGCAGGAACGATAAACAGGCAGAATAGTCAGGCAGTCTGGGTCATACACTAGTATCATACGAGAGTAAAGGAACAAGCGCTAGGCAACAGAAACACCACGAAAGGACAGCGCATAAGTGACAGCCCAGGGTATTTAAAGGCTGTCACTGGGAGAAGCAAAGACAGCGTAGCCAATAAAAGATATCAGGAAGTAAACATGTCAAAATGTCACCCGTATAGCACGGGCACCGTGATAAACCCCCTCCAGACATATGTTGATTGCCTGGAAATTGAGTATGTCTCATGCACTGCGTATCTCCACAATCCCAGCCAATGTGAGCGCGGGTACTAACCTGAACAGGGATTGGCCATATCCAAGCCAATCCCTGTTCATTTTTCCCCACATTGGCTCGGGCAATGGCCCGATCAGAACTAAAGGGATGGGGGGGGGGGTATTCTTAATTTATTAGAGGCAGCAGTGACGGTGGCTGTGGGGCATTAGGGTTTTCTTTTCAATGTTCAGTTTATTTAGGGAGAAGACTGAGGAGGACCAGGGCTTACAGGACACTGCTGGACTTGTGACATCACGGTCAGCGTGATACATGTTACAGGTGTGGTGAGAGGGCACGGGGCATAGGTTAGTGTTAGGAATAGGGGGAGGGATTGCTTTGCAATGTGTTGCATACCTCCCTGTCATTCAGTGGGTTAATGTTTTGTTGTAGTGTTTAGAGGGTGGGGTATTAGGGGAATATTTTTTTTTTTTTTGGAGATTTGGATTAATTGATATGGAGGCTTTGGTTTAGCAGTGTAGGGATGCCTGGTTGCACATCCGCGTGTGTATGTGATTTTATTAGATTTCTATAGTATGTCAGTGGTTTTTTTACCATGCATTAGGAACTTAAAGGGATAGTAATACTTAAGTATTACTAATCCCTATAGCAAAGTACTACTTAAAGGAGCAGTAAACTTAAAAAAGTACTTACATTATATAAGTAGATTAAGTGATGGTGTATTCAGTGCTGTCTTTTTTTTTTCTGAGATATTTTTGGTTAAGGAGTAATTCCCATTTTAAGTTTGTGTTTTTTTAATCATGAGCTCCCCCTAGTGGCATCATTTAGGTTAGGTAATTCATGTCCTCGACCTGGAAAGGTCAGTAGGAGGATCAAACTTTCTGAGGCATTTAGAAGTCAGCTGTTGGTGGCTGGTGCTGAGGGGGCGTGTCTGCTAGAGGAGGAGGCGGCTACATGAACAGCATCAGCTGAAGATTTACCTCAGCAGAGACAGAAAGCTTCAGGAAAAAAACAAGTTGTCTCTGCTGAGGTAAATCTTCAGCTGATGCTGTTCATGTAGCCGCCTCCTCCTCTAGCAGACACGCCCCCTCAGCACCAGCCACCAACAGCTGATTTCTAAATGCCTCAGAAAGTTTGATCCTCCTACTGACCTTTCCAAGTCGAGGACATGAATTACCTAACCTAAATGATGCCACTAGGGGGAGCTCATGATTAAAAAAACACAAACTTAAAATGGGAATTACTCCTTAAAGGGATAGTATTACTTCAAAATTACTATCCCTCATATTGTAGCCCTTAATAAACTGAGTTAAATAACACCAGCGGCATCTCTCAAACCTTTATGGTGTAAGAGATAGCCGCTTTCAAAGTTTCCTCTATCCTGCTGTCAGCGTTCTGCTGCCAGCAGGAGAATCCGGTCCCGGGACAGGCAGAGGTTCTTAAACAGAGCCGATATCTCGTTATGGAAGGAAAAATGATTCATCGAAACAGTCTAATACGTGTGATTGGTTACCAAGCACACGTAGAAGACTGTTTCAATTAATCATTTTTCCTTCCATAACGAGATATCGGCTCTGCTGAAGAGCCTCCACTTGATTCAGAGACCGGATTCTCCTGCTGGCAGCAGAACGCTGACACAGGGGAGAGGAAACTTTGAAAGTGGCTATCTCTTACACCATAAAGGTCTGAGAGATGCCTCTGGTGTCGTTTAACTCAGTTTATTAAGGGCTACAATATAAGGGATAGTAATTCTGAAGTAATACTATCTCTTTAACCAAAAATATCTCAGAAAAAAAAAGACAGCACTGAATACACCATCACTTAATCTACTTATATAATGTAAGTACTTTTTTAAGTTTACTGCTCCTTTAAAAAAGACGTATTGCCCCCAGTGTCATCTCTCAAACCTTTATGGTTGGAGAGATAATAGCTTCTAAAGTTTCCCTCTCCCTCCCCCTTCCCCGTAGTCGGCGTTCTAGCTGACTGCAGGGAAGAGAGTCGTACGACTTTCAGGCGGCTCTCCAGCACAGCCTGATCGTGTTACTAAAAAAGAAACCTTTCACTGAAATGGTCTTCTACGTGTACTTGGTTTGCAAGCACACGTAGAAGACCGTTTTAGTGAAAGTTTTTTTTTTTAGTGAACGCGATCGATGCTCTGCTGCAGAGCCGCCTGATGACCTATGACTGGATTTCTCTTCAGTCAGCTACAACGCTGACTTCGGGGAAGGGGGAGGGCAACTTTAGGAGCGATTATCTCTCAAACCATAAAGGTTTGAGAGATGACACTGGGGGCAATACATTTTTTTAAAGTAGCACTTTACTATAGGGATTAGTCATACTTAAGTATTACTATCCCTTTAAAGTGGTATTAAAGCAGAACTACCTCCATATATCATTTCGCCCTTCAATAATTAAAGGGATAGTAATACCTAAAATGTAAAAAAACATATGTTGTAGGGTTTATACCCCTGAGTAAAACAAGAGTACTCCCACTGAATTGAATTTTTTAGGTGCAATATCACAGTGGCCTGAAATTGTACAGTGGCGCTGTTGCTACACGATCCTATGGACAGCTCTGGTCTCAGGACCATAAATCTCCATAGGATGGTGTAGCAACAGCGCCACTGTAAAATTTCAGGCCACTGTGATATTGCACCTAAAAAATTCAACTTTGAAAATTAATAACTTTTGAATGAAACATCTTTCAGCAGTGGGAGTACTCTTGTTTTACTCAGGGGGATAAACCCTACAACATATTTTTTTTTTTACATTTTAGGTATTACTATCCCTTTAAGCATATGGTGACTAACTTGTTAATACTGCTATTATATCACACAAGTAGCTGGTTCTGAAGTAATCCTTATTCTCCAGAGAATGGAAGCCAGGCCTTGTACACAGACATCTTGGCTTACAGACGCCTGCGCTGTCCGTCCCAGTCTCCTCTTGGAGACATTGCATGGAGCTGAAAGGCATCGGAAGGGACTGATGACACAGGCATGCAGACTGCGCTAAAACGAGCCTGGTTGTCAGTCTATAAAAACACAATTACTTCAGAACGTGGTACTTGTGTGAGATAATAGCAGTATTATGAAGCTAGTCTCCATATGCCTCATAATTAGGGGGCGACTTTACATAGGGTGGTAGTTCCGCTTTAATATCTATATTAAAGTTCAGCTGTGAGTCTTCTATATGGTTTTTATAACAAGCCCTATGTTTAAAAACATACAGTTCAGTAGTTCAAAAGATATTCAATCCAAAAGGATTTCCCCTATCCTGCCCACTTCCCTGCATCACGTTTCCTCTCAGTCTGGTCCGGAAGGAGACCAGCGAGGGACAATCTTCAGTAAGCAAAAGGAAAATCCTGCCCTCCTTCCTCATGGGCGGGGCAGGATTTCCTTATACTTACTGAGTGAAGATTGTCCCTCACTGCATCTGTCCGGTCCCACGACTGGATTCCAGATCTAATGGGAGGGGGCCAGAAGGGGCAGTAGGGGGATCCTTTCAGCTTGAACATCTTTTGAACTGTAAGTAATTAAACATAGTGCTACGTGTTATAAAAAACATATAGAAGACTCGGAGATGCACTTTAATATTGTTTTAACATGTACTGTAAAATCTCAGGTATAATACGCACCTGTGTATAATACGCAGGTGCACATTATACCCAAGATTTTGGGTAAAAGTGTAGTTCCTATGTACAATACGCACCCCCATCTGGAGGCAGCGGGCGGCATCCCTGTGCTCACCGCCCGCTTCCTCTGTGCAGAAATACTGTATAAAAAAAATTAAATGCCCACCTTGATAACCAGGATTCCCCCTCTGAACTTATAGGCAGCCGTCAAACAGAGACAGCGGGCGGCATTCTTGCACTAGCCGCCCGCTTCTTCCTCTCCCCGAACTCCTCTGAGCAGCCCTGTCAGGACCAGAGAGGTTGCTGGACTTAATATTTTACTTTAATTTTTTTTTTACTCGTGTATAATACGCACCCCCCACTTCACATAAGGTGAAATGGGGTAAAAATGTGCGTATTATACCTGAGATTTTACGGTATGTTTGGTAGGTGCTGAATTACCGGTAGAAACGTGTGTTAAAAGTCACTGCATGCAGCAGAGTGGGAAATGGATTTGCTGTCAATGTTGTGCCCGTAAAGCTTTTTTAACTGGCGGCAGCTGGCCACAGCACAGGTAACAGAGTACCAAAGAGCTGGTCAGAGATAATCAACTAGGAACAAGCCTGCCCCCAAATTAATGAGGCTCTCTAGGAATGGTGTCCTACCCAGGGTGCAATCTCTTTTAGACCACTAGTGCCATTCACAGAGAGGAAATATCCTAAATCCCATCATACTGATCCTACCAAAAGGCAGTCCAGCCACGAAGTGCCAGGCAATTCCTCTCTTGGGACTAGTCACCCTAAGGGTAACAGGGTAATCCAGACGTGGACCCCTTGCTCACAGTGCCTAGAGAGATCAGCTGCACCTCACTGATGAGGCCCAACAAGGCCGAAATCTATGTCTGGGGTTGGCTGCTTCTCTTGTTCAGAGGGGAATTGCCTGCCACTTTGTGGCATTGAGGGGCATTGTGGAGATGGGGGCATTGTGGAAGGGTCATTGTGGAGATTGCCCCTTCCACAATGCCCCCATCTCCACATTGCCCCCATCTCTACATTGACCTTTCCACAATGCCCCCCAATGTGGAGAGGCATACTATTTTATTTTATTTTTTTTTAATAAATCCACAGTGGTAGAATATTCATTCAGGGTAACTTCACTTTTACAGAAACTCTATACCTAAGCACTAACACTGTGGCATGGATGTGGTTAAAGCATTAAATTGATATTTTATTAAGCTGGTACTAATAGCTCTACCCACAAGAACAATGGGCAAATCCAAAAAGGACTGTGCAACGAGTGTGTGTGTGTGTGTGTGTGTGTGGGGGGGGTAGGCTGGTAGGGGGCCCCCCAATCTGAGATCCTGCTTACAGCCTGATGGTATCTTAATCCTGTTCTGAGACTAACATTGAGAATCATTGTTTTAAAGGAACACTATCTCCCGAAAATGAAAAAGGTTGATATAGTTTTTATAAATAGAATATGTACAATTAAAATACTCAAAAACTATGTGGGAGATTTATAAAAGCAGACTGGAGTTATTCTAGAGTGAACCAACTGCCACAAATGAACTTTCTGCATACTGCAATCAGTGTCAGTAACAACTCCATCCAGACATCTCTGTACCACAAACCAACAGACAGGCCTAATTATCTCCGACATGACAGTTTTCATCCCAGACACAAACAAAAAACTATATTGTTTACACACAGGCCGTAAGGTATAACCACATATGCTCTGAGACGTCTGACCGAGATCAACATCTTAAAAATCCGAGAGATTTTATCAGTCATAGGTATAATGCTAAGATCATGGACATACAAATTCATAGATCCCCAGTGTAGCCAGAAGACATGTCCTGGAATATGATCACCCACAGGAAGAAAACTATTGGTAATTGCTTAGAACCCACACTTCCAGACACTGCTACATACTGATAATAGATTAAAAAAAAAAATATTGCCCGATCCTCCACTCCTCCCCTATAAACAGCCCCCCAACCTGCAGCAATTGATAGTGAAGAGCTCCCTTAAAGGGATAGTAATACTTTATTATTACTATCCCCCATATTGTAGATACTTGTAAAATAATTTAATAGCCCCCAGGTTCATCTCTCAGACCTTTATGGTTTGAGAGATAACCGAAGGCAAAGTTCCCCCCTCCCTCCCCCTTCCCTGAAGTCAGCGTTGTACTGACTGCAGGGATATCCGGTCTGACTTTCATCATGTGGCTCTGCAGCAGAGCCGCGATCGCGTTAGTGACAAAGAATTATTTCACTGAAACGGTCTAATACATGTGATTGCAAACCAAGCACAAACCAAGCACATGTAGAAGACTGTTTCAGTGAAATAATTATTTTTCACTAACGGGATCTCGGCTCAGCTGCAGAGCCGCAAGCCTGTCGTACGACAGACTTCCCCTGCAGTCAGTACAACGCTAACTTCAGGGAAGGGGGAGGGAGGGGAGAACTTTGCCTTCGGTTATCTCTCAAACCATTACGGTTTGAGAGATGAACCTGGGGGCTATTAAAGTGTTAGTAATGTCTAAAAAAAAACGTTTTTGCATTTAGAAGAGCTTAAAAAGCTGATCTAAATGCAAAAAAATGTATCTCTCAAACCGCTATGGTATAAGAGATACAGGTGTTTAAAGTTTGCTGTTTCCTACTGACAGCTGTAAAGCTGTCAGCAGGAGATTCGTGTCGGTCGACACGGAGGCGCTTGAGAAGTGCCGAGATCTCTTCACTTACACAGAATCCCTTCATTGGAATGGTCTAAAACGTGTGTCTGAACACTAGACCTGAACACCAGGCACACGTTTTAGACCATTCCAATGAAGGGATTCCTTGTAAGTAACGAGATCTCGGCACTTCTCAAGCGCCTCCGTGTCGACCGACACGGATCTCCTGCTGACAGCTTTACAGCTGTCAGTAGGAGAAATCAAACGTTAAATGCCTGTATCTCTTAAACCATAGCGGTTTGAGAGACGTTTTTTTTGCATTTAGATCAAGCTCTTCTAAATGCAAAAAAAGTTTTTTTTAGACATTACTAACACTTTAAATTATTTTACAAATATCTACTATATGGGGGATATTAATAATAAAGTATTACTATCCCTTTAAGTATGCAACAGAAAATGGTACTTCTCCCTGTCTAGAAAGGACATGTGGAACATGTGCACACATATGTACCACCGATAAGGAGAAAATACCACATTCCTCCCAAAACCACAATATCAAGGGCAAATTCTCCTGTGACTCCTCTAATACTGTCTATCTCATAATGTGTATGGAATGGTCCCAAACAGGACTACATGTGGGTGAGACAGGGCAGACCCTGAGATAAAGGATGAATTCTCATAGGTCCAGTGTGAACAATAAAGGTGACACCTCAGTGCAAAGAGCTGAGCTAAGAACAAGAGGTCATCCATTAAGACTTGAGGAAAGGCGCTTTCGACTAAAACACAGGCAGGGATTCTTTACAGTGAGGGCGGTAAGGCTATGGAATTCTTTGCCTCTGGATGTTGTGCTTGCAGATAATGTAACTGCATTCAAAAAAGCAATGGATGCCTATCTAGCACAGAACAATATTGACAGTTATGACAGATGGCTTCAAAGCAGATAGGATATTGATCCGGGGAACTATTTGACACGCACACCTACACTGGAAATTGCTCCAGAGGGCTTTTTTGTTGCCTTCCTCTGGATCAACAGGGGTGTTATTGGCATGGGCTGGACTTGATGGACGCATGTCTTTTTTCAGCCTTATCTACTATGTTACAGTGTAAAACATTTTGCAAAACTCATCACAGCATTAAAGATCTCAAAGTGACTGTACTGATGGGAAATTTTAAGACCTGGAGAGACAGAACGATCTGGGAGTACAAACTGATAACCAAGTTTAACACTCTGAACTGTATCTTGAACAATGACAAGGAATTTATTTCGCATTATCCCATAAAATAAGCATATTTTGGTCCTTTTGGGTGCCAAGGGGCTGCACGGATCATTATAAGTGATGAGTTGTGTACCTCTATGGCACTTACGGGGTTAACCCATATATTCAATAGACTTTGCCATATATGGTTAACCCCTTCCCGACAATTGACTTACCAGGTACGTCCGCAAAAACTGTCACTTAGTGACAGAGGACGTACCTGGTAAGTCCCGGAAGTCCGAGTCTCTGTGCGGCTGCACGCCGTTCGGAGACTCTGGAATCTCTTTTTTTTAAAAAAAAAGAAAATGTAAGCCGGGCGTTAAGGTGACAGCCGTGTACGCACGTGGCTGTCACTAAGGGGTTAAATACTAGAAGTCACTGTAACATTTAAAAGGTTATTAAACTTGTTTGCATTTTCTAGTCTACTTCAAAGAGACTTCACTAGAATCTATAGAATGATTTATGGTCCATACTAATAAGAATATTACTGCCAGGTAAAATTTAAATCTTAATATTACGTACATGATTTTTAAAGTCCTGTATTGTGCATTCAACCTTCACTCTTATTATGCCTGAAGACAAGACCTAATTGTCTTGAAAGCCAATAAATATATCATATTTACTTTAGTAGTCTCACAGAACATATGTAAGACTAGATTTTTTGGCCTCCAGAAAACAGACTTTCTATAGATATAACATAATATATACGGCGTATTTAAAGGGATAGTAATACTTTGTTTTATCTTTTTTATTTTGCATGCATTAAAAAACATGAAGAATGATATAAGTCTTATCTCTCAAACCTTTATGGTTTGAAAGATATCCACAAGCAAATGAAAGCCCTGCCCTCCTTGACTTTATAAGTTTATATCTCTCAATCTATACATGTTTGAAAGACCGAACTTGCATCAGTTTATTTAATTTTTTAATACCTACAATATTACATTTTGTTAAATTCAGCCATTACTATCCCTTTAAAGGGATAGTAATACATCGTTTTATCTTTATTTTATTTTGTAGGCATTAAAAAAACATGAAGAACGATATAAGTCTTATCTCTCAAACCTTTATGGTTTGAGAGATATTCACAAGCAAAGTTTTCCCCTCCCACCCCTTTTACCTAGTGTAAGCCATCTCTTCTCAGATGTGGAATGCAGTCCATAGACCAGACAGATAACAGCAGGAGACAATCTTCTTCCTATGAGAACAATGAAAGCCCTGCCCCCCTTGACAAGTTCTTCAGGTTTTTCCCTTATCTTAATTGAAGATTGTCCCTCTCTGCAATCTACTTGGGCACCTCCCTTCTGCTCTGGCTGAGCAGTGTTACATCAGTAAAAGGGGCGGGAGGGGGATACTTTATCATTGAATTACTCTTGAACTACAAGTCTGACAGAATTGAAATAACACTCTCCAAAGTCCAAACACTATGATGATTAATTAGAGACGCTTTTATTATGAAACATTACAATCCCTTTAACCCTTTGAAAATTTTAGAGGTGAGCCACGCATTGCTTGCCCCTTTGGCCATAAGAGACGTAAGTGTATGTAACCCCCAGTTAATCCTTAGATGACAGTGTCCATGGCAACTTATGCAGAAAACACGATGTTCAGCAGTTCCTTCTTGCGTTGCCTGTAGCCGCTCTCCAAGGTGCTGAGCAGTATAACAGCCCTTAGATTAAAATGCATTACGGACATTTACACACAATCAGCACTTTCCTTTATTTACAAGAATTACTGTTATAACTTGTTACACAGTTTTGCTTATTACAAAGATGGAAATAAATTGTGCATACATTATAAAAGTAACACATATTGTTTCCAGTAGAAAGACTACTTATTCACTTTAGTATTAAAATGTTCCACACAGAAAACAGACAATTATTATAAATAATAAGCAAGCCATCTGCGCAGCACTGTACCGGTTTATAAACCCAGTCTCCTTGTGCGTGCGTCTGTGTGTCTTCTGTGTGTGCGCGTTTGGGGAGGGGTTATTTACTAAATAAGGGGAGTACAATTCTCATCCCCAAGTGCACTTAACAGTTCAGGATTTAAAGGAACATAAATACTATATAATAATAAACTCCCACTAATGTAAAAGGAGAAGTAACATTTTTATTTTATAAAGAAAATACATTCTATAGATTTTGAAAAGGAGATGATAACTTCTACAGTGAGATAAACTCTCCAGTTCCTATGTTATTCTATGGGAGAGATTTAGTTATAGACTACAGGGGAGATGTACTAAGGTGTGATAAAGAGGAGATCACTTCTCCTGTGTGATAAATTCTCCAGTTCCTATGTTATTCTATGGGACAGATTTAGTTATAGACTACAGGGGGAGATGTACTAAGGTGTGATAAAGAGGAGATAACTTCTCCAGTGAGAGAAACTCTCCAGTTCCTATGTTATTCTATGGGTGAGCTTTAGTTATAGACTACAGGGGGAGATGTACTAAGGTGTGATAAAGAGGAGATAACTTCTCCAGTGAGATAAACTCTCCAGTTCCTATGTTGTTCTATGGGATATCTTAGTTATAGACTACAGGGGGAGATGTACTAAGGTGTGATAAAGAGGAGATAACTTCTCCAGTTCCTATGTTATTCTATGGGAGAGATTTAGTTATAGACTACAGGGGAGATGTACTAAGGTGTGATAAAGAGGAGATAACTTCTTCAGTGTGATAAATCCTCCAGTTCCTATGTTATTCTAAGGGAGAGATTTAGTTATAGACTACAGGGGGATATGTACTAAGGTGTGATAAAGAAAAGATAACTTCTCCAGTGAGATAAACTCTCCAGTCCCTATGTTATTCTATCGGAGATCTTTAGTTATAGAATACTGGGGGAGATGTACTAAGGTGTGATAAAGAAAAGATAACTTCTCCAGTGAGATAAACTCTCCAGTTCCTATGTTATTCTATGGGAGATATTGTTATATACTACAGGGGGAGATGTAATAAGGTGTGCTAAAGAGGACATTACTTCTCCAGTGTGGTAAACTCTCCAGTTCCTATGTTCTTCTATGGGAGAGCTTTAGTTATAGACTACAGGGGAGATGTACTAAGGTGTGATAAAGAGGAGATAACTTCTTCAATGTGATAAACTGGGGGGGAGATGTACTAAGGTGTGATAAAGAGGTGATAACCATTCCAGTGAGATGTAAGGTAAAATAATCCAAATTCATAGGTAAAACCTATTTTTAAACAATGAATAGAAGTAACATGTGTAAGGGCACGGGCTAGTAATCTCTTACTCCTCTAGTGTACAGAGAAACACATAAACCCACCAGCGTGGTATATAGCTGCACTTATATATAAGTTTACTAATGGAGGAACTAGGGAAAGGACTCGCTCAGATGTGGGAGAGTAATAGCAAAGTTTAATAATGTCTTATCCATACACATTCAGAACAAATTCAGATTTTTCATAGTTCCTCCCATAAATTCAAATATACATGGCGCAATAAGCTACGATACCATTACAAAATAATGTAAGAAAATAACATACACTATATATCAAAAACATTTAAAGGGATAGTAATGCTTCGTTTTATCTTTATTTTATTTTGTAGGCATTAAAAAAACATGAAGAACGATATAAATCTTATCTCTCAAACCTTTATGGTTTAAGAGATATTCACAAGCAAAGTATCCCCCTCCCGCCCCTTTTACTGATGTAACACTGCTCAGCCAGATCAGAAGGGAGGTGCCCAGGTAGACTGCAGAGAGGGACAATCTTCAATTAAGATAAGGGAAAAAGCTGAAAAACTTGTCAAGGGGGGCAGGGCTTTCATTGTTTTCAAAGGAAGAAGATTGTCCCCTGCTATAATCTGTCTGGTCTATGGACTGGATTCCACATCTGAGAAGAGATGGCTTACACTAGGTAAAAGGGGCGGGAGGGGAAACTTTGCTTGTGAATATCTCTCAAACCATAAAGGTTTGAGAGATAAGACTTATATCGTTCTTCATGTTTTTTTAATGCCTACAAAATAAAATAAAGATAAAATGAAGTATTACTATCCCTTTAAGTTAGTTGTGAAAGTTTCAATTATTTTCAAAAGTCCAGATTCAGGAGTTCAGAGTGACCTCGTAATTTTCGCGTGGTCGGCCAAACCTTTTCGTAAGGCTGGCACTGAAAGGGTTAATGTGACGTACTAAACACGCACAGAGACCACTGGTGTAACTTTCCTCTGTTTCCCTAAGCATGCTATGGGGAGCTCTTCCAGACTTATTCCCACTAAAGTCTTAACCCTTAGAGTGCCAGAGCGGTACGGAACGCATTGCAAAGCAAAGCTATGTGTTCCGTACCCCTCTGGCACTCAAAGGGTTAAAGGGATTGTAATGTCTAAAGAAAACTCTATCACCAATTCTTCTTTAGATCGTAAGAAACACTTTGCGCTGTTAAAGCACAGCTTTCACATAGTATGAAGTCGCCCTCCAATAATTAAACATATGGCGACTAGCTTCATAATACTTCTATTACCTCTCAGAAGTAGCTGATTCTAAAGTAATCCTTAATTTTAGGAGACTGATGGCCAGGCATCAACACAGACATCTTGTCTTAGAGACGTCTGTACGCCTGTGCTATCCATCCCAGTCTCCTCTAGGAGGCGCTGCACATTACCTTATGGTAACCGGAAGGGTGTTTAATTATTGGAGCTCGACTTTATACTATGTTAAAGTTCCACTTTCAAAACTTCTCAGTCGTTCTAAAGTTGTGAAGTAAACTCCGCCCCTTCTGGTCACCTCCCACTGAATGGCTAGTGGTGTCTTGCAACTCAACGGCTGCATCAAGGGACAAACTTCAGTAAGGAATTTCCTGGCTCCCTTGATGAAGGAGGACAGGATTTTCCTTTGCTTAATGAAGTTTGTCCCTCACTACATCTGTCCAGACCTCAGAGCTCTGCAGGATTGACTTATTCAGAAGGGGCGGGCGGAGGATCCTTCTCCACTTCCTAACTTTTAGAGCAATGCAAAAGTAAGAGTTTATAAACATAACAATGTGTTTCTTATAATCTGAAGAAGACTCGGAGACAGAGTTTTGTTTAGACATAACAATCACTTTAATGATGTGAATGCGTTAATACAATCCTAGGCTCTAATACGGTGGTTCTCAGTATTTATACTTTGCTCAAGTCACAGTGTGGAATTTTTGGGATACCCCTAACATTTTAAATGTCATTTGTCAAGGACATAATTGAGGAACACACACACACACATACACACACACACACATTCTTAAAGCGGAACTACCATCGCTAACAAACTTGCCCCACAATAATTCCCCATCTGGCAAGTAGCTGCTCAGCAGTGCTAGCCGCCAGAATTATTACTGCGTTAATGAGAATTATACACTGCTCCCGGACTGACAGGCAGGAAACAGAGCAGGCATCTTTCCATAATGACGTTTGTGCACCTGCTCTGTCAGTCCCTGCCGGCTGTAGGAGGCGTTGCTTGGAGCCATATGGTACCGGCAAGGACTGACAGTGCAGTCGCGCAGACGTCACTATGGAAAAATGTCTGTGCTGTTTCCTGCCTGTCAGTCCCAGAGCAGTGTATAATTCTCATTAACACGGTAATAATTCTGGCGACTAGCGCTACTGAGCAGCTAGTCTCCAGATGGGGAATTATTGGGGGGCAAGCTTGTAAGAAGTGGTAGTTCCGCTATAAATACAAAGTTATTCTTGTCTCACAATCAGAGTGACAAAAACAGATAAACTTTGCATAAATATTTACATGAATATACAGCTGAAATACAAAATTAACATTTTGTTTAAAGGTATAGTAATGGCTGATTTTAATACAGTTTAATATTGTAGATATTAACCCCTTAAGGACCAGCGGTCCTGGGACGTTTCCGTCCCATAAGGACCGCTTTGATCTTTGCCGACATGCCGGTACATGTGACCTGTTGCATGTATCGGGGTGCTGCTTTGGGGCCTGAAAGAGATCGCTCCAGTCTTGGAAAGGTCAATTTTAGGCCTCATTTTTACTTACAGTGCTCCCGGTGGAGTGATGTAAGTAAAAAGTAAGTGGCGTACTATGACCGTTATCGGTCCTGAAGTATTTAAAGACCATGACGGTCATAGTACGTCACGTAGTCCTTAAGGGGTTAAAAAATAAATGAATTGAATCAAGTCCTGTCTCTCAAACATGTATTGTTTGAGAGATACAAACAATTAAATGAATGCACTCACGGATTGAGAGATATAAGCTTATAACGTTCCCCCCCCACAACCCTTTCACAGATGTCAGCACTATAGCTGACCGCATGAGATCCTGGTCCCGGGACCGGCCAGCTGCTCTTCAGCAGAGCCGAAATAGCGTTATCTAAAATTATATACTTCATTGTAAAGGTCTACAAAGTGTGCTTGCAAACCAGGCACACTTTGTAGACTGTTCATTATAGATAACACTATATTGGCTGTGCTGAAGAGCTGCTGTCGGGTCTCACACCCGAATCTCATGTGGTCAGCTAGAGAGCTGACATCTGTGAAAGGGGTGTGAGGGGTGAACTTTATAAGCTTAAATCTCTCAAATTATACATGTTTGAGAGACTGGACTTGCATCAATTAATTTATTTTTTTAATAGCTACAATATTAAATTGTGTTAAAATCAGCCATTACTATTCCTTTAAGTATTTATAAGTTAATAAGTGGATGACCGTAGTGCACCAACATTTCACTGGTATAATACACACCCTGCAGTGCAGCAGAGCCTAACAGCTAATCACCGAAAATGAGCCGCTCAGCGTTTTTGTACAGTTTCCCATTTACTCCACTGCTGATCTAGGTTTAAAGGGACAGTAACATTTAATATATAAAAAAAATATATATTGTTGGGTTTATCTTCGAGTAAAACAAGGGTACTCCCACTGCTGAGAGGTGTTTTATTCAAATGTTATTGCAGCTCAAGCTTTAAATATTTAGGTGCAATATCTCAATGGCCTGAAATTGTACAGTGGCGCTGTTGCTACATCAACCTATGGAAAGCTCTGGTCAGTTGACCATAAACCACCATAGAGTGGTGTAGCAACAGCACCACTGTAACATTTCAGGCCATTAAGATACTGCACCTACAAATTTCAAGTTTCAGCTGCAATAACTTTTGAATAAAACACCCTGCAGCAGTGGAAGTTCCCTTCTTGTACTCAGGAGAATACACCCTACAATACAAAATGTACTATATATTATATATTACTTACACTTTAAAAGAAGGAGCTTTGCACTTAGTACCTCTATGTCCAGTTCATTCATATTATGCGCTTGTTATTGCACGGAACAGTGGCACACAGAGAGAGTCCACACAATCCCATAATGCCATATTGACACACGCCTCAAAGAGGTCACTTAAAGGGGCCCTGTCACCTGAAATCAACTTTGGTAATTTTGAAAGAGCAATTCTTTTTATTTTGAAAACTAGTTTTATATTAATGTAGATGTATAGACTATGCTAATGAAGGCATGCCGTAATGATAGCTCCTCTCTTATCCCTATATTATTGCCCCCCACTCACAGACACTGCTTAGCAATGCTTTCCACAGTGCTCCTACTTATGAAAGGGTTAATTGTGGGAGGTAATGCAGGGCTATAACAGGAAGTGTCTGCACGGCATGTCTTAATTAGCATTGCATATACATCTAAATAGCTCATAGACTAGTTTTTAATAAATTAAATTGCTAACACAACAGGTACTAAGGCTTGAAAGTTCTTACAAAATCATCAAAGCTGTGTTAGGGTTCCTTACAGAGCTTTGTAACCCTTTGAGTGCCAGAGGGGTAACCAATGCATTGCAGGTATATATGTGTGTGCACGTATGTGGTGTGTGTGGTATGTGGTGTGTGTGGTATATGTGTACATATGTGGTGTGTGTGGTATATGTGTGTGTGTGTGTGTGTGTGTGTGTGTGTGCACATATGTGGTGTGTGTGGTATATGTGTGTGTGCATGTATGTGGTGTGTGTATGTGTCATATGTGTGGTATATATGTGTGTGTTTGTGTGTGGTATGTGTGTGTGTTATATGTGTGTGTGTGTGTGTGTGTGTGTGGTATATGTATGTGTGTGTGGAATGTGTGTGTGGTATATGTGTGTGTGGTGTGTATGTATGTGGTGTGGTGTATTTATGTATCCTATGTGTATGTATGTGTGTGGTGTGTGTGAGTGTGTGTACATTTGTGCATGTGTGTGTATATGTGTGTGGTCATTGAGAAGTGTTACTTTTCCTTTAACCCCTTAAGGACCACACGGCATTCTGTAGAACCAGGGCACATTTATTTTTGCACAGAAATGATCTGTGATCACAGAGTGCCGTGCAGGTGCACTACAATTACAGGCTTCCATGATGTGCCAGCACAGTTATCGGTCCTCAACCCCCGGACAGCCGTGATGGTCCTAGCCCTTCATCAGGCGTTAAGGGGTTAATGAACTCTGCAGAATGTCGGATGGAACCAGTGATAATAAAAAAAACCCTCTGTATTGTTAGTCACCTTATTGTGCCTGCAGCTGTCCGATTCCTCGCAAAAAGCAAATCTGTATTATGAAAAATTTAGCAGTCAGACTAAGCTTCTAACTATCGCTGACAAAACCGCGTTTTGTAATTACGAGTTCTATAAAGATGAAACGAACACTGTGAACATCAAATAATTGTACATTTATTTGACATTATTGATATTGAATTACTTTAAAGTCAAGGAAGCGAATGTTCTACTGGAACAATTTTGGAGCAAGCCAACTAGAGCCGTCTCCAAAAAATGTAACCATTTGAGTGCCAGAGGGGTACGCAACACATTGAGCAGTGTTACACTAGGTAAAAGGGGAGGGAGGGGGATACTTTATCATTCAATTACTCTTGTACTACAACTCTGACAGTATTGAAATAACACTTTCCATGACCGAAATGCTATGAAGATTAATTAGAGCTGCTTTTATTGCCAAACATCAACTCCCTCAACCTTCTGATAACCTTGGCCCCTATTACCTAGGACCTTTCAAGAAACTCTAATGCATCAACCAGCTGACCATATAAACTGGAGATTCCTCCAAACCAGAGGAAGGAAAAAAAAAAATGTCTCTGGAGCAATTTTTAATTTAGCCCCAAGTGGGTATAAAAATCCTTCCTGACTCCAAATGGCAGTCAGATATTTCCCTGGATCAACATCCTGTCTGCTTTGAAGCCAACTGTCATAATGTTCAGTATTGTTCTGTGCTAGATAGGCATTCATTGCTTTTTGAAAGCAGTTGCATTATCTGCAAGTACAACATGCCAAGGCAAATAATTCCACAGCCTTACCGCCCTTACTGTAAAGAATCCCTGCCTGTGTTTTAGTCGAAAGCGCCTTTCCTCAAGTCTTAATGGATGACCCCTTGTTCTTAGCTCAGCTCTTTGCATAAATAATTCATTGGATAGTTCTTTGTATTGACCTTGAATATATATGTAAATGGTAATCATATCACCCCTTAGACGCCTCTTCTCTAATGTAAACCCAGTTTGGCTAGTCTCTCTTTGTAACTCAGATCCTCCAATCCCTTTATCAGTTTTGTTGCACATCTCTGCACCTTTTCCAGTTCAACAATGACTTTTTTTAGAACAGGCGCCCAAAATTGTACTCCATATTCTAGATGAGGCCTAACCAAGGATTTATACAGAGGTAGGATAATATTAGCATCCCTTGCTTCTACACCTCTTTTTATGCAGGCTAGTACTCTGTTTGCACTTGCAGCAGCTGAGTGACTCTGCACACTGCTGTGAAGTCTATCGTCTATCAGTACACCTAAATCTTTCTCTAATGAGGATTTCCCAAGTTGTTTCCCATTTAGAGTATATGTAGCAAGTTTGTTTCTACAGCCCAAATGCATAACCTTACATTTATCTACATTAAATTTAATTTACCACTTATCTAAATCCTTCTGTAGGGAAAAAACATCGAGCTCTGTATGTATTTCCTTACACAGCTTAGTGTCATCAGCAAAGATTGAGATGCTACTTTCAATTCCCACTTCTAGATCATTAATAAACAAATTAAAGCGCATTGGTCCCAGGACTGAACCCTGTGGCACCCCACTTATAACCTTAGACCAATTTGAAAAAGTTCCATTTACAACAACTCTCTGCCATCTATCATTTAATCCGTTCTCAATCCATGTACAGATAACACCACCCAAACCGAAGCCTTTTAATTTAAGCAGTAACCTGTTGTGAGGCACTGTGTCAAAGGCTTTTGCAAAATCCAAGTATACTACATCAACATGTAGGTTTCCTCCCTGAAGTAGTATTCCAGTATCTGTGGAAATTGCTGCTTTGGTTCTGACGCCTGTGCATCCAGGGGGTCATATTGGGCTTGCTTACATCCATATCTGTACTACTATTTCAATAAAGGTGGTGTTCATTTCACTGTACTTGTGTATTCTCATTTGTACTGCTATCGTAACACTCCCACTGTCCTACGCATCTGCCTCTTGTCCTGTTAGCCAGCAGGACAGTATGATACTTTCCGTGCAGTAGTGGATGGCAGGTGGTCCTCAAACGCTTTTTTGGCGGCCCCCCAATGAGATAATTTCTCCCACCACGTTGTAGTCTCCCTATTTTCACTCTGATAAGTCACATCCTTTTTCTTTCCCTCACAGCTGCTTTTGTAACTTTATACTTACACCAACTTTACACTCGGCCAGCGTACTGTGAGGCTTCAATGTTCCACCTTAGGGTGCCCCTTTTTTTATGCAAATTCAGAAATGTGATTGTTGAATGTCAGATGAATATTTACATAAAGTTACACCAGTTTCTTGTTAGTATATAATGCACAATGCAGAGTAAAGGAACCCCCGCATTGCCATACATTACTATGTTACCACTTCCCATTGGCACAAGTGGTGTTAAGGGGATAAATGTCAGCGTAACTAGTTTAGTATATTGGAGTTAGGCAAGAACAGGATGAAGGAGCTGATTCCCATGCATGCTATTGAACAAACTGGTACTAGTACATCCTGCCCAGTGGTGTAACCATTCATTGGATGGCACTGGTGCAATCATTTTTGGACCCACTAACTCCAGAATATACTGTCAGTGGCCTTAGCTATTGGATCCTGACACTAATCGGTCTTCCTTGGAGGGTGAGCGCTGCCAAAACTGCAATTGCTTTAGTTACATCCCTGATCCCCCTCCCCACTCCTGCCTCTTATTCCCTCATACTTTGGCTAACAGTCTGGCACTCACAGTGTTAACCCTTTGTGTGTAAGAGAGGTATCGCATTGGATACCTCTCTGGCACTCGAAGGGTTAATAGTGTCATTTATAACTGAGATTATTATTGTTTGGAGGTGCCAGCCATAAGGTTAATTTATGGTACTACATAACTATCACTGTCACTATGGAGACCAATGATAAAAGAATACTATATATCTATCTATCTATCTATCGCCTGTAATCTCCTGGATTGCATTACAGTTGGTAAATGTATCAAGTGCTTTATCTACAAATTTCTTCAGACTTCAGTGGGGATCTGTTATCTAATACCACTGATAACACTTATCAACTGCAATGTATACCTGCTAGGTGGCCCCTTTTAGGAAATATTATGAGTCGTGCCTCTTTAGGAGATATTAGGGGTCTGTACCTTCCAAGTGTCCCTCTTTAGGAGATATTAGGGGTCCATGCCTCCCAAGTGTCCCTCTTTAGGAGATATTAGGGGTAAATACCTCCCAAGTGTACCTCTTTAGGAGCTATTATGGGTCCGTACCTCCCAAGTGTCCCTCTAGAAGATATTAGTGGTCCATACCTCCCAAGTGTCCCTCTTTAGAAGATATCACAGGTCAATAACTCCCGAGTGTCCCTCTTTAGGAGACCCAAATTCCTTGTCCCTCTTTCCCATCCTGGTGTCACTGTTTTTAGGAGATCAGACTGGGTGGTATATCACACTGCTCCACAGCAATAAAACTCACATTAATGTTTGTTTAAAGGGATAGTAATACTTCGTTTTATCTTTATTTTATTTTGTAGGCATTCAAAAAACATGAAGAACGATATAAGTCTTATCTCTCAAACCTTTATGGTATGAGAGATATTCACAAGCAAAGTTTCCCCTCCTGTCCCTTTTACCTAGTGTAAGCCATCTCTTCTCAGATGTGGAATCCAGTCCATAGACCAGACAGATAACAGAAGGGGACAATCTTCTTCCTATGAGAACAATGAAAGCCCTGCCTCCCTTGACAAGCTCTTCAGGTTTTTCCCTTATCTTAATTGAAGATTGTCCCTCTCTGCAGTCTACCTGGGCACCTCCCTTCTGATCTGGCTGAGCAGTGTTACATCAGTAAAAGGGGCGGGAGGGGGATACTTTGTCATTGAATTACTCTTGAACTACAACTTTGACAGTATTGAAATAACACTCTCCAAAGTCCAAATACTATGATGATTAATTAGAGCTGCTTTTATTATGAAACATTACTGTCCCTTTAAACTCCAGTATATGTGTTTATAAATGAGTCTGTGTAAATAAAATACTTTGGCCTTGCTCTAAATCATTTATTGTTACAAAAAGAGGTGTCAATAGGTCATGAAATAACCTAAAAATTCTCAGTAATGTCTCGCCCACCAGCCACTCCCCTAACAACACCACCTAAAACATGTGTCCCTCTATGGCCGTTAGAAATGCTGTGAGGTACGGCAATGTAATTTAGGTCTATAGTCCATTTAAGAAATATTTTATCTTTAACATTGTAAATGTTACACATTAGGCATTATAATAGATGCAAACGTATGGTATAAACACAATACTTTCCATTTAACATTTTTGTTCAGTAAAAAACAATATTAGGTCTAATTAGTATGTAAATTAATTATCACATGGCGGACCTATTTACGTGTTCCTCTGCATTCCCAGCCTGAGATCCATGACTCATTGCGGCTTACAGGCAGCTGTAAGCAGCTCAAATGAGTGCACTCAATACAACACAATTACAGTGGTCTGACCTGCGAAGTATACCTTTAATTATACCTTAAAGGGATAGTAATACTTCGTTTTAACTTTATTTTATTTTGTAGGCATTAAAAAAACATGAAGAACGATATAAGTCTTATCTCTCAAACCTTTATGGTTTGAGAGATATTCACAAGCAAAGTTTCCCCTCCCGCCCCTTTTACCTAGTGTAAGCCATCTCTTCTCAGATGTGGAATCCAGTCCATAGACCAGACAGATAACAGAAGGGGACAATCTTCTTCCTGTGAGAACAATGAAAGTCCTGCCCCCCTTGACAAGTTTTTCAGGTTTTTCCCTTATCTTAATTAAGATTGTCACTCTCTGCAATCTGCCTGGGCACCTCCCTTCTGATCTGGCTGAGCAGTGTTACATCAGTAAAAAGGGCGGGAGGGGGATACTTTGTCATTGAATTACTCTTGTACTACAACTCTGACAGAATTGAAATAACACTCTCCAAAGTCCAAATACTATGATGATTAATTAGAGCTGCTTTTATTATGAAACATTACTATCCCTTTAAGTCAATGCTATTTACACTATGAAGAGGGTGCAAAGCTTTATTCTCTGCAGTGAATCATCTACAGTACTTCCCTATGTCCTTCACTGTAAATCAGTTCCTGGGGATTTTCTAGGCAATTATATCCCACAGGAAGGAAATGTAGTTTGGCATAGGCTGGACTTGATGGACGCATGTCTTTTTTCATTCTCATCAACTATGTTACTATGTCAGTTGAAATTTACCAGTAGGTGTAAATCCCAGTTCTAAACCTTCCTGCATAATGTTCCAGTGCTGTGCTACAGTGATAGTAACATTTTATCTCTTGTGAAAGCAGGGATAGTGAGACAGTGTAACATTATCCCTGCAGTACTGAGTGCTCTGTATGCTGCATTTAAAGGGATAGTAATGGCTGATTTTAATGTAATATTGTAGATATTAAAAAAAATATATGAATTGATGCAAGTCATGTCTCTCAAACATGTATAGCTTGAGAGATATACGCTTATAAATTCCCCCCTTCCTGCCTCTTTCTGGACTTGCATCAATTAATTTATTTTTTTAACATCTGCAATGTTAAATTGTGTTAAAATCAGCCATTACTATCCCTTTAACCCTTTTAGCATTCAAAGGGTTAATAATAATAAACTAGAAACAAGCTTTTCTCCTTTAAGGATAGTGTTACATTGTTGCACTATCTTGCTTTCACTGTTCCTGACGGAAATCTCAATGTCAGGGACATAACCGTATATATATATCATTTTAAACATCCTATTATGCATTTTCAGACTATGAAAGTCACAATGAAAAGTTCAGTTTAACATTTACTGCTCTCTGAAGTGAGTCAGACAATCTTTTATTTGTTTTTAGGATTTGGGCATAAGGTTTTCTCTATTGCAATAGAACAAAGATTCTGGTTCACTGAGGATCATTGGTTTCACAAAGAATATATAACGAGGACAGCAATACATCTGTTAATGCTTTGTTCATTACCATCTGTAACAATGTATCGGTTTATCAATCCTCTGTGTAATCTGCCAGCTCAATGGGGAATTTATAGTGAAAGCTAAATGATCCTTATTCTTGCTCCTAAAAGCCAATAATTCACAGGCAACACAAAGTGCTGATTAGTGTTTTCCTTGCAGCTGATGCTGTAATGAAATTAGTGTGATGGGGAATATATATTTATTTTTCTTAATGATTTTAGTTCTCCTCCATTAAATCGTTTTACTGTAGGAAGCTTGAAAATGAAAAGGGGCCCACACAGAAATGTGACAGGTGCATTAGTCAAACGGTGAGACCAAGGGGCTGAATTCAAATGCAGGAGATAAATGTTACCTCCCGTTTTCTAAAACTTTTTCCTATTCAAGTCTATGGGGGGATATACCTGGAGATAAAAGCAGAGATACAATTTGAATCCATTAGGGTGACCACATTTCCCTTCTGCCATTCCGGGACGTGATCACCCTAGTTGCCCCTTCATGCCCTACCTTGAGTCCCTGGTGGTCTAGCGGCGTGGAAAGTGCTCTGTGCCTCCTCCGGCACAGAGCTGAAGCTCCCGCGCGCTGTGCTCAGTAATACAGAGCGCTGGGAGATGATGGCATCTCCCAGCGCTCTGTATTACTAGAGTGCTTGCCTCCAGGAGATCAGGTAAGCTGCATTGCCGCCCTGGATGTCAGCCTGCAAGCGGTGTGTCATATCATGGACGCCGCGAGGGAGCGCTGATTTATGCTACCAAGCGCTCCCTCGCGGCGTCCATGATGTGACACACCGCTTGCAGGCTGACATCCAGGGCGGCTTGGCTTCATTCCGGGACACTTCATTGTCCCGGTTGAAGATGACCCGGGACGCGGGACATAGCCCTGAAATAAGGGACAGTCCCGGACCGGGACCCGTGGTCACCCTAGAATCCATCCCCAGATTTCTTCCCGTGCCCTGCTGTGTTTAATAAATGTCCAGCTAATGCTTCTCTTGCATCGAACATCCAACCAGGTATCACTTTAAAGGAGCAGTAAACTGTTTTTTTATGAAAAGATTTGTTCTAAAGTTTTTTTGCTGAGAGTTCAAATAATCGAAGTGAATTTACTGGGTTTACTTCCTGGTAGTTGTAACTGACAGGAAGTGAATTTGCTGTGTTTACTTCCTGATGGTTCTGACAGGAAGTGAATTTACTGTGTTTACTTCCTGATAGCTCTAATTGACAAGAAGTTACTCAGCAGTTTCTATCACATTCTATGGAGAACTGTATGTCACTGACTTTCCTCTCCATTAGGATGTAACAGAAAAACTAGCTGGAATTTGACGGTGACTTGCCAGATTCACTCTCACACGGTGAGCACGTCAGATCAGACAGCTGACTGCCTGGAGTTTGTGTCTGTGCTGCTCCCTGTCCTGCTGTACTGCTGTGCCCAGTGCCTCTATTGAATCAATACTGGCAAGTAGAGTTGCCACCCAGCCGGTATTTTACCGGCAGGCTGGTAAAAAATTGGCTTCTGTCCAACGTTAAGTCTATGGAGGGGATGCCATGGCCGGTATTTTTTTGAAGAAAAGGTGGCAACCCTACTGGCAAGGTGTGGTGGCGCTACAATGTAAGCGGAATAAGCTTCTGCTTAGCACCCCCACTTGGTCAGAGGGCCCCACCGTGTTTATACAGGAGCACCACTGCATGTAAACAAAATCAGATGGCAATGTCTTTTTTGATTTATCAACTTTGGAGTAAATTTTTCTTTTAGGGCCCTCTAAATCCTAGGGCCACCCCTGCTGCAAGTGAGTCACTGACTACTAGTAATGCTAAGATTCTTCTTACTGCTGGTGGGCCCCAGTGCATAGTAAAACTTATGTACAAAGATTAATATGCGGAAACTTCTGGTGTCCTACATAGCACCATATTTATGGACCATTACTTCGTAGTGTGTTGTTACCCCTGCAACCAAGCAATGCATTGAGTACCCCTCTGGGACGCAAAGGGTTATTTGGTTAATACGGTAAAGTGTCCTCTATTTTAACAGGCGAAATATGGTAACTCTAGACAGTATCTTCACCTGAATATGATTAGGTTCCTAGATATATACAGTTACCGTTTGTCCACTACCTCTGTATAGTTGTCACTGAATGATTTACCCTTGGCAGATGGGGGGGGGTCAATACTGTTGCTTCAAGGAGCAGTTAACTTTTTTTGTGGAGAAACCTATATTGTAGAGCATTGACTGTTGAGTAACATAAAGGTACTACCACTGCTGAGTGATGCATATTTCCAGAGTTGTTATAGTTTAAACCTCTGTTTATTTACATTAGCAGTGCCCTCTAGTGGTCAAATTCCAATTAGTCAATCTGTTACATTCTAGTGGAAAGGAAAGTCAGTGACTCACAGTTCTCCACAGAATGTGATAGACACTGCTGTGTCACTTCCTGTCAGAACTTCCAGGAAGTAAAATGCATAGTAAATTCACTTCCTGATTATTTGAACTGTTGTAACTTCTGAATGAAACAACTAACAACAGTGGGAGTACCCTTGTTTTACTCAGCAGGAAAATCTCTATAACATATATAGATTTTCATAAAAAAAGTTTACTGCTTCTCTAAAACATTCCACACATATTGCTTACTAAATTACACTAGATAATAGAAAATAGAGAAAATTCACAAATGTAAAAAAATGAACTTTTAATGAAAAGACTTATAAGGCCTTAATCCCTTAAGAACCAACAGCACAGCTGCACGGCCGCCACATAAGGGCCATGGGTCTTTTTTTTTTTTTTTGCGGAAATGGAATCGGTGTTCCGAGCCGAGTGGGGACTCCTGAATTCCATGACGTACATGACGTAAGTTTTCCCATGATGTATATGTACGTCAGGAATACTTAAGGGGTTAAGCACAAAGGGTATCCTATTGAAATGTTTCCCACTAATTGTCAACCAACAAAATGGCACGTTTAGAATGTCACCTCCATGAAAAGGGAGGCATCAGAATATCACCTGCATGGACAGCACAAAGACAGAGGAACAGTTCCGGGACAGCCATTGATTTAAATTGCTTGAATCAATGTATTCGGACCGCTCTGGTATTCAAAGCGTTAAAAGCCCCATTTAAACAATTTGTTTTTTATGTCCTCCTTATGGTGCAGTTGGCTAGATCCAAAATTGCTTTTTCGTGTAAGGCCGTTATTTCATACTGTTTGGAAGATCAAACAATGTTATTAAATGAAAATTGCCTTCAATACCTGGACACCGTAAAACCCCCCGCCAAAAAAAAACATTTATTTCCTGCTGTGCAGTTTGATGTGGAATTGTAAATAAGACCATTGTGTTCCAGGTACAGAGATAATATTGCTGGCGCTAGGTGGCTCACATCAAAGCCACCAGAGCAAAAGATTACCGTCGCAATTTTATTTTCATGATGAAAAATGACACAGAATCTCTACCCCTCTGACAGGCTAATGTACTAAGAGGAATTGTAGTGAACTTCACTCTAGAACACAAATAAATATTCCCCAAAATTCCCAGTGGTTAAGCTCTTGAAGCAATGCAATGGAGACTTGTTTCGCATTCAAAGGGTTAATATCACAGGTCACTTTTTCTCACACCTTTAAGAAATGTGTAAATATAAAGTATGGCCCTTATAAGGCTGGGGGGAAGAGAGTGTATTCTTTGAAAAAATGCCACTCTTCAAGAGCTTAAACCCTTAAGGACCAGATAGGCAAGTTCAACATGCCGTCCCATGTGACTGATCATGTATTCCGGCACGTTGAACGAGGGACTGAAAGAGATCACTCCGGTCTTGGAGCGATCAACTTCAGTCCTCGGTATTACTCACTGCAGGAGCGCGGTGAGTAAAAGTATGTGATGTGCCAGGACTGTCACTGGTCCTTAACTGCCGGACCAGCGTGACGGTCCAGGTACGTCACAGGACGCGAAGGGGATAATAAATGGGAATATTTATTTGTGTTCTATAGTCAACTTTGATCTATCTATCTATCTATCTATCTATCTTTACTATTGGAGGGCAACTTTATACAACGTGAAAGTTCATCTTTATACCAATTCTGACCAAAATAACTGAAAGCAAAAGCAGAGAGTACTGATACACATCCATACTCACTTTATATTATTATGACTGCATTTTATCTCTACATCATAAATGAGATTTTAGTCACAGAATATGGCCATAGTATGCTACGCTTGCCGTCATGCCAATTTACCTTAATGTAGGCAACTCATAACCTTAATTTGCTTTGTCTTGTGAGCTGAACTTCTCCTGCATTACTATTTAGCGTTACTCCTTATAAACGTCTTACTCTATGACGAACTAAGCTAAAGAGTAACGCAAGAGAGATTCAGGTCATAAAACAGAACAAATTCAGGTTAGATCTAGCCTATTATTGTTTATTTTCTCTAGAGAAAAGACGACTAAGAGGAGACCTTATCACATTGTACAAATATATGAGAGGTCAATACAAGGATCTGTGCAGTGAGCTATTTATTCCAAGGCCTGATCAGTATCACGGTGCAGTGTTTCCCCTCATGTCACTCTTTCTTGTGCTGCGCTCCGATTGGTTGAGCCTGTTTGGCCCGCCCCTGGTGACCTTTTTATACTGGGCCAGTGGCACCTGTCAGGTGCCCTTTCGTGGTGTTCCTGAGCCAGTTTTGCGCTGCTGTGTTCCTGCGTTCCTGATTTACGGTGTACCAACTTGGCTTGCTCTGACTACGTTCCTGTGTTCCTGCTCCATGATTTGACCCAGCCTGGCTGACGTTCCTGCTCGTATCCTGATCTGGCTTGTCTGAGAACCTGCTCCGTGATTCGACCCAGCCTGGCTGACGTTCCTGCTCGTATCCTGATCTGGCTTGTCTGAGAACCTGCTCTGTGATTCGACCCGGCTTGTTGACGTTCCAGCTCCATAACCTGCACCGGTTACTTCTGCCCAGACTACGCTCCAGCTTCCTCTGTCGCCAAGGCGACATTTTGGCTTCCTCCATTTACTGTCCTGAGTGGCTGGAGTTGTTAACCAGTGCTGAGCTGAGATCCTGCTACTGAGCTGCTTCCTGCAGAGCTGTGTTCCAACTATCGAGCCGTTAACCCGTGCAGAGCTGTGTTCCGACTATCGAGCAGTTAACCCATGCAGAGCTGTGTTCCAACTATCAAGCCATTAACCCGTGCAGAGCTGCGCCCCGGTTCTGAGCCTCCAGTCTGGTACAGAGTGTTGCCTTGGTGCTGAGCCGTTTCTCTCATTTCAGTTAAGTGACATTCGGTACCACGCCCGGTAGGCGCACGGCTCTGACTACTTCTGCGCAAGTCTCTGTTAATATGCCCGTGGGGGCTATTGGCTCAAGCTCTTGCAATTCAGTTGCTTCCATTACGCCCGTGGAGGCTATTGGCTCAAGCTCTTGCAATCCAGTTGCTTCCGTTACGCCCCTGGGGGCTATTGGCTCAACTCTTGCAATCCGGTTGCTTCCGTTACATCCGTGGGGGCTACTGGCTCAAACTCTGGCAGTCTACTGGCTCCGTTAATACGCCCGTGGGGGCTACTGTTCAAGTGCAGCAGGCTCTGGGTTGCAGGTTCCTCTTTGTGGACAGTTATCTCAGTATTATGAACATTTGGTGTTGAGTCCTCTCCACCATTTACTGCCTTTATCACCTTGGGAGTGCCAAACATCACAACTGAGACGGACTGATTACTGTGTTAACCCTTTTATCTCTGTACTCAGTATCTGCCAACTGCCTGTGCTATTTTATGCTATACCTGTATATTGGTCACACTATTGCCTTCCTGCTGCTACACAGTGCTGCCTATAGGGGGCGATCTTTGTCCTTCATTTTGTTATTAATAAAACTGTATTTTATTTCACCTACTGGTCTGAGTGTCTTGAAAACCGTGACAATCAGGTGACCAGGGAACACCCCTTGAGATTAGAGGAAAGGAGGATTAGACTTCAGCAGAGGAAGGGGTTTTTTTACAGTAAGGTCTGTTAAATTGTGGAATTCATTGCCCAGGGAAGTGGTTATGGCAGATACAATGGATACATTTAAGAGAAGATTAGATACATTTCTTTCCAAAGGGAACATACAGAGTTATACTGTTTATCAGTAGGCAGATCAGGAAGGTCTGATAAAGACTAACTTATTTGGTAGCAGGAAAGCTATAACATTCTCAGTCACTGGGGTATGAACTTGATGGACCTGTGTCTTTATTCAACCTAATTTACGATGTTACTATGTTATAATGGGGATGGGATATACTTCAGTATAAAGAGTTAATAAGTAAATGTGGATGCGCCTCAATGTTGTGTTTTTGCTTTTAGGGATCTGGTGGTAATGGCAGATACAACAGAAACATTTAAGATAACATTAGATGCATTTCAGGGAACATACAGAGTTATATTATGTGTTAGTCTATTAACTAGAACTTCCTGCTTAATCTACTGACCTCTATCTAATTTTAGGTGGTTATACTGTGGAAAAGGTTGAACTTAAATCTCAAAATACTACTGGATAATATGCTTACACAGGTGGACGTAGTTTACATATTTACATGCTTAACAACTTAGGTTGAAAAAAGACAGCTGCATTAAAGTGATAGTAATGTCTAAAAAAACTATTTTTTGCATTTAGAAGAGCTTAAAAAGCTGATCTAAATGCAAAAAACGTATCTCTCAAACCGCTATGGTTTAAGAGATACGGGCATTTAAAGTTTAATTTCTCCTACTGACAGATGTAAAGCTGAGATCCGTGTCGGTCGACACGCTGGCGCTTGAGAAGTGCCGGGATCTCGTTATTTACCACGAATCCCTTCATTGGAATGGTGTAAAACGTGTGCCTAGTGTTCAGGCCTAGTGTTCAGGCACATGTTTCAGACCATTCCAATGAAGGGATTCCTTGTAAGTAACGAGATCCCGGCACTTCTCAAGTGCCTCCGTGTCGACCGACACAAATCTCCTGCTGACAGCTTTACAGCTATCAGTAGGAAACAGCGAACTTTAAACGCCCGTATCTCTTAAACCATACGTTTTTTTGCATTTAGATCAGCTTTTTAAGCTCTTCTAAATGCAAAAAAGTTTTTTAGACATTACTAACACTTTAAAGGGACAGTAATGTCCTGTAAAAAAATCTTAGTTTTGTAGACAATAAAACAAACGTATCTCTCAAAACACTATGGTTTGAGAGATATAAGCATTCAAATATCCCCCCTCCATCCCCTTCTCCTGATGTCAGCATCTAGCTGACAGCAGAAGATCCTGGTCCAGGAACCAACCTGCGGCTCTGCAGCAGAGCAGATATTGTGTTATTTAAAAAAAAAAAAAATTACTTCATTGGAAAGGTCTACAAAGTGTGCCCGGTTTGCAAGCACACTTTGTAGACCGTTCCAATTAAGTCATTCTTTTTAAATAACGAGATTTCAGCTCTGCTGCAGAGCTTCCTCAAGTCGTACGACTTTTCAGCTGACACCAGTTGAAGGGGAGGGAGGGGAGAACTTTGAACACATATACGTCTCAAACCATAGCGGTTTGAGAGATAAGATTTGTGCCATAGGGTTTATTTTGTTATGGGATATTACTGTCCCTTTAATGCAGTTGCGTCTTTTTTCAACCTAAGTTGATAAGGATGTAGCTATGTAAACTACGTCCACCTCTGTAAGCATATTATCCAGTACTAATTTGAGATTCGTTTTGGAGAGTCAGTTCCCATAGAATTCATTCATAGTGGTCATTAGTATTTTCTGCTCAGATAAAAGTAAGTGGGGGTTATTATTAAGAAGGTTTACTGTTCCTTTAACCCAGAGGGGTGTGCAATGCATTTCTTTGCAATGTGTTGTACACCGATTTGACACACAAAGGGTTAACCCCTTGAATATACACGTTGTCCTCCGTGCACTACTTTGCAATGCGTCATAGATCTCTCTAGAATCCAAGGGGTTAACACAAATGAGTGACCAATCAATTGGATGTTAGGTAACACATTTATCAAAGTGGTGTTCTGGGAAATGATACATTGTTACTGTTCAGTGACAGAATTACCATTAGAGGAATTCACGCATTGTTACACAGTTATTCCGGATCACGCTGATGTTAAGAAACTGTTTCATAACTCATTAGTGGATATGTACAGAGGATCATACTAAGAGACTTGTTTTGCATTGCATCTCAGATGTTTGTGTTTAACCCCTTTGATGCAAGAGAAGTAAAACAATGAATTGGTGACACCTCTAGGAATTAAGATGGTAATTTTTATCTGAAGCTTCCTACTACAGACTGCACTGCAGGGAGATCGTTGTATAGTGGGGCCAGGGTGAAGTGTGGGTAATTTTTTCCTCCCAACCAGAACTTGTCTGATTTACAGGAATGCATGGTTAGAAAATTAGTAACATAGTTGATGAGGCTGAAAAAAGACAGGTGTCCATTAGTGTTGAGCGAGCACCCCGATGCTCGGGTGCTCTGACCGAGCACCCCCTGAGGCTCGAGTGCTCGGCCGAGCACCCGAGCCCCATTGAAATGAATGGGGCGACACCAGGCACCCCCTGCTCTGATGAGGGGAGGGTGCCTGGTCAATGCCCCCTTCATCTCCGCTATGCCCCCTTCATCTCCGAATGCCCCCTTCAGCTCCGCAATGTCCCCCTTCATCTCCGCTATGCCCGTCTTCCACAATGTGCCCCTTCATCTCCGCTATGCCCCTCTTCCACAATGTGCCCCTTCATCTCCGCTATGCCCCTCTTCCACAATGTCCCCCTTCATCTCCTCTATGCCATAGAGGAGATGAAGGGGGACATTGTGGAAGAGGGGCATAGCGGAGATGAAGGGGCACATTGTGGAAGACGGGCATAGCGGAGATGAAGGGGGACATTGTGGAAGAGGGGCATAGAGTCTATGCCCCTCTTCCACAATGTCCCCCTTCATCTCCGCAATGCCCCCTTCATCTCCGCAATGCCCCCGTACCTCCAGTCCCTGGTGGTCCAGCGGAGCGTCTTCGGATCTGTGCCTCTTCCGGCATAGATCCCCGCCACCCGAACATGGCGGGAGAGCACATGGCGGTACTCGACGAGTACCGCCATGTGCCGAGCAGAGCGATGCTCGAGCCGATCCGAGCATCGGCCGAGCACGCTCGCTCATCACTAGTGTCCATCAAGTCCAGCTCATGCCAAAACATCCCTGTTGATCCCGAGGAAGACAAACAAAAAATATTGAAGCCATTTCTAATTAAGCCCCATGTGGGTAAAAAAATCTTTCCTGACTCCAAAATGACAGTCACATAGTTCCCTGGATCAATAACCTATCTGCATTGAAGCCATCTGTCATAATTCTCAAAATTGTTCTATGCAAGATAGGATTCCATTTCTTCTGAAAGCAGATACATTATCTGCAAGTACAACATCCGGAGGCAAAGAATTCCATAGCTTTACCACCTTTTATTTATTTATTTTTTTAAAATAAAACACTTTTCCTTTAGTCTTAATGGATGACCTCTTGTTCTTAGCTCGGCTCTTTGCGTAAATAATTCATTGGATAGTTCTTTGTATTGACCTTGAATATATATGTAAATGGTAATCATATCGCCCCTTAGATATCTCTTCTCTAATGTAAACCCAGTTTGGCTAGTCTCTCTTTATAACTCAGTTCCTCCAATCCTGTTATCAGTTTTTGTTATCTGTACTTTTTCCAGTTCATTAAAGTTTTTTTTTAAGAACTGGTGGTCAAAACTGTACTCCAAATTCTAGATCAGTGGTTCTCAACCCATGCCCTCAGTGGCTACTAACAGGCCAGTATTTGAGAATTTCCTTTTAAGATCACAGGTGAGTTAATCAATACGACTGAGCCTCTGATCAACACACTTGTGTTCTAGCCAGGAAATTCCTAAGACCCGGCCTGTTAGTGGCCACTGAGGACATGGGCTGAGAACCTCTGCTGTATAGTATACAGTCTGTACGTGTCTGTGTATAAGGACTGGCACTATATAGTATAGGAGGGACAGTCCCTGTTTGAGACCCAAATCCGTCTGCTCCTCTGTTTAGGAGATCACACTGTGTGGTGTATATACCAGTGTATCAGATTGCTCCACATCAATAAAACCCACAGTAATGTGGGTATAAACTTCTGTATATATCTTATAAATTAGTCTGTGTACAAAATACTTTCATCTTCTTCTAAATCATTCACTTACACAAAGAGTAACTTAACCATTTCAATGCCAGAGGGGTATGCAATGCATTGCTTACCCCCTGGCACTCATAGGGTTAAAAATTCTCTACAATGGCCTGGCACTGTATAGCAGTGGTTCTCAACTGGTGCTCTCAGTGGCTACTAACAGGCCAGGATTTTAGAATTTCCTTTTAAGAGCACAGGTGAGTTAATTAATATGACTGAGCCCCTGATCAACACACTTTTGTTCTAGCAGGGAGATTCCTAAGTCCTGGCCTGTTAGTGGCCACTGAGGGCATGGGCTGAGAACCTCTGGTGTAGATGAGGCCTAACCGAGGATTAATATAGAAGTAGGATAATATTAGCATCCCGCACATCTACACCTCTTTTTATGCAGACTAGGACCCTATTTGCAAGAGCAAATTAAAATACTAGCCTCACTTTGACTGTTGCCTTCTTGCTGTGATCAAAGTAAAGGCACGTACAGAAGAGAACATCATGATAATCTGTTATCAGCATGAACCCTTTGAGTGCTAGAGGGGTACACAGCTCATTATGGGTTTTACATAACTTGACTATGATTTTGATTTCCATCGCTATGAGCAGACTCTGGCCCTCATGTCTGTACCTGATTACATTTTGCTATTTAAATTCTACTGCATGATATTGTAAAAGGTAATCGTCAGCATCTGAGAATATAGAAATTAAAGAATGACTGACTGCATCTGTATCTTTGGAACACAGTGAAAATAAAATTCATTTTTGCAAATGTACATGCATTGAATTAAAAAATAATCTAAGTGAAAGAATCGAAATCGGATTTCAGATATGCCCACAATTTAAAGTATGACATGAAAATAATGTTGTCATTGCTTTGAGCAATCTGTATGTTTCATATCTCTCTGTGGCAGAAAGTCTAGCACTACAGCAGGTCACTATAATATCAAATACATTAGTGTGAAATGTAAATAAGAGGAGACTTTGATTTTTTTAACCCGTTGATTGCCAGAGAGGTATTCAACGCAATGCGTTGAATACCTCTCTGGCACTCAGCGGGTTAACAAAAATAGAAACGAAATCAAATTGATCAGAGATGGACAATCAATCTGCAGCTCTTTGTTGCTGGTATATAACTCCTCCTGGCTGAGGACTTTGACAGTTGTAGTCCAACAACAACGACAGTCTTGCAGGTTTCCCACTAGTTAATTATGGGTTAATATTTGAAGTTCAGATGACTGAGTTACATTACCTGGAATTGGATCAAGACTACGACATTCATTTAGATTCACATTTACACTAGATCGGCTGGTTATGTTACACAGAGGAACACTGTATTACTGAGACCACATGCTGTACTCATTCGTGGGGTTTGGCAGTAATAACTGTGTCCGTGTTACAAAACATTTCATCCCTGTTTGCTGGAAACTCTTCTGACTATAAAATAACAAACTAAATAAAAATATATATGTTTTTATGTAGTGAGATAGCGCATCCATTGAGGTTTCCTTTATTCTCTAGTAAAGACGTACTGTTCCTACATAGTTAAATTTCTTTAACCCCTTAACGACCCTTGACGGTCATAGTACGTCAAGGGTCCATCTGACTGAACGACCCATGACGTACTATGACCGTCATAGAGTTCCGGGCTCCCCCTGAGGCTGCACGCTGTTCGGGGAGTCCGGAACCGGAAAAAAAAACAAAAAAAAACACTGCGGTCCTTAAGTCGCGTCGCCGCGCCGATCGGCCGGTCGTTAAGGGGTTAATTGTGTGTAGCAGAAGAACTTATTTAGGAAGGAGTCCATCTCTCTCTCTCTCTCTCTCTGTCTCTCTCTCTCTCTCAAAACAACCCATATAATAATTCCCTGGGATATTTGTCAGAAGCCGTGCGCCATGCACGTTCGGCAGTCTCTACTGCACATGATTGTATCGCGTGAGTGAGGCGACGGAAGACTGCATTGCGTGGAGCATTAAGGTAGCGGCCACTTAACCCTTTGAGTGCCTGAGCGGTACTCCAAGGGTTCCGGACCTTGGCCTGTGCACACAGCCTTTTACACTAGTATAATAAATCTAAGTGAATCTGAGTCATCAGGGGGTGTAGCCAGGAACTGGTGATTAGTTGAGAAGGAGGCAGAGGGTGTAACCCCCACCGCTGCCACTGTTTAGAAAAACTAAAAAAAAATTGAAAAAAAAAAAAAGTTAGCCACTGATTTAGGAGTGTGTGTATGTATATGTATGTGTATGTGTGTGTGTGTATATATGTATATATATATGTGTGTGTGTATATTTTATATACAAATGTGTGGGTAGGTGTGTATTTGTACATGTGTATATTTATGTATTCATGTGTATGTGCGCTGATTTACTTACATGCCCCTCTGGTAATGGATAGAGTAAGGCATTTGGGGATCTGTCCTGCCGAGGGGTGCAAACAGAACATGTGACTTTCATTTGAATATATACATTACATAGATTACATATCTAATTCATGCAATGAAATGCACGTCACAGTGGTTACCTATGAATCCTGCACTTAGGAGTGTTTGTAGAATTTTTTCCGGGGGTGGGGGCAAAGCCATAATATTACCCCCAGGTCAGCCCATCCAGCCCCTTTGTTTATATGGAGGGGGTAATTGTAGTTGGGGGGCAAGTGTTCCCCCTTGACCCCCCCCCCGGACGTCCATGCCTGCACTGTATGAATGCTTAGAAGTGACAGTATTTACATGTAAGTTAATATCGTTTTATTTCCTAAATAATCAATGTGACTGATCTCTGTTTTCCTGCAGTCAGTGCTGATCTGCTTCATTCAGTAACACTGGATGGTGTCAGGGACACACATTTTGAAGAGTAATTGGCAAAACATTGAGTTCAGTCAATGATGATAGGAGGAGAATTAATACACACGGGCTAATTGAGTAGATAAGTGATTTCCTTTACTATGATCACCTCCAGAAAGTGGAAGTCAAAGCAAATTCATCACACGTGCTGACAGATTTGCCTCATTAAAGCAACATTGATTGTCATAGTGCAGTGTTTTATCCCAGTCTGAGGTTAAAAAAAAATGAACAAGGTGGTCACCCATTTTCCACGGTTGGTCACATGACTGGCGCAATGAAAAAGTGTTCGCATCAGATAAAGGAATTGTTGTGCTCAGATAGATTTTGCACATATTCTAGTTCAGGAAGATAAATACCGAACGCTTCTTGAATTGCGTATAAAAAATTCCATTTTAGGACAACAGTACACAGACGTATAAATTCATTCGCAAGAGCAGTTCCTGCATTAGGCGCATTCGCTATTCCACTCACACAGATTCGTTAATCTTAGCCACGCCCACAAAAAAAATAAATATACACAGCCGTTCGCTAATCTTGAGTTTTCATGCGCAATTCAACAAAATCATGCACAAACCTATTCCCTAGTGGTTTTCATACGGGAAATAGCGATTGCGCACGCTTCCTGCATCGCTCCATAGCTTCCACCATGACAGGTTCTTTGGAAACTAAGTTAAGGTGATAGTCAACCTCTTTTCTTACTTTGATGTGTAATGAGATGTGAGTGGAGATCAAGGAAAGCCTGAAAATAGTAGAAAAATAGTTGTAGGGCTGTTTTTGGTTGTCGTGTTGCCTATTTTTTTCATGTATGTGAGATGTTAGTGTGGAAGAAAGGAAAAAGTCTGGGTACATAAAAGTTTGAAGTGACTGTGTTGTTTCTGTATGTGAGCCAATAAGGATGCGTTGTAATAGTAATAACTAGTATTTATATAGCACCTTTCTCCCAGTGGGACGCAAAGCACTTTCAGCGCACGCATTTGGAATTAACAGCTGAAATAATAGATGTTATTATTACCAAATTAACGGTACTCATTTATCGACCTCGGAAGGATGAAGGGCTGAGTTGACTCTGGTGGGATTCGAACCTGCAACCTTACAGTTTGAACAGGCTCCATAGTCAGGGATTTTACCACTGAGCTATCTCAAACAGCCATCTGTTTAGGCCCTGCCCTCAGGCAAGTCATTGGGCACAAACAGAATGGCATATTTTGCGGGCAAAATATTGGAAACCTACAGGGGGCATATTTTTAATCTTGTTTTACCAGTTGTTGCGTTTTTGTGGGTTGCGAGTGTTGACGGTGGACAAAAATGTGGAATCATACAAAGCTGAAGACGACTCCTTAATGTGTTTGATTTTTTCATGTGGGTGGTGAGTGCTGACAGTGAGGCATAGTATAGTGTACATTTGAAGTGGAACCTTATTTGTGTGTGAGAGATGACAGGGTGTGTTGTCTGTGAATGTTAGCAAGCTGCTAACAAAAGTAGGAACATAGAAGCATATAACACATTGAAGGAGCAGTAAACTTTTTTTATGAAAAAATATATATTGTAGGGATTTTCCTATTGAGTAAAATAAGGGTACTCCCACTGCAGAGAGATTTATATTTTCAGAGTTATTACAGTTTAAACCCATGTTTTTTACATTAGCAGTGCCCTCTAGTGGTCAAATTCTAATTAGATTTTCTGTTCGATTCTAACGGAGAGGAAAGTCAGAAAAGTCAGACACATACAGTTCTCCGTAGAATGTGATAGAAACTGCTGAGTCACTTCCTGTCAGTTAGAACTTCCAGAAAGTAAACACAGTAAATTCACTTCCTGTCAGTTAGAACTATCAGGAAGTAAACACAGTAAATTCACTTCCTGATTATTTAAACTGCTATAAATTTTGAATAAAACATCTGACAGCAGTGGGACTGACCTTGTTTTATTCAGCAGGAAATGCTCTGTAAAATATGTGTTTTCATAAAAAAAAGTTTACTGCTCCTTTAAGGATGCGTTACTGCTCCTTCACTGGTTGGACATTGGGCAAATCAACACCTGGAGAGGGAAACAAGCTGTCCGCATAGACCCACCCGCAGCCATCCGATTGGGTGCAGAATAGAGAGATTTGTATAACTCCTCCTTTCTGGCACTATGGGGCATGGCTTACAGCGAATCAGAAACTGTAAATTGTTTATATATCTAAATATTACATTTTCTTGATTAAATAAGAGTTGCATCCAAAAAACAGACTGTGGCAAAATGGTGTTGATGGCATAGTGACAGCATACAATAAGGTGTCTTTGTCATCATATCCGTGTGAATCTGCCACCAGTTTGAAACAATCCACCGACATCGCCATGAATTCACCATGACTTCAACATGTTTACTATTTTGTTTGAGAACTGCTTATTTGCATATGAAAATGCAGGATAATGAGCCATGGTTGTATTCTTGTGGGTGTGTTTATATGTTAACTAGTTGAACAGCCCATTACACGGGCCACAGTGCCACTGCCACCCGGTCGCAGGGCAGTCACGCGCAGTAGAGACTGCCTGCGCCACGGCTGATACAGAGCTCTGTGTCAGCCGCGGCGTGGGCAGTCTCTACTGCGCATGACTGCAGCACGTGCAGCAGTGTCTACCGCGCATGTCGCGGCGTTACACAGGATTTAGCGAATTATTATATAGGATGTGGCACACCACCACATGCACTACTCTCCGATAGCAGCTTTTGCTGTATCAGTTCACAGTCCCAACTTCCCCCAACCTCAAGATGGCGATGTTGGAATCTCGCTGAAGCTTCCTATGGAGCCAGATGACAGCTTGCCTTCTCTACTGGAGTGGAGAGCAGACACAGCAGTTGCCGTCCTTTAACCCTTCCAGTGCCATGAGGAGGTTCATTGCCCAAGCCTGTGTCACTGAAAGGGTTACAATATTAACAGATGTTTCCAGCATTAACTTCTCATTTAGAGAATGGCAGAGAAGCTGTGATATGTTATACCTTCTCTGCCATTCTCTCAATGATAAGTTAACACACTGGCAATATCTGTTAATGCAAGATACAGGGGAATAGTTACCAGCTGCATGGTGAGACAGGACTTTATTGCAGACTAGCAATGTGGGACGGCGTTGCCCGTCATGTTATGACCATTGGGCGCACGTGTGTGAAATGCAGACACACTGATAAACACAGACATATGCAACACAGAGGCAGACACATACCATATATCCCAAGTGTCCCTCTTTAGGAGGGACAGTCCCTCTTTGAGGGCCAAATCCCTCTGTCCCTCTTTCCCACCCTGTTGTCCCTCTTTTTAGGAGGTCAGACTGTGTGCAGGGCCGGCTCCACCTATAGGCAAGGTAGGCGCCGGCCTAGGGCGCACACGTACTGGGGGCGCGGGCATGCAGCGGAGAAGAGCTGCGCCCGCACACACCACGCCGGGAAGCACAACACAATCAGGTCTGTGTTGCTACAGCGCTCCGTCATTGGGTGGGATCTTTAGTAATGCAGAGCGTGCTGGGAGTCATGATCTCCCGCCTCGCTCTGCATTACTGAAGAGAAGACTGCGCGGGAGCTACAGGTATGTGATGGGGGGCAAGTTGGAACTGAAGGGGCATAGTGGAGCTGCTGGGGGCAAGTTGGAGCGGATGTGGGGCAAAGTGGAGCTGATGGGGGAAAGTTGGAGCTGATAGGGGAAAGCTGGAGCTGAGGGGGCATAGTGGAGCTGGTGGGGGCAAGTTGGAGCTGGTGGGGGCAAAGTGGAGCTGATGGGGGTAAGTTGGAGCGGATGAGGGTCAAAGTGGAGCTGATGGGGGCAAGTTGGAGCTGAGGGGGTAAAGTGGAGCTGAGGAGGGGCAAAGTGAAGCTGAGGGGGGCCAAAGTGGAGCTGAGGGGGGGCAAAGTGAAGCTGAGGGGGGGCAAAGTGGAGCTGAGGGGGGGCAAAGTGGAGCTTGAAGGGAGGGCAAAGTGGAGCTGGTGGGGGCAAGTTAGAGCAGATGGGGGGCAAGTTGGAGCTGGTGGGGGCAAAGTGGAGCGGATGGGGGGCAAAGTGGAGCAGATGGGGGCAAAGTGGAGCGGATGGGGGCAAGTTGGAGCTGATGGTGGTAAGTTGGAGCGGATGGGGGTCAAAGTGGAGCTGATGGGGGCAAGTTGGAGCTGAGGGGGCAAAGTGGAGCTGAGGGGGAAGGCACGTTAGAGCAGATGGTGGGCAAAGTGGAGCTGATGGGGGCAATTTGGAGCGGATGGGAGGCAAAGTGGAGCTGATGATGGCAAGTTGGAGCTGATGGTGGCAAGTTGGAGCTGCTGGGGGCATAGTGGAGCTGCTGGGGGGCAAAGTGGAGCCGGTGGGGGCAAGTTAGAGCAGATGGTGGGCAAAGTGGAGCTGATGGGGGCAATTTGAAGCGGATGGGGGGCAAAGTGGAGCTGATGGTGGCAAGTTGGAGCTGCTGGGGGCATAGTGAAGCTGCTGGGGGGCAAATTGGAGCCGGTGGGGGGCAAAGTAGAGCTGGTGGGGGCAATTGGAGGTGGTGGGGGTCAAAGTGAAGCTGATGGGGGCAAGTTGCAGCTGAGGCGGCAAGTTGGAGTTGATGGGGGACAAAGTGGAGCTGATAGGGGCAAAGTGGAGCTGGTCGGCCAAAGTGAAGCTGATAATGGGCAAGTTGGAGCTGGTGGGGGGCATCTCTTACAGGCATCTCCAGACCAGGGGCAGACTGGCCCAGGGGGCAGAGAGAGGACAATCATGAAAAGAGGTTGGGTATAAGTAGGCGGGGTATAAAGGGGTGGGGCACAAGGGGCAGAGCAAAATGGGCAGCAAAATTAGGTTTTGCCTAGGATGGCAAAAATCCTTGCACCAGCCCTGACTGTGTGGTGTGTATTACTTTGCTCTACAGCAATAAAGCTCATATACATATTTTTTTAAACTTCAGTATATGTGTTTATACATTAGTCTGTGCAAATAAAATACTTTGGTCTTGCACTAAATCATTTAATTCAGTTACATAAATAGCCAGTAATAGGTCATGAAATAACGTAAAAATTCTTACTAATGCCCTGCCCACCAGCCACGCCCCCAACAATATCACCTAAAACTAACGTGTCCCTCTTTGGCCATGTGAAATGTAGGGAGGTATGCGCATACACACAGTGAGCGGCAGAAACATGCAAAAGACATGTACACACAGACACACTGGAGATGCACACATGGACACACATATGTAACAGAGATGTACACACACAGACACACGCAACATATATGAGCAGAAACACATGCGTGCATGAGTTGTGTACCCCTCTGGCACTCAAATGGTTAAGGTATAGAGAGGCATGTCAGAGTTAAATAGCAGTGGGAAGTGTATTCATACCTGGGAACTTTGATTTGTGGAGTCCCTAGAGGGGACTGATGTGGTGCTGATGTGGCGAGACAAATGGGGCAAGGTGAGTTAAAAGTGGGCGGGGCTTAATCGTGAGTAGGGGGTGGGGCTTAAGACAAATGTGTAAAAGTGTTAGTAATAGGCTGGGGAAGGAGGAGAAGTGGGAGGGAAATGCAAGTTTACAGTGTGAGGGGTTTGAACACACTCCCTGAGGGGTAAAGCTTGATACATAACCCTGTGGCAGTCAGTGGGTTAAGTGTGTACCTGATGGCTGTCTGTCCTGAGTCTTGCATGGCAAATGATGACAGTGAAGAAATAATTGCACAATGAGGACCTACCTTAACCCTTTGAGTGCCATTTTGTTCCCCTGGTGCTGTAGCACCCTTCTGTGGCTATACTACAGGTCCTGCTGAGGCCACTGGGAGTCAGGGTGAGTGACTGTGTGTCAGCCATATTTCTTTCTGTCTTTGTGTGTGTGGTGGTGGTGTGTGAGTGAGGCATGTGTGTGTAATACCTGTGAACTTTTACTTGTGGAGTCCCTCATGTGGTGCTGATGTGGAGAGAGCAATGGGGCAATTTGGGTTAAAAGTGGGCGGGGCTTAATCACGAGTAGGGGGCGGGGCTTAAGAGAAATGTGTAAAAGTGTTAGTAATAGGCTGGGGAAGGAGGAGAAGTGGGAGGGAAATGCAAGTTTACAGTGTGAGGGGTTTGAACACACTCCCTGAGGGGTAAAGCTTGATACATAACCCTGTGGCAGTCAGTGGGTTAAGTGTGTACCTGATGGCTGTCTGTCCTGAGTCTTGCATGGCAAATGATGACAGTGAAGAAATAATTGCACAATGAGGACCTACCTTAACCCTTTGAGTGCCATTTTGTTCCCCTGGTGCTGTAGCACCCTTCTGTGGCTATACTACAGGTCCTGCTGAGGCCACTGGGAGTCAGGGTGAGTGACTGTGTGTCAGCCATATTTCTTTCTGGCTTTGTGTGTGTGGTGGTGGTGTGTGAGTGAGGCATGTGTGTGTAATACCTGTGAACTTTTACTTGTGGAGTCCCTCATGTGGTGCTGATGTGGAGAGAGCAATGGGGCAATTTGGGTTAAAAGTGGGCGGGGCTTAATCACGAATAGGGGGCGGGGCTTAACATAAATGTGTGAAAGTGTTAGTAATAGGCTGGGGAAGGAGGAGAAGTGGGAGGGAAATGCAAGTTTACAGTGTGAGGGGTTTGAACACATTCCCTAAGGGGTAAAACTTGATAAACAAACCCTGTGGCAGTCAGTGGGTTAAGTGTGTACCTGATGGCTGTCTGTCCTGTGTCTTGCATGGCAAATGATGACAGTGAAGAAATAATTCAGCAGAGGGCCTACCTTAACCCTTTGAGTGCCATGTTGTTCCCCTGGTGCTGCACTACAGGTCCTGCTGAGGCCACTGGGAGTCAGGGTGAGTGACTGTGTGTGTGTGTGTCAGCCATATTTATTTCTGGCTTTGTGTGTGTATGTGGTGTTATGTGTGTAAGTGGGAGCATGTCTGTTTGGTGCTGTGTGAGTGGGGCATGTGTGTGTGTGGTGGTCTGTGTGTGTTTGTGTGGTGCTGTGTGAGTGGGGCATGTGTGTGTGTGGTGGTCTGTGTGTGTTTGTGTGGTGCTGTGTGAGTGGGGCATATGTGTGTGTGGTGGTCTGTGTGTGTGAGTGGGGCATGTGTGTTTGTCTGTGGTGTAGGAGCAAATGGCAGCCATATTGTTTTTTTCTGACTTTGATAGTGGTGGGCGGGCTGCATAGTGGGGGCGGGCCAACTCCCTGCATGATTGAATCACCCAATGGGAACAGTAAGTCCTCCTTAATACCACCCCTGGGTGTGTTTGCCAGGCACACAGAAGTCTTCTTTTATATATATAGATAATGCAGTGACGCTTTATCATTGGGACTGGGAATACATTTTAGCAAGTTAATAGCACTGCGCTACACTGCGCCAAGAATAGGCTATAGTACACAATTTCCCATTCGTCAGGCCCATGTAAGAAAGTCAGTATAAGCATAAGTAATAGAAATATAATTGAAGAAGCCAGCGCTCACCCAATTAAAATATTTATTTCAATAAACAAACTGAATTAACCCTTTGAGTGCCAGAGGGGTACACAACACATTGTTTTGCAATGCGTTGACTAGCCCTTTGGCATTCAAAGGGTTAACAAAACAGTGCCACATTAACATATTAAACACACCAACCTTGAAAGGACAACAGCTCATTAACCTGCATTTCTGTACCCAGATGAGTTGCACAGTCCCTGGTGCTCAACAGGTTAAAATTACTATACAAGGTGGGTGGAGTTTGTGTCCTGTGGTCCTGCCAGCAACTGTCATGGCCGCCTCCATGGATCTGACATACAGGACTGATAGAAAATGGTATCTTTTGAACAAAAGCCCAAGGGCAAAATTCACGTGGGCAGTTAGGATTTTCTGGCCATTTTAAGGTAAGGGGTGTGTTATTGCTAGGAGGGATTAATTCTTCATTAAAAATGAATGTGTAGAAAAAAATACATTGTAGGGCTTATCGTCCTGAGTAAAACAAGTGTACTCCCACTGAAAAGTGTTTTATTCAAAGTTATTACAGATCAAACCTGAATTCTTTAGGTGCAGTATCACAGTGGCATGAAATTGTACAGTGGCGCTGTTGCTACAGCATTCTATGTAGATTTGTGGTCAACTGACCAGAGCTGTCCACAGGATGGTGTAGCAACAGCGCCACTGTACAATTTCAGGCCACTGTGATACTGCACCTAAAAATTTCAAGTTTGAGCTGTACTAACTTTTGAATAAACATCTTTCAGGAAGATAAACTCTGCAATATATTTTTTGACATATTTAGTATTACTCTAGCTTTAAGCCTTTAAGGGTCATAGAAGTGTGCAATGTGATAATGATATACAGTAAATACGGACCATACTACATGTTCCACATGTTCGGATACTGCATGCCTCAAGCAAAAATAAATGAAGTGATTGAAATAACAATAATTACGAGACAATTCTGTTTAGCTTCCAGCGATTCATCATGTTTACACACATTGCACATTCACCTTAGTTACATCAGGCCTCCGGGAATTCGTCTGTAGCACAGTATTACAATAGAGGATGTAGTTTATACTGCTGTGCAAGTAAAGAATTAAAGGCAGCACACAGATTAAGATTTCAACCCCTTGATTGCAAAAGGGGTATGCAACGCATTGCTTTGCAATGAGTTGCATACCCCTCTGGCACTCAAAGGATTAGAGTCGCAACCCATTTATTTATCATTGCTACAGGACGCATTTCAGGAGTCTATCAGCCTCCCATCATTAGATGTAATGTGATACAGAAGACATGCTGGTAAAATAAATGCACATTCTATTCTATACAGGATTGGATTGGCCAGTGTTAATCCTTTGAGTGCCAGAGGGGTACGCAACGCATTGCAAAGCAATGCGTTGCGTACCCCTCTGGCACTCAAAGGGTTACGCATATTGTATTAAAGGGATAGTAATACTTAAAATGTAAAAAAAAAATATGTTGTAGGGATTATTTCCCTGAGTAAAACAAGGGTACTCCCACTGCTGAAAGGTGTTTCATTCAAAAGTTATTAATTTTCAAAGTTGAATGTTTTAGGTTCAATATCACAGTGGCCTGAAATTGTACAGTGGCTCTGTTGCTACACCATCCTATGGACAGCTCTGGTCCCGGGACCATAAATCTCCATAGGATGGTGTAGCAATAGCGCCACTGTACAATTTCAGGCCACTGTGATACTGCACCTAAAAAATTCAACTTTGAAAATTAATAACTTTTGAATGAAACACCTTTCAGCAGAGAGAGTACTCTTGTTTTTCTCAGGGGGATAAACCCTACAACATATATTTTTTTACATTTTAAGTATTACTATCCCTTTAAGAGTATACATTTCCCTGCTAGTTTGTGTCTATTCAGTCTTCTAATCAACGGCCTCCTGGTTGGAGGTTGGCCTTCTGTCCATTCCTTTCTGTTCTCCTATCCCCCCCCCTCCTCAGTTTGTTACCTTTCCGCCTCTTCGCCCTTACTCTTTCTTCTCCCTCCTGTCTCTCTCCTCCATACCCCTCCCTTTCTATCTTTATCCCTTCCCTTGCCAGTGCTGCCTCCCTCCTCCACAGCTGTTCCCCTGATGGTACTGGAATATGCGTATTCCTTGGGGGGTCTCACTGATCTCCAGACTCCCCAAGTCTGGAGTGTCACCATAGGGTCCCGTGTTCTCCAACTTTGATTCATTTAACCATCTCTTTATGGTTATTTCTATCTTAAAGGAATAATAATACTTAAGATGTAAAAAAACATATGTTGTAGGGTTTATGCCCCCGAATAAAACAAGAGTACTCCCACTGCTGAGAGATATTTTATTAAAAAATTATAACAGCTCAAATTTGTATTTTTTTTTAGGTGCAATATCACAGTGTCCTGAAAATTTACAGTGGAGCTGTTGCTATATCATCCTATGGAGATTTATGGTCTACAGATCAGAGCTGTCCATAGGATGGTGTAGCAACAGCGCCACTGTAAATTTTCAGGACACTGTGATATTGCACCTAAAAAAATCAAGTTTGTCTGGTTATAATTTTTTAATAAAATATTTCTCAGCAGTGGGAGTACTCTTGTTTTATTCGGGGGGATAAACCCTACAACGTATATTTATTTTTTTTTACATTTTAAGTATTACTATCCCTTTAAGTACAATTGACTATTTCTCAATATTTCTTTAAACTTGTTGTTGTAAGCATACCAATGTCTCAATAAAGGATTTTAAAAGCAAAAAAAAAAAAAAAAATATATATATATATATATATATTCTACATATCCTAAATGGACCAGTAAGACAACATATCATCTCATGTGTACAAGCATAACTACCACTATAGGGAAATGTGTGTTAGCTGTAGCAATACTTTACCTACAAGTAAAAGAGACGGATGCAAATCACAAGCGCTCCTGAGACAATGCACCCAGTGCACTCTTAGGCCTGTTCATGGCAACACTCCCTCTCCTCAAATGACCACCCCCAAAGACCAGTCCACTGTTGTCTGGCATTGACAATAACATTAGCCCAGGAATGTTCAAACAAGGGTCTGGGACCCAAGGTGGCCCTTAAACATGATCATTCTGCTCCTTCATAAAAACTGTACTAAATAACAAAAAAATGACCTTCTGTAGAACATAATCAACCTTACCAGATCTTTAGCAAATAAGTAGAAATGTAATGCTGAGTATATAAGTTTATGTAGCAAAACGTAAGTTAGCTTACTACCATAGCTATGGATTGTATTCAGTAATCGGTATAAATAACTCAAACTCAGGGGGGCTGGCTGGAAAGCAATTGCCCCATGAGCCGGTCATATGTGTGGGCCACTGCCTCATTCCATCTCCTGCTTGCTGTTGTAAATGGAGCTACACTAGTGATAGCACAGAGCTTACAATTCAAATGGTGCTACATTATTGATACCACAGAGCGTACGATTGAAATTGAGCTAAATTAGTGATACCACAGAACTTATTATTGAAATGGAGCTATACTAGTGATACCACAGAGCTACAATCCAAATGGAACTTCACTGCAAGCATAACACATTTCCCTTGTAAGCTCTATGGTTTCACTAATGTAGCTTTACTTAACTTGTATCACTAGTGTAGCTCTGTTTCAGTTGTTAGCTCTGTGGTATCACTAGTGTAGCTCTATATCAGTTGTAAGCTCTGTAGTATCACTAGTGTAGCTCTGTTTCAGCTGTAAGCTTTGTAGTATCACTAGTGTAGCTCTGTATCAGTTGTAAGCTCTGTGGTATCACTAGTGTAGCTCTATATCAGTTGTAAGCTCTGTAGTATCACTAGTGTAGCTCTATTTCAGCTGTAAGCTCTGTAGTATCACTAGTGTAGCTCTGTATCAGTTGTAAGCTCTGTAGTATCACTAGTGTAGCTCTATATCAGTTGTAAGCTCTGTGGTATCACTAGTGTAGCTCTATATCAGTTGTAAGCTCTGTGGTATCACTAGTGTAGCTCTATATCAGTTGTAAGCTCTGTGGTATCACTAGTGTAGCTCTATTTCAGCTGTAAGCTCTGTAGTATCACTAGTGTAGCTCTGTTTTAGTTGTAAGCTCTGTAGTATCACTAGTGTAGCTCTGTATCAGTTGTAAGCTCTGTGGTATCACTAGTGTAGCTCTATATCAGTTGTAAGCTCTGTGGTATCACTAGTGTAGCTCTATTTCAGTTGTAAGCTCTGTAGTATCACTAGTGTAGCTCTGTTTTAGTTGTAAGCTCTGTAGTATCACTAGTGTAGCTCTGTATCAGTTGTAAGCTCTGTGGTATCACTAGTGTAGCTCTATATCAGTTGTAAGCTCTGTGGTATCACTAGTGTAGCTCTATTTCAGCTGTAAGCTCTGTAGTATCACTAGTGTAGCTCTGTTTTAGTTGTAAGCTCTGTAGTATCACTAGTGTAGCTCTGTATCAGTTGTAAGCTCTGTGGTATCACTAGTGTAGCTCTATATCAGTTGTAAGCTCTGTGGTATCACTAGTGTAGCTCCATCTCAGTTGTAGTATCATTTGCCTTACTTCACAACATTAATGCCAATTTTAAAATTAACAAAAGGGGGTGGGCTGGGACAGTGGTCTGAAATGAAAGAAGAAATGGGCAATTTGATTTTACCCCCAGGCCACAAGTAACCATCCCACCCCTGCTCTAACGTTCTTTAATATGGCCTGAGAATTCTGTAGACCCCCTACGAATGTTGCCTTTGGGTCTTGATTCAAGAGATAACATCTTCAATCGGCTCTGGATGCCAGGACCATGAGGGCAGACATGACAGTTGGTGGTATTTATTTCAATGTGAAGCTGGCAGAGAGCCCTTTAAGGAGCAGAGGTTGTGCAATGCATGGCAAAGCAATACGTTACCTCTCTGGCCCTTTAAAAGATTAAGATTATCATGTCCAGGGAGCAGAGTTTGTGTTTCTGTCGTCCTGGCAGCAACTAAACATCCAGGACTGTGTGAAGATATTATCCGTTATACCAAGGAACAAGGGCAACAACAGCAACATTTATGGCGACCATTGTAATTTAATTGGGTGGTTATTATTATAAGGTATTAGTTCTCCTTTAAAGGGATAGTAAAATGTCACACTTAAAGCAGCTCCAATTAATCCTCATAGTATTAGGACCATGGAGATTGTTATTTCAATACTGTCAGAGTTGTAGTTCAAGAGTAATTGAATGATAAAGTGTCCTCCTCCCACCTCTTTTAGTGATGTAACACTCAGTGGCATACCAATAGGGGTCGCAGTTACATCACTCCATGGGCCTGCCCGCCCACTGCAACCCCCCTCCCACCGCCTAGCTCCCTCAACAAGCTACAAGCTGAGGTCTGTGCCTTCTTCGGCACAGACCTCTAGCAGCTGAGCTCTCTCTTTGACACTCTAGTAATGCAGACCACTGGGAGATGACATCATCTCCTAGCACTCTGCATTACGATAGAGAGGACGGTGTGGGAGCTCCAGCTGTATAGAGGTCTGTGCAGAAGGAGGCACAGACCTCTCCTGCCAAACCGCTGGACCACCAGGAAGGTAGGAGATGGACACTGGGGCTCAATTGGGGCAATTGAGAGGTAGAGATTGGGGGGCAATGTGGAGACTGGGGGCAATGGGGGGGCCAAAGTGGTCGGTGGGGCATGGCAATTTCTGCACCAGGGCCCAGTGTCTTCTAGTTACACCTCTGGTAACACTGCTCAGAGCAGCAAGACTGTCCGGATGGATCACAGAGAGGGACAATCTTCAGTGAGTATGAGGAAAAACCTGAAAAACCTGTCAAGGGGGGCAGGGTTTTCCTTATGATCACAGTAAGAAGATTGTCCTTTGCTGTGATCTGTCCGGTCAAGAGACCAGATTCCACATCTGAGGGGAGGTGACTTACACTAGGTAAAAGGGACGGGAGGGGGATAGTTTATCATTCAATTACTCTTGTACTACAACTCTGACAGTACTGAAATAACACTCTCCATGGACCAAATACTATGATGATTAATTGGAGCTGCTGTTTTTGTGAAACATTACTATCCCTTTAAAGGGTTATGTGTCATTTGGTGATTGGAATTTAGGGATTTTCTAAGCTTCAGGGAGAAGTCACTCAAATCAGGGAATCATCTGTCAAGAAGCCTCCAGAATAAAATGACCCATGGCTATTCCGTCTGCGTTCTGCCCCAAGGTGTGGGTCAGGCAGAACATCCAACACATGGGGACTGATTAATGGTGCACTGGGTTTTCAGGGATGAAAGTGAGTTCATGAACGCAATAGCAGCAATTAAATGCATTACTATTCATGAGTGAAATGATAAAAGATAAATCCAGCTGCACGGAATGGGTGTATAGATAGACAAACACAGCCGGAGGGAACTGTGAATCCCAGGGAATAATGATATGACAGATGGGACTGAGACTCGCTGGAGAGACAGGCAAGCTGATCGTATGGCAGGAGATAAAACAAATGTAGTATCAATGAGTCATAGGCACAAAGTAACAGTGGTCCAAGTCTGGAGCAATCAGACTGCACTGTCAGCTACAAATGACCGTTCTCAAACGACTCCATGATTTAACATTTTGAGTGCCAGAGGGGTTCGCAATGTATTGCAAAGCAAAGACACTTGATGTGTTAAGTGGGGCTTTCATTCCATTGAATACTAAAAAGGTCTCCAACTCAATGCACTAGAGACCTCTCTAGCACTGAAGGGGTTAAAAGACTCCATTTAAATCACAGGGACTTGTTATTTGTTCCTAAAATGTATCCACGTGTATATATATATATATATATATATATATATATATATATATATATATATATATATATATATAATATATATATATATATATGGTCAGTTGAACTCTGCCTAATTCAGACTCGGGACTGGGCACCGTGATGGCATCTAGTTTTTCAGGACTACCATCCCATTATAGTTTTGAACAGCTGGAGGGCCTCAGGTTGCCATTCGGTATACTTACTGATAAGGGGTTAGATGCAGGGGAGTACATTGGCTCCCAGTATACGTTGAGGTTGTCCCAACCCGATACATTATTAATACTAATGTGCAGTCCAATTGCACCATTTCTAGGGTAGGGAGACTGGCAGTTGATACGTCCAAAGGCTGGCAACAATACCCGGGACTTTAAATGTGAGACCTGGGGATTTAACCCCTCAAGGACCAGCAGTCCAGGGAAGTTACTTTCCTTTAAGGACCCCTCTGATCCATGCCGACGTACCTGTACAAGAGACTGCTCCGATCTTGGAGTGCTCAGTTGCAGACCTTGTTTTTACTTGCAGCTTTCCCACAGGATCACTGTAAATAAAAAGAATGTGACGTGCATCACCGGTCCTTAAAGTGGAAATGTCACTCCAAATAAAGTCCCTCCGATTATTATTCATATAGCGATAAGCATAGAAATAGTAGCATTATCCAGCATGAGTCCAGAGTTATTAAGAAATCCTACTTTATCTGAGAGACAGGAAGGCAGCAGCACAGACATCAAGGCCTAGATGCACTAAAGGTCTAAGAGGGCTACAAAGGTCGCTGTTCTGTCGGAGCAGTGTCGTAGGCACCTCCTCAGTATTCATCACATCACCAGAACTCCGACAAAAATACACCCACATCGACATCAATCAGACATGCCTTCACCATGTCTATGAATTTCTATTCTTCGAATCAACAATTGCTTATTTCCATATGGAAATGAAGCATAATCAGATACATTCATATTCAAGGGGGTGTGTTGATAAAGTGACACTTCATTTTGATTAAAAAAGTCAGTGTGTCTTACACTTTGTGCTTGTGTCTGCTCTCTGCCTCTCTCTTCCTTACTACTGAAGTCAGGGAGAGAGAAGCAGGCAGCAGACACATGCTAAATAAAAATCCTGCAGGAGTTGGGGGTATTAACCCCTTCACTGCTGGTGCTGGAGGCTGGCTGAATACAGGCCCATTGCTGACCTGCTAAGAGACACATTTTTTTTTTTTTAATTTAAAACAGATCCCACCTTTGTTTTACAAATAATAGATTTTATTTAATCATACTAAGTTGCAACAAACAATATTGGGAGTGTGATTGTTGAGGAGCCATGTAGTACGCACCGCCAATCCTCATCAATAAAAAAATGGCAAAATACAGTGGTAAAGAGGGACATGAGGATTTCCACCCAGGAAGAAACGTGCCCACTTAAAACTGCCCATTTTGTAGGTATGACTGACCGGTCATACTTTTCATGCAGTCTGCATAAAAATGTAACCCATTGTGTCCAAATTATCCAAAGGGAAAAAATTAAAATGGTACATTTTTTTTTTTACTGTTTTCTTTAATTTTAATAAAATAAGAGGTGGGCTATCCATATAGGCGTGGTATCAAAAGAAAGCCCTAATTGTGTGCAAAAAAAATAGTATATCATTTGTGGCTGAAATAAAGTACTTAGAGGGAAAACACAGTTGAACAAAGACATAGTCAAAAAGGTCAGAATTGCTCTGGTCCTTAAGTGCAATCCACCCCAGATTTTCCCGGTCCTTAAGGGGTTAAAGTATTTGTAAAAAAACATCCTAATAAATCAGTTGTTCACTAGTAATTGTAGAATTTGGACATTACTCAAAGAGTTAAATGAAGAACCAATAAACTACCTTCCAGTATATGATATAGTTGATTCACTCTAAGGAATCTGCGATCCATGGCCATTGTATACATTTGAAATACATTGCCATTTAATGCGTTTGTAAAAATCCATCCTAATAAATCATTTGTTTCCAGGTAATTGTAGAATTTAAACATTTTCATAGTACATCTGCTTCATTGAGGCTGATGCACTGAAAATAATGATGTCAGGGCTCAAAATTTCCACTTGCCACTACCCAATGACGAGTGAAAATTCAGCCCTGGCGAGTAGAAATTCAGCCCTGGTGGGTATGTTATGTGTTTCTGTGGCGAGTAACATTTTCAGGTCTGGCTAGTAGCAAAGGACTATTAAGCCCTGGTGACGTAATTCTTAGGCAAACCAACTGGTAGAGTGTTGAATTTTACAGTGTTCTTCAGTGCATTGTTAGGTCTCAAGGACATTACATTGGTGCAGTGTGTTAACTACCTCTCTAGCTTTCAAAATGGAGTAAATGCCCCATCCTTTTTGCCCAAGGCTCCGATACCATGACCTTCCTGTTGCGGGCCTGCTGCGTGATCCTTCCGGATCTGAGATTTATTCGTCTGCCCAGCAGGAACGGTCCGTGGTATGGGAGGAGTCATGCTTACTGCCAGTTACAGACGGGTTTTATGTTATATTCCCTCCGCTGACCCGTTCCCGCCATCTCCTTGGCCTGCTTCCTTTCGTCACTCTCCTTTGTATGCCCTTTGACCCTTCTCAGACCCATACCCTTTGTGTCTCTACCCTTTCCTGTCCTGTTCTCCTTTATCTGTGCTCCTCTGTCTTTTCCTCACCCTCTTCCCCCTTCCCTTTGACATTCCATGAGTCAATCCAGGTCAGTTCAATAGGTCAGGGGTCATTTCCAGGATCCTCCAGATTGATCCCGTAAAATTAATTGTGAACATTTCATTCAACTCTAATAGGGAAGAAATACAAACAAAAAACAAAACAAAAATTGTTTTAAATAGGGCTTCTAGGCCCTTAAAATCATTGTGAATTATGACAATATTATTTCTCCCCTGCTGTGCAGTTGGGTTACTCTGCAGTGACTCCAGGGGGGAGATTCACTAAGAGGTGATAAAGTGGAGATCATTTCCCCAGTGATATCACTTCTCCAGTTCCTATGTTATTCTATAGAGCCTATAGCGTAAGATCTAGAAAGCTGAAGAAATATTAGTGCATAGGCTCCATAGATTAACATAGGAATTAGAGAAGTGATACATTGGAGAAGTCATCTCCACTTTATCACCTATTTATCACTGATTTATCACTGCTTAGTGAATCTATCCCCAGTTCTATTTAGTACATCAGCCTGTCTCTGTCCGATGTGACTGATCCTGACAATATCTCATATACAAGGCCTGATCGGGTGACCAGGGGACACCCCTTGAGATTAGAGGAAAGGAGGTTTAAACTTCAGCAGTGGAAGGGGTTTTTTTACAATAAGGTCTGTTAAATTGTGGAATTCATTGCCCAAGGAGGTGGTTATGGCAGATACAATGAATACATTTAAGAGAAGATTAGACACATTTCTTTCCAAAGGGAACATACAGGGTTATACTGTTTATCAGTAGGCAGATCAGGAAGGTCTGATAAAGACTAACTTATTTGGTAGCAGGAAAGCTATAAAATTCTCAGTTACTGGGGTATGAGGAGAAGGTTGAACTTGATGGACTTGCGTCTTTATTCATTTACTATGTTACTATGTTACTGTATATGATTCATTTTTTCTGTTACATTTGTAGAGTAAAAGATACAAATATATATATTTCAATAGCCATCTTCATTGTGTTTCAAAAAGTAATATAAACAGCTGCAATTAGTGTGACAGATTCCAGCTCATTAGCCAGAAAGCATGACAAAAACTGAAGTCTAGTTGAGTCAAAACAGAAGAAAGTTGGTACTCAAAGGGTTAAAGAAAACCTTTAAATCAATGAGAGTTTAGGGAACGATGTATTTGCAGTTAGTTCATTCCTGACCATCTTTGTACATCGGAGTCCTTTCTGCGGTTGACAGAATCGTAAGTGAAATTCTGCTTTTGAACATTACGGGCCTCGTCTATCTGGTGTAAAGCAACCACACAGTTGTGTTGAATTAAAGAATGTGCAAATTTCCATTCATTTAAAGGGGAACTTTCACCTATATTAAAGGGATAGTAACACTTTGTTTTAACTTTATTTTATTTTGTAGGCATTAAAAAAACATGAAGAATGATATAAGTCTTATCTCTCAAACCTTTATGGTTTATGAGATATTCACAAGCAAAGTTCCCCTCCCCGCCCCTTTTACCTAGTGTAAGCCATCTCTTCTCAGATGTGAGTCTGGTTGTATGACAGTACAGATAACAGAAGGGGACAATTTTCTTTGTATGAAAACAATGAAAGCCCTTCCCCCCTTGACAAGTTTTTCAGCTTTTTCCATTATCTTAATTGAAGATTGTCCCTCTCTGCAGTCTACCTGGGCATCTCCCTTCTGATCTGGTTGAACAGGGGGGGATACTTTGTTTGTGAATATCTCTTAAACCATAAAGGTTTCAGAGATAAGACTTATATCATTCTTCATGTTTTTTTAATGCCTACAAAATAAAATAAAGTTAAAATGAAGTATTACTATCCCTTTAATGTTTAATAAAATATGTTCTAATGGTAGAGATAACATGATATCTAGTGTTGAGCGAGCATGCTCGGCCGATGCTCGGATCGGCTCGAGCATCGCTCTGCTCGGCACATGGCGGTACTCGTACGAGTACCGCATGTGCTCGCCCGCCATGTTCGGGTCTCCTCCCCGCACGTTTTGCGGCTGCTGCGCAGCCAATAAACGTGCAGGGAGGCTCTGACATCAGTGTAATGCCAGCAGCCATGTTGGCTGCTGGCATTACACTGATTGGCTGGCCAGAACCCGTGGTCGGGTGCTGTATAGCACCTGACCAGCGAGTTCGGCTCAGTCTTAGCCAGGGAGAGCTGAGGATAGGAAGGGAAAGTCAGTGTAGGGAGGAAAAAAAGCAAAATTGTGAAAAAAAAGAACCAAAAGTCCTTTTTAGGACTACTGTGTGTGGGGGCAGCAGGTTATTTTGTGTGGGGGGGGAAAAAAAAAATATATATTCTGTTTAGTGTGCAAAGTTGCAGATTAGAGCACATTCTGTTTAGTGTGCAAAGTTGCAGATTAGAGCACATTCTGTTTAGTGTGCAAAGTTGCAGATTAGAGCACATTCTGTTTAGTGTGCACAGTTGCAGATTAGAGCACATTCTGTTTAGTGTGCAAAGTTGCAGATTAGAGCACATTCTGTTTAGTGTGCAAAGTTGCAGATTAGCAGCACATTCTGTTTAGTCTTCAAACTAAAATATCAAAGTCACATATTCCATTCAGTGTGCTTCGCCGCAGTTTAGCAGCACATTCTGTGTACTGTGCAGAGTTGCAGAATAGGAAGAAATACTGTTAAGTCTTCAAACTAAAATATCAAAGTCACATATTCCATTCAGTGTGCTTCGCCGCAGTTTAGCAGCCTATTCTGTGTACTCTGCACAGTTGCAGAATAGGAAGAAATACTGTTAAGTCTTCAAAGTAAAATATCAAAGTCACATATTCCATTCAGTGTGCGTCACCGCAGTTTAGCAGCCTATTCTGTGTACTCTGCACAGTTGCAGAATAGGAAGAAATACTGTTAAGTCTTCAAAGTAAAATATCAAAGTCACATATTCCATTCAGTGTGCGTCACCGCAGTTTAGCAGCCTATTCTGTGTACTCTGCACAGTTGCAGAATAGGAAGAAATACTGTTAAGTCTTCAAAGTAAAATATCAAAGTCACATATTCCATTCAGGGTGCTTCGCCGCAGTTTAGCAGCCTATTCTGTGTACTCTGCACAGTTGCAGAATAGGAAGAAATACTGTTAAGTCTTCAAACTAAAATATCAAAGTCACATATTCCATTCAGTGTGCGTCACCGCAGTTTAGCAGCCTATTCTGTGTACTCTGCACAGTTGCAGAATAGGAAGAAATACTGTTAAGTCTTCAAACTCAAATATCAAAGTCACATATTCCATTCAGTGTGCGTCACCGCAGTTTAGCAGCCTATTCTGTGTACTCTGCACAGTTGCAGAATAGGAAGAAATACTGTTAAGTCTTCAAAGTAAAATATCAAAGTCACATATTCCATTCAGTGTGCTTCGCCGCAGTTTAGCAGCCTATTCTGTGTACTCTGCACAGTTGCAGAATAGGAAGAAATACTGTTAAGTCTTCAAAGTAAAATATCAAAGTCACATATTCCATTCAGTGTGCGTCACCGCAGTTTAGCAGCCTATTCTGTGTACTCTGCACAGTTGCAGAATAGGAAGAAATACTGTTAAGTCTTCAAACTCAAATATCAAAGTCACATATTCCATTCAGTGTGCGTCACCGCAGTTTAGCAGCCTATTCTGTGTACTCTGCACAGTTGCAGAATAGGAAGAAATACTGTTAAGTCTTCAAAGTAAAATATCAAAGTCACATATTCCATTCAGTGTGCGTCACCGCAGTTTAGCAGCCTATTCTGTGTACTCTGCACAGTTGCAGAATAGGAAGAAATACTGTTAAGTCTTCAAAGTAAAATATCAAAGTCACATATTCCATTCAGTGTGCTTCGCTGCAGTTTAGCAGCCTATTCTGTGTACTCTGCACAGTTGCAGAATAGGAAGAAATACTGTTAAGTCTTCAAAGTAAAATATCAAAGTCACATATTCCATTCAGTGTGCTTCGCCGCAGTTTAGCAGCACATTCTGTGTACTGTGCAGAGTTGCAGAATAGGAAGAAATACTGTTAAGTCTTCAAAGTAAAATATCAAAGTCACATATTCCGTGTAAGATGAAGAAGGTGGGTAAAAAGGGACGGGGAAGTGGACGTGATCCTGATAGTTCAGGGCGCGGGTCAGGACGCGGAGAAACTGTGCCTGGTGCCAGAGCACAAGAAAGAAAGACATCCACCATACCTAGCTTCATGTCTAATTTTACAGGGCGTCGCAGGACATCACTCTCGAGGTCCGACCACTGCGAACAGGTGGTCGGTTGGATGTCAGCTGATACTGCTTCCAGTCGGTTAAGCACCACCCTGTCTTCCACCAAGTCCACTCTCAGTAGCCAAGAGTCTGGTCAACATAATCCTCACTCTGATCATCCTTCCTCCCACCATAGACGGTCTGGTCAAAGAAGTGATCCCACACTGGGATATAGTGATGAGCTCGTCTCATCACCAATCCTTCATTTGACCCTCTCTCCAAGCACGCTTGCAGAGGAACATCACATCTTATGCCCTGATTCACAACCTCTAGAGGGTACCCAATCACAAGAAGATGACAGATGTGAACGGCATTTAAGGTCAAAGGAAGTAGTGGATGATGATGATGATGAGACACAGTTGCCATTAAATCAACCACTATTACTGTCTCAAGACCTTGTTGAGGAGGATGTTATACAGTTGTCAATGACTGAGTATGTGGTGGGATCAAGACATGAGGAGGATGATCAGAGTGAGGAAGTGGAGGAGGACTTGGTGGACGATGAGGTGACTGACCCCACCTGGGAAGGTGTAGAGCCGAGCGATGACAGCAGTCCTGAGGGTGAGCCATCTGCAGCACCGCAACAGGCTGGAAGAGGCAGTGGTGTGGCTACAGAAAGAAGGCGGACCGCACCAAACCGGCCCGCAAATGTTCCACGGAGCACCCCCTTGCGTAAATCTCCCTTGCCAAGGGGTAGGTGTTCCGCGGTATGGCGTTTTTTTAAGGAAAGTGCGGACGACAAAAGAATTGTAGTTTGCAACCTGTGCCACACCAGAATGAGCCGAGGCATGAACACTAGAAACCTCACCACCACCAGCATGATCCGACACATGGCATCCAAGCACCGTAATAAGTGGGAGGAACGCCTGGATCGCCCATCTGTGTCTGCAGGCCACACCACTGCCTCCTCTTCCCCTGTTTTCGGTGCCGGCCAATCGCCTGTCGAAGGCGCAGGCCCGCATACCTCCCGCCCTGCACCTGTACCATCTGAAGCACCATCAGCGACCACATCCACTTCCCTGTCCCAGCACAGCGTCCAAATGTCGTTACCCCAGGCATTTGAGCACAAGCGAAAATACCCAGCCACCCACCCACAGGCCATAGCACTAACCTCACACCTTTCCAAATTACTGGCCATCGAAATGCTGCCATTTAGGCTTGTGGACACTGAGTCCTTCCGCAGCCTGATGGCAGCAGCTGTCCCTCGGTACGCGGTCCCCAGCCGCCACTACTTTTCCCGGTGTGCCATCCCCGCATTACACCACCATGTGTCCCGTAACATCACCCGTGCCCTGACCAACGCAGTTACTGGGAAGGTCCACTTAACGACTGACACATGGACAAGTGCTTGTGGCCAGGGACGCTACATTTCCCTGACGGCACACTGGGTGAATGTCGTGGAGGCTGGGAGCGACTCGGACCCTGGGATGGCACGGGTGCTACCCACGCCGAGGATTGCGGGCCCTACCTCCATCAGGGTTTCCGCCAGCACCTACGTTATTGGCTCCTCCTCCTCCGTTTCCACCTCCGAATTCTCTACACGCAGCGCCACTCCCCCATCAGCCAGTAGCTGGAAGCAGTGTAGCACTGCAGTGGGGAAGCGTCAACAGGCCGTGCTGAAGCTGATCTGCCTTGGGGACAAACAGCACACGGCCTCAGAGCTGTTGCAGGGGATTAGTCACCAGACCGAGCAGTGGCTCTCGCCACTCAACCTGCAACCAGGCATGGTTGTGTGTGATAATGGGCGTAACTTGGTGGCGGCTTTGGAGCTCGGCAAGCTCACACACGTACCATGCCTAGCGCATGTATTTAATTTAGTGGTTCAGCGATTTCTAAAAACCTACCCCAATGTGCATGATCTCTTGACCAAGGTGCGCCGCGTGTGTGCACATTTCCGTAAGTCATCTACAGCTTCAGCCGGCCTGTTGAAGCTGCAGCAGCGCTTACAATTGCCAGCTCACCGGCTGCTGTGTGACGTGAGCACGCGCTGGAACTCCACCTTCCACATGTTGGCCCGGCTTTGTGAGCAGCAGAGGGCAGTAGTGGAGTACCAGCTGTTACACGGTCGTCGCCTCTCCGTTCAACTTCCTGTAATCAGAAGTGAGGAGTGGGAATGGATGTCAGACCTCTGTGAGGTTTTACGCAATTTTGAGGAATCGACACAGATGGTGAGCGGCGATAACGCTATTATCAGTGTAACCATCCCACTTCTGTGTCTACTGAAACGCTCGCTGCTCACAATTAAAACTGACGCTTTGCATGTGGAAGAGGTGGAAATGCGGGAGGAAGAGCTTACACAAGGTGATAGCCAGAGCACCCTCACTTCGTCTTCTCAGCGACAATTGGAGGAGGAGGAGGAGGAGGAGGAGGAAGACACGGTTGCCTCCGCTACAGAGGGTAGCCATGGAACTTTAGTTCCATCTCTTCAGCGTGGGTGGGCAGAAGAGGAGGAAGAGGATGAGGAGATTGAGAGTCATCCTCCTGGTGAGGACAGCGAAATCTTGACTGTTGGTACTCTGGCACACATGGCTGACTTTATGTTAGGCTGCCTTTCCCGTGATCCACGCGTTATACGCATTTTAGACAACACGGATTACTGGGTGTTCACCCTTCTGGACCCCCGCTACAAAGAGAATTTCTCATCTCTCATTCCTCCGGTGGAGAGGACAAGCAAAATGGTGCAATACCAGAAGGTTCTTGTTGAAAAATTGCTCCAAAATTTTCCATCTGACAACGCTGGCGGCAGAGTACGTGCTACCTTGGCCAACAGAGAAGGGGAGAAAAGGGGAACACACAGCAGTTCCGACAAAGGCAGGGCAACACTCTCCAAGGCGTGGGACACCTTCATGACACCCCGCCAGCACCCTCACCCTGATGCGCAGCCTAGTGTCACAAGGAGGGAAAAGTTTTGGAAGATGGTGAAGGAGTACGTAGCAGACCGTGTCAGCGTCCTCAATGATCCCTCTGTGCCTTACAACTACTGGGTGTCCAAGCTGGACACGTGGTATGAACTGGCACTCTACGCCTTGGAGGTGCTGGCCTGCCCTGCCGCCAGCGTTCTGTCTGAGCGGGTATTTAGTGCTGCTGGTGGCATCATAACAGATAAGCGTATCCGCATTTCCACCGACAATGCTGATAGGTTGACACTTATAAAAATGAACAAGGCCTGGATTTCCCCTGACTTCTCCACTCCACTGGAGGAAAGCCCTGGGGGAACATAAACTCACTTTATATATGTTATTTACAATGATGGGAATACTCTGTATTCCCATTCACCCCTTCCACCCAAAAAACGGGTATATGGTTGACTCTTAATCTTCTCATCCTCCTCCTCCTCTTCCATATGCCCTGTGCTATAATTTTTATATAGGGCCAGCTCACCAGCGGGCCCTGTGATATAATTTTTATATAGGGCCAGTTCACCAGCGGGCCCTGTTTGACAACTTTTGGTATAGGTCAGCTCACCAGCAGGCCTTCTTATATAATGTTTTATTGGGTCAGCTCTCTAGCGGGCCCTCTCATATAATGTTTTATAGCGTCAGCTCACTAGCGGGCCTTCGCATATAATGTTTAGGATGGTCAGCTCCGCAGCAGACCCTCACCCATAATGTTTTAGATGGTCGGCTCAGCGCACGTTTCCCTCTTAATCATGGCCCCAGTTCAGAAAAATCAAGGAAATTTTTGGGAGAATTTGCCTTTGCGCACGTTTCCCTCTTAATCATGGCATCAGTTCAATAAAATCAAGGAAATTTTTGGGAGAATTTGCCTCTGCGCACGTTTCCCTCTTAATCATGGCCTCAGTTCAGAAAAATCAAGGAAATTTTTGGGAGAATTTGCCTCTGCGCACGTTTCCCTCTTAATCATGGCCTCAGTTCAGAAAAATCGAGGACATTTTTGGGAGAATTTGCAGATGATATACAAGTAAATATACAGCAAATATTGTTTCGTAACAATTTTTCGCCTAAAGTCGTTTTTATTTTCCGTTTTGTGTGTTTCACGGTCAGTCTGTAAAAATGGCGTACTACGGGCGAAAGATCGTTCCCAGCAGCAATGTTGGAGTCCAAGATGCATCCAGACATCCTCCCTATGCTGTCCCTGAACCATTTCTGTGGTGTTTCCATCATTTTCTTCCCTTTTCCTATGGACCAGGCACCCTCCCCTCATCAGAGCAGAGGGTGCCTGGTGTAATGCTAGAGTCCTCCCATTGACTTCAATGGGGCTCGGGTGCTCGGCCGAGCACTCGAGCCTCCGGGGGTGCTCGGTCAGAGCACCCGAACACCCTAGCATTGGGGTGCTCGCTCATCACTAATGATATCCTATTTAATTTTTTTTTTTAATTTTGCTTGGGAAAAGAGGTATCTATTCTGTCATAAGTACCTCCCAGGCACGTGTACACATTGACACCAAGGGGGGCTTGAGCACCTGCCCTTTTTGTCCAAAGTGCCCTTGTGCCCTTTTAACAAAAAAAAAAAAATTTAATCAGTACGATTTTATCTTATCCCAGTCCGTTTTTCAGTTTTGATTACCAGGGGGTAATATATATTTTGAATAAATAATTATGAGAAGTGCCCTTTTTTTCATTTGAGCCCCTGCTCCCCAAAATGTCTGTGCACGTCCCTGGTACCTCCTGACATCAGCAGGCTGGTCTCTGCGGGACAAGGTGTCCCACATCGCTTCTTCGGTCCTCTCATGTGCCTGTCAATCCAGCCCACCCTCCTCATGACATGCAGTCTAACCTAGCGTGCTGTTGGTCCTATGCGCGTTCAGGTCGGCGAGAGATAGTGAGAGAGCGCGTTCACTAAATGAGATCTCGCTATAGTGGGAGCCCGCTTCCCTTGCTTAGAAGCACAACTTTGTATGTGCATGTCCTAAGCGCATTCTGGGGAAAAAAAAATATATGGGCAGTACTTTCAATGCCCGCTCCACTTTACGTAGCGGAAGATCGATTTCAGTCATAATCTACGTCATCAACATGGCACCACTCTCCCTCTGTGCACCGCACGTTTTAAAACTTATTTTAGAGAGTACAGCAAGGATTTTCAACTGTGAAAATTGTGTTTTTAAGACTGGAGAGATAAGATTAAAGGTTTTGGGGTGAGACAGACATAGGTGACAGTTCCGCTTTAAACAGGGTTTCAACTCTTTGAATGTTAGAGAGGTATCCAATGCAGTGCAATTGGACTGCTCCAGCATTGTACATCTTTAGCCTGACCAGTAAGGCCCCATGTTCTAATATCCACTAGAAAATATCAGTTCTTTACATTGCAGTAACATACAGAAAGAATAGTTAATGAATCGGCCAGGGCTCTGATCTGCTGTCCCTGTTCCATATTTGAGGTTTTGAGAGAGGAAATATAAATTAGGTCTACTGGGGATTTTGCTCACATTGTATATCCGTTTGCTTCCTGACTTTTGCCTTCATTAACTATAAAGTATTTGTGCTGAAGAGGTACTTATTATTTTGAGCTGAACACAGGAGATATAGTTGCAGCTTTTTCTATTTCACACTTGTCCACAAAAGACATGTTGACCGATTCTGAGGCACACAGACTGCACAGAAGGACCGAAATAACAATTCACAAAATTGTCATTTGTGAAAAAGGTACAATCAACCCTATGAGAACAATGAAAGCCCTGCCCCCCTTGACAAGTTTTTCAGGTTTTTCCCTTATCTTAATTGAAGATTGTCCCTCTCTGCAGTCTACCTGGGCACCTCCCTTCTGATCTGGCTGAACAGTGTTACATCAGTAAAAGGGGCGAGAGGGGGATACTTTGTCATTGAATTACTCTTGAACTACAACTCTGACAGAATTGAAATAACACTCTCCAAAGTCCAAATACTATGATGATTAATTAGAGCTGCTTTTATTATGAAACATTACTATCCCTTTAACATCTATAATATTGAATTTTGTTAATATCGGCCATTACCATCCCTTTAAAAACTAGAGAGTGAAGCAACGAATTGAAGAGCTCTCTAGCTTTCAAGAGGTTAAAATCAAAATGTAACCCTTTGAATGCCAGAAGAGGTAAGCAATGCATTGCAAAGCAATGCTTTGTAAATCCCTCGGGCACTCAATGGGTTAAATACATATTTAATTTAATCCCTATGGTGCAGTCAGTTTGATCCAGAAATACTTATTTTTTTTTATTTTATTAAATTGCCTTTGGTTTCCAGATGAGTAAAGCAAGTGTCTCTCTCTGTTGGGAGATGCGTCAGTCAAACATTATTAGCATTTTTTAAAATGAAACTTTTAGCAGCAAATTTTATTTCCCCATTGCTCTCTAAGGGTTAGGTCGAGTTTTAGTCTGAATGTCTCTCAGTTGAAAGCGATAGCAAAAGCAACACCTGGTGACCATAACAGAAAACTGCAGTGGGAAATGCTTCATTCAAAAATGAATTAAAAAAAAAAGGCAAGTTTGAGTTGTAATCATTTTTGAAAGAAGCATATCCCAACTGAATTTGTTTTACTACTCAGGAAAATCTCCCTTTCTATAAATTCTTGGAATGTCTTCATCTAGAAAATGGACCACAGTTTTGGAAATCTGTTGTTATTTAGAAAAAAGAAAAAAGAAAAAAAAAACATTATTTAACTGGTAAAAATAATACTGATGTGCAAAAAACTGATTTACAAATATATTTGAGACCAATAGAAAGAACTTGCTTATTATTCACTCAGGGTTGAACAAAAAACAAAGGGCAACCCTGAGTCTCAAGGGAAAGCGCTTTCAATTAAAACAAAGGCAGGGATATTGTATAGCAAGGGCTGTAAGGTAGCTGGAATTCTTGGGAGGCTGTGTTTGCAGATACTGTAGATAATTTTGAAAAAGTATTGGATACCTTTTTAACAATTTAGAGCTGTGTTTCTTAACAACTGGTTTTCGTGGCACACTAATATATGTATATGATAAAAATATATAAATTGCCTTCCTCTAGATGTTTTTGGCACGGGCTGTACTTGATGGACATGTTTTTTTTCAGCCTCATCAACTATGTTACTATTTTACTACATGTTGCTTTATCAAGGCAACTGACCGAAATAACATTAAGCCTGTTGTGAACTTATTATTAATGTATCCTTCATTCATATCAATTTTTGTAACCGTTTGAGTTCAAGAGGGGTGTGCAATGCGTTGGCACTCTGGCACTCAAAGGGTTACTAATAAGACACTATTTGGAGCCTTCTGTTTTTATTTTGTTGTTTGGATGTGTGGCGAGGAGCAGCCTAACATTAATCCCTTAACCCCTTGAGTGCCAGAGGGGTACGCAATGAGTATCACTATAAGGATTTGGGGGGCAATTTAATTTTGATGATAATTCTGCTTTAACGTCTGGCATATACATAAATTTCCCCGACTGAGTGACCTCTATTGATGTCACAGACAGAATGTTTTGTGACTTGTGTTATTGATTATCTCTCATTAATTCAGTATATCAAGACTTCTAATCTCTCTATCTAGTAGAAACATCTGCAAAATACTCCATTTACTTGCTATTATTAGGGTGATTTGTATGTGTTGCAATAAAGGGAAAAATAATGCAAAATACCAATTTTTATTTTTATAGACCATAGCCTTAACATCTGCAAAATACTTACTCTACTTGTCGTTATTAGGATGATTTGTATATGTTGCAATAAAGGGAGAAAGCCATAAGAAGTCAAAATACCAATTAATATTTTACCAGCCTTTTACCTTGCAATTAATTCACAGGAAAACAGTAAAATGTTATACAGTAAATAATTGTATATGCAGGTTACGCACCTAGAAACACCAATTCCTTTCTACCCCATACTGTCTTCCTTTAACTGTATCATGATTGTGGTATATGTATTGTCTGCAATTATTTGGTAGCAAATATATTATTAATCACTTGGATAAGGTTGTGCAAAGGTGTTATATCCAGCTCATGGGAATGTCTGGGGAAATGGAGCCGTATTTCTCCTTTCTGATGACATGCTAAAGAGACGAAAAATAGGAGAAATTTAGCAGAGGACGGTGAATCACCATGCCGGATCTTCTGGTGGGATATTCCCATACTGAATTCCATCATTTTTATGCTCCATTTTGATGTTCCCATGACATGTTTCCAACACCCCTGTGCATATATCATCACACACACACACACACACGCATAAGTCATCATACAACAGACACGTATGCTCTCACACATAACACACACTCACTATTCCATTCCATTGAAAAGGTTGGTGGAAATGCATTATATAAACACAAACACACATGCATGTTTTTACACAATTATGAAATACACACAGTGATGCAATATACATGGACACATGTATGCACCATGCACAGGCAAATGAATGTACCCTATAAATACACATAAATAATATTTATGTACACGTGTATGAAAACTGAAACAACCCATTCAGAAGAAGAGATGATATGTTTTCATTTTTTTTTTTTTTTTTTTTTTTTTTAATTACTGAAAACTGACCTAAAGAGCTTGCAGTCAGTTTTAGTCCCGGTAGACCACCCAGAGTGTAAAGTCATGTATTTGGAAAGAACAAATCTCAGTGCTACTTATGAACTTAATGGAATCATGTTAGGTGACTCGTTGCTAGAGAAGGACCTTGGTATCCTTGTCAACTACAAACTTGGAAACAGTGCCCAGTGCCAGGCAGCAGTAGCAAAAGCAAATAAAATCCTGTCTTGTATAAAAAGAGGTATTGAGATGTCTTGTATAAAAAGAGGTATTGCGATTGATAACTTAATTTTTCCATTGTACAAATCATTGGTAAGATCTCACCTCGAATATGCAGTGCAGTTTTGGGCACCGGTTCTGTAAAAGGATATTTTTTAGAAATGGAGAGAGTACAGTGAAGAGCAACAAAATTAATTAGGGGAATGGAAGAATTGACATGAGGAATGACTAGACAAACTTTTTTTATTTACTCTAGAGAAAAGACGACTAAGAGATCTTGTTATACTGTTTAAGTATATGAGAGGTCAATACAAGGATCTCTCTGGTGAGCTTTTCATTCCAAGTCCTAATCAAATAACTAGAGACCATCCCTTAAAGGGATAGTAATACTTTGTTATAAAAATCTCTAAAATTGTAGATATTAATAATAGAAATAGAATATGTTACTTCCCATGTCTCAAAACGTCATAGTTTTTGTGTTCGTAGATTTTAAACCCCCCTCCCTCCCCTTTCTCATATGTCAGCACTCCAGCTGACAGCTGCAGAATCCGGTCATTTGACCAGATGGATACTTCACTGGAACGGTCTACAAAGTGTGCCTGGTTTGCAAGCACGTTATGATGACTTCCATCAGATCCGAAAGCCAGTCACTTGACCAGAGGGATCGCAATGAGGGACAATATTGTGTCTGTGTAAGGAAAACCCTGCCCCCCCCCCTTGACAAAGAAGAACAGGTTTTTCCTTATTCTTACACAATATAGTCCCTCATTGCAATCTGTCTGGGGGAAGCCAGCATGACGTGCTCAAAATGGGCGAGAGGTGAAAACCTTTAAATGGATTTTCAAGCCAAATTTGAATGTAAGGGAGTTGTAGAACATACTATTCAGTATACAAAAGCATATTGAACAATTGGATGTACGTTTATTTTTGGAAATTACTATCTTTTTATGGTTCTAGCAAAGGAGGTTTCAAATTCAGCATAGGAAGTTTTTTTTTTTTTTTTTTACAGTAAGGCCTGTTACATTTAAAGGGATAGTATTGTTTGAAAATAATTGTATTTTATATTGTAGCCCTTAAAAAAACATTAAAAATGATATAAGTCTTATCTCCCAAACCTTTATGGTTTAGGAAATATTAGCAAGTAAAGTTTCCCCTGGAGTGACGTCACTGCTCAAGCCTTCAGATTTGGAATCCGGTCTGCAGACCAGCCGCAGCTCTTTCGCAGTGCTGCGATCACAATCAATAAAAAGAATTTCTTCACTGGAATGGTCTACAAAGTGTGCTTGCAAGCCAGGCACACTTTGTAGACAGTTCCAGTGAAGCAGTTATTTTTAAAGATCGTGATCTCGGCACTGCTAAAGAACTGCCGGCTGATCTGTGGACCAGATTCCAAATCTGTCCACTAGATGGCAGACTTGGCTAAAACAGCCAGGAAAAGGGAACTTAACTTTACTTGGTAAAATCTCCCAAACCATAAAGGTTTGGGAGATAAGACTTATATCATTTTTAATGTTTTTTTAAGAGCTACAATATAAAATAAAATTATTTTCAAGCAATACTATCCGTTTAAGAGAAGGCTAGATGCATTTCTGCACAAGTGAACATACAGGGTTATACTGTGTACTAGTATTGAAGGCCTGTGGGCACGGGCCAGGGTGCCACTCCCAGTGGCCACGGCTGCTGCCCCAACGTCCCCGCACCAGATTGGATGTGCCTGTGACTGGGGGCCAGCACGTTCGGGCAGTCTCTGCTGCTCATGACTACTGAGAGTGACTGCGTCATACAGGCAGTCTCTACTGCGCATGTGCGTGTTACGCACACAGGGAGCTTTGCGGCCTAGCAAATTATAATATAGGAGGATTAGTAGGTAAAACAGGAGATTCTGGTAAACAGACAGAGGCGTAACTAGAAGCCACCGGGTCCTGGTGCAAGAATTGCCATGGCCCCCCCGACCACATTGGCCCCAGACCCCCTCAACCACATTGGCCATCTCCACGTTGCCCCCAATCTCCAAACTGCCCCTTCCACAATGCCCCCTTCAACTCCACAATGTCCCCTTCATCTCCACATTGCCCCTTCCACAATGCCTCTTCATCTCCACAATGCCCCCTTTATCTCCACAATGCCCCCAATCTCCAAATTGCCCCTTCCACAATGCCCCCTTCATCTCCACATTGCCCCTTCCACAATGCCTCTTCATTTCCACATTGCCCCTTCCACAATGCCCCCCAATCTCCAAATTGCCCCTTCCACAATGCCCCCTTTATCTCCACATTGCCCCTTCCACAATGCCTCTTCATCTCCACAATGCCCCCTTTATCTCCACAATGCCCCCAATCTCCAAATTGCCCCTTCCACAATGCCCCCTTCATCTCCACATTGCCCCTTCCACAATGCCTCTTCATTTCCACATTGCCCCTTCCACAATGCCCCCCAATCTCCAAATTGCCCCTTCCACAATGCCCCCTTTATCTCCACATTGCCCCTTCCACAATGCCCCCTTCATCTCCACATTGCCCCTTCCACAATGCCCCCTTCATCTCCACATTGCCCCTTCCACAATGCCCCTTCATCTCCACATTGCCCCTTCCACAATGCCCCCTTCATCTTCACATTGCCCCTTCCACATTTCCCCTTTATCTCCACATTGCCCCTTCCACATTTCCCCTTTATCTCCACATTACCTCTTCCACATTTCCCCTTTATCTCCACAATACCCCTACCTCCAGTCCCTGGTGGTCTAGCGGAGTGGTTTGACAGATCTGTGCCTCCTTCGGCACAGATCTCTAGAACTGAAGCTCCCATGCGCTGCTCTAGTAATGCAGAGGCTGGGAGATGATGTCATCTCCCAGCGCTCTGTATTACTAGAACCAGTGGCTGTAGTGGGAGTTGCTGCGGGCAAGGGGGTCGCGGGGGGCGGCCGGGCCCCTGGAGTGACAGGCCCGGTCGCAGGTGCGACCTCTATTGTTACGCCACTGTAAACAGAGTAATACCCATTTTGGAGTCGGGAAGGATTGTATGATACTTGTTTTCTTGCATATACTGTAGCAAAGGTTGAACCTGATGAACTCGTGTCTTGTTTTCAACTTAATTTATTATATAAATGGAGTATACAACATGGAGGAGCATCTGTGAGAATGTGGTATAGTTTTATCCCCAGATTTGATATTTTTATAGCTTTTTTTTAAGGCCCTTTTGTACATAGACTTTAGGACAGGTGTGGGCAGTGTGAGGCCCTCTAGCTGTGCATGAACTACAATACCCAGAATCCCCTGGCAGCCATCTATAAAACTGTATGAAAAACAAAAAGCACAATGTGTTGTGAAGCACTGTTCTAATACATAAGATGTGGTGCAGCTACACTGATGGAGTCCTACATCATACGATATCTGAGATCTGATGTAAAGAATTGGATACCTCTCTGGCACCCAAAGGGTAAACTCTCATCTCTTTCTTATTAATTTACCCCCATCTTGACATCTGTACTTACCTCTTATTTGGAACTTGCCTTAGCAAACAGCCACACGCAGTGACCGATATATCCACCGCAAAAATAATGTTTATCACAGATTTTAGGGCTTCTGCATCTAACAAACCATGTTTGCAGATGCTGACAGAAACACAGGATAATTAGCCCCTTAGATGCCAGCAACATCTACAAAGATTTGTTTCACAATTCACGGGAAAGGTCTCTAGTGTTCACTATGAGCGTATGCATTGCATACCCCCTCTTTCATGCAAAGGGTTAAATAATCATTAAATGTTTATTTTGGGAAAAAAAAAAAAAAAACGCGTATAGCCTCGCTTTCCCTGATACGCAAATCACAGACAATCCTCCAGTTGGGAGATTCTTCATTCAAGATTTATTACAATTCAAAACTGTTCTAACACATTCTATAGAGAATCATTGCCAGTGGTTCATCTTTCCCATAGAAAGAATTAGGAAAACTTTCTGAACACATGATAGTTAACAGTTTAATATGTATAAAAAAAAAAAGAAAAAAAAAAAAGAAAACAAGTTTGGGCTGCAATCATTTTGGAAATAAGCATTTCCCTGTGTGAGGTATCCCTGCTTTTACTCAGCAGTAAAAGCCCTACCATATATATGTATTTTCTTAATAAAAGTTTACGGCTTCTTTTAAAAGAAATGTCCTGCCGGCATCGGCTTTCCTTGTAACCACATTTTATTGATCCATTTAATGTTTTCTTGCAGACTTTCCGTTGGCCCATTGCCAGCAATGTTGACGGGAACGAGATGTTGGAAATACAAGTGTTTAACTACAGCAAAGTCTTTACTAACAGGTCAGTGCTCAGGGCCTTTCTATGCATGCAGGATTCCCCTCGGACTATCAACAGCACGAATTGTGGGAGAGGGGAAAGATGATATCATGTCGCACTGTCAGCTCTAGCCGTTATCAGCAAGAATAAGTCTATCAGCCTCTTGCACAATCCATTTAAAGCGGAACTATCGTGCAAATAATATTGCCACCCAATATATTTGTAACCTTTGCAAATTCTTACTGTCTTTAAAGGGATAGTATACGCAGGTGCACAGAGCCTCTTTTGTAAGCCCTGTGCAGCCCAATGCCTTGGAATGAGGCATTCTGTCAGCAATAACTGGACTTACTGAGTTTAAAGGGATAGTATTGCTTGAAAATAATTTTATTTTATATTGTAGCTCTTAAAAAAAACATTAAAAATTATATAAGTCTTATCTCCCAAGCCTTTATGGTTTGGGAGATATTAACAAGTAAAGTTTCCCCCGGAGTGATGTCACTGCTCAACCCTTCAGATTTGGAATCCGGTCCCCAGACTGGCCGCGGCTCTTCAGCAGTGTCGAGATCACAATCTTTAAAAATAATTTCTTCACTGGAATGGTCTACAAAGCGTGCTTGAAAGCAAGGCAAACTTTGTAGACAGTTCCAATGAAGTAGTTCTTTTTAAAGATCGTGAACTCGGCACTGCTAAAGAGCTGCCCGCTGATCTGTGGACCAGATTCCAAATCTGTCCACTAGATGGCAGACGTGGCTAAAACAGCCAGGAAAAGGGAACTTAACTTTACTTGGTAAAATCTCCCAAACTATAAAGATTTGGGACATAAGACATATAATTTTTAATGTTTTTTTAAGGGCTACAATATAAAATAAAATTATTTTCAAGCAATACTATCCCTTTAAACTCAGTAAGTCCTGTTTATTGCTGAAAAAAATTATTCCCAGGCATTGGGCTGCACAGGGCTTACAAAAGAAGCTTTCTGCGCCTGCGCATTCAGGAACTTCCGGTGCCTTAAGGTACCAACTAACATCACCACCAGTGCTGGCAGTGAACAGGACAGACAGCACATATTCAGAGGTACATCTCCTCCAAGATGTCTGCTCTTTCTGTCCTCTGGTTTCTGCTGAAAAAGTGGCTTTTCAGCAAAAACGCGGACATATTGAGTTTAAAGTCAGGATCTGCAAATCGGGAGGTTACAAATCTATTGGGTGGCAATATTATTTGTGTGATAGTTTTAATTCATAATAAAAACATATTTATCACATTCTTCCACACGGGTGACTTGTAGAAACTGAAAATGTTGGTGCTTTTTAAGGTCCCTTTGACACGGGTGATGCTACACTGGTGATGTTCCCAGTGGGGAAAGGGAAGCTTCTTGGTTATGTTGCATTTCACACAGGAAACCTTCACCCCATGTGATGTTCCAAAGTCCAGCCCACTGCATGTTTACTGCCCTCATTGTTAAAAAAGATAGTAATACTTGAATTAAACTTGAGGTCCGAGTCTTCTTTATATGTTTTTAAACACATCCTATATAATAATTCGTTAGGATGTTTGTCAGAAGCCATCATGCGCAGTAGAGACTGCCCGAACACACAGAATGATGGGAGCATGGAATGCTGGGAGTTCTGTGCTGGGAGCACGGAATACTGGGAGTTCTGTGCTGGGAGCACGGAATGCTGGGAGTTCTGTTCTGGGAGCACGGAATGCTAGTAGCACGGAATGTTGGGAGTTCTGTTCTGGGAGCACGGAATGTTGGGAGTTCTGTGCTGGGAGCACGGAATGCTGGGAGTTCTGTGCTGGGAGTACGGAATGCTAGTAGCACGGAATGCTGGGAGTTCTGTGCTGGGAGCATTCTGTGCTTTCAGGCAGTCTCTACAGTGCATGACTGCGTCAGCGGCAGGACACAGAGCAGGATCGGCGTCTTAACATCACCTGGACCTTGGCCCATGTTCACAGGCTTTTACACTAGTAGCTCTATATTTCAACACTTAAATGTCTGCAGTCCAAGCACAATTCAGTCCAAAAGGATCCCCCTCCCACCCCTTTGCCTGTTTCACACTGCCTCTCAGTCTGGTCCGGATGGAGAGAGGCAAGGAACCATCTTCCTCAAGGGGGCAGGGTTTTCCTTCTACTTACTGAGTGAAGACTGTCCCTCACTGTATCCGTCAGGTCCCATGACTGGTTTCCAGATCTAATGGGAGGGGCCAGAAGGGGCGGGAGGGGGATCCTTTCTGATTGAATTGTGCTTGAACTGTAAGTGTTGAAATATAGCGCTATGTGTTTAGAAACATATAAAGAAGACTCTAACCTCAAGTTTAATTCAAGTATTACTATCTGCACTAAGGTCTATGAGGCCACCGACAGAGCTTTCACTCCAATGAAAGGTTATTGTAACCTCTAATGAATGGCCAGCCCATGTGGGTGTCATTGAATAATATTTGGATTGTGCTCACATGGATAACCGACCGTCAGGTCCACCCTGCATTGAGATGTGCAGGGGCACACAGGAGAATGGTGATTTAACCCTTTGAGTGCCAGAGTTAAGAGTGAGCTAAGGCTTCTATGTTTCTGTCACCCATGTGAAACAGTGTAACAATGTTTTCCAAGAATCCCTCTCTCAATACAAAATCTATCAATAACGAGCTCACAGGGATAACGCAGGTATAGGTCATTGCTGTGAGAGTCCAATGAGATTCTATACATAACACAGATTTGCAGCTGGTCTATTGCACTTTTGAAGGAATGTTGCAGCAATCAAATTCTCTCTGACAATTGCAGCACGTGCTGCGAAAAGCTCCACGAGACAAAATGATTCACTATTCCTGCATTTTTTCATGCGTTGCTGTCGCTGTGACAATTTAACCCATGAGAAAGAGGTCAATGCAGCAAGAAAAACATGAGCAATTCAGCAAGAAAAACATGAGCAATTCAGCACATGGCCCTAATGTACTCTGTATGTCTCCCATTACCACTTTAGATTGTAACCTTTTGGGCAGGGACCTCGCACCCAATGTTTCACTCTACAAAGCACCTGTAACCCTGTATTGTTTAAACTCTGAAATTGTAAAGCGCTGCGTACACTTGTGGCGCTATATAAATAAACATATTCATTCATTCATTCATTCATTCATTCAATTGTGGAGCAAACCAACTGCACCATAGGGAACAAATAAAATATCTAGCATTCCCATTGATTTAAATTTAGCTTTTAATTAACCCCTTGAGTCCTAGGGTGGTCTACAATGCACCACATTTTATTTTGACCATAAAGTGTGATTGCAGCTGAAAAATTGGCTGAAATTTTGTATTCCAGATCAAATTGTCAATCCCTTCAAACATGTAAGATTTTTTAAAACTGGTTGTGTCGTTTCCGAGTGACAAACTGCTTAAAAAAATATATTTTTTCCCATTTGGAGATGTGAGAAACTGTAGATAGACCTCCATGTCAAACTATCCTATAGATTCTCACCAACATTTGCAGGAAACAGGGTAATTTGGATCAGTAGAACCGGTTATATTTGCATTTACATTAAAAAAAACACAAAAAAAAACCCAAGAGAATTTATGACGGTAACGTAATTGTTGCACATGCTTAGAAGACCGCGTGTTACTATAGGTGGGGTTATTTAGGTTACCATAGATTGCCCTCTACTGACGATTAATGGAATTAGCCTCTGAGGTGTTTGATGATCTCATCACTCACATATTTAATTTGCTACACACTTAGATATGATCGCAGACACCAACTTTCACTGCAGCCTCATTCCACTGCTCACTGGTAGTCACTGACTCCAACATACACTCTCCCACTGTGAGACCTCTCTAGTATTCAATGTGTTTAAAGCTAAATTTAAAGCAACAGGACTTTTTATTTTACAGCTGTGATAGAGCGGGCTTGGCTTGCTTCAGTATTCACCATTTTAAGAAAAATGTATACTAATTTGAGTATTTGAAAAAATACTAGAGAAATTCAAGGGCAAAAATCTTCTGTTAACACCCCCATTGAGTTCTCACTCAAGTGCACAAAAAAACAGGAAATACAAGTTACATTTTTCCAACTTCACCACGTGCTTTGCTGATGACATCAGACATCACATCATAAATTATGTCAATGATACTGATGATCATACCTGGGAACTCTCTGGATTTGCCCCGGAGACTCCGGTTCTGACAGAGCTTTACTGGGTCTCCGGGGCAGAGGCAGATTCCGCCGGATGTGGGGAGTTTCTATTGAAATTCTGCCCACATCTGCTTTTTCTCCCGCTGTCCCTCCTTCCCCAGCCTTCTGTGTGACACCTTTAAGCCCTGCCCCCCCAACTCGTGTCAAGCCTCGCCCCTTTTTGACAAAATTCGTGTCATTGTCACCCCCTGTTGCACCAGAGGACTCCTTTCCGGGCAGACCTCAATTGGAAGTTCCCAGGTATGCTGATGAGATCATATGTGATGTTACTGATATTTGCAATGTCACCAGTGATGCAATCGATTAGATAATTTGTGATGTAATGTAGGATGTCATCAGGAAAAGCACATGGGAGAGTGGAGTTAAGTTTGGAGAAGCAACCTGTATTTACTTACGTTTGAGTGAGAACTTAACTGTGACTTTAGGAACTAGGACAGGGAGACAGGGAAAAACAAACAAATTAAAATTAAAACAGCCTACTGAGGCAGAATGCAAGAAAACATATTCTTAAGGGGATTATGGAATATTAGCAACCTTTGTTATTAGAGTGATTACTAGAGAACTAAATAATAGTGCCAATTAGGTGATTTAAAGGATCTAATGGTCCTTTATATATTTTGAGTGCTTCCTCTTCACCACAATAATATGTATTACCTTTATCTGAGAGGATAAAAACTCTCAGATTATCAACAATAATATGTAATCACCTTATTGTTATTATTATTATTAATCTTTATTTATGTAGCACTAACAAATTCCGCAGCGCTTTACAGTGGGGAGTAGACATACAGAGGTATTAAATAGTACAATCAAATGTGGAGAACAGAAGGATCAGAGGGCCCCCTGCTGGTGACAGCTTACAGTCTAGAGGAAGGAAGTTTGGACACAGAAGGAGTAAATGCTATTGGGTGTAAGTGTCTCCTGCCACATGAACTGCCGGTCAGTGGGTGGGAGTGAGAAATGCTGGTGAGTGCAGTGGTCCAGGCAAGGGGTGGTTCTATGTGATAATAGTTATGGAGGCAGGTGATAGGCTTCCCTGAAGAGGTGAGTTTTCAGGGAGCGTCTGAAGATCTGAAGGTTGGGGGAGAGTCTGATGGGACGGGGGAGGGAATTCCAGAGCTGCGGTGCAGCAAGGGAGAAGTCCTGTAGGCAGGAATGGGAGAAGTCCTGTAGGCAGGAGTGAGAGAAGTCCTGTAGGCAGGAGTGGGAGAAGTCCTATAGGCGGGAGTGGGAGGATGTGATAAGAGCTGTGGAGAATAAATGCATAAGTGTTTCTGCCCGGTTTGGAACCGGGGACCTTTCGCGTGTGAGGCGAACGTGATAACCACTACACTACAGAAACTTAATTAGCAGGATGCAGTCACTAGATTGAGGAGATTAATGAGGTCTAGTTGTGCTGATAATCAGATCATCCTATCCTATCCTATATATAATAAATAGCTAAAACGTGTGTAAAGACGCAGTCATGCTCAGTAGAAACTGATGCGCGTGCTGCAGTCATGTGCAGTAGAGACTGCCCGCTCTGCGGCGGAGCGTCCAGCTCTGTATCAGCCGCGGCGCAGGCAGTCTCTACTACACATGACTGCCCCACGACCGGCTGGCAGTGCACTGTGACCCACGTAACGGGCTTTTCAACTAGTCGTTAGCCCAAGAGGTCTATGTCTCAAGATACATTGAGAGACTGATCTCTCCGGTCTAGAGAGTCTTCCACAAACTGAAAAATAAATGATGATAAATATATCTCATAAACTATTATTTTGAATAAAAAAATGGCTAACCGCCCCTCACTTCCCTTCCCCCTTTTTTTCCCTTCTCTCTCTCTCTCCCCTGGTGCTCTTGTATCTTTTTCCCTTTCTCTCTCCTCTTCTCCGTCCTTTTTCCCTTTCTTTACCTCTTCTCCTTCTCTATTTCTCTTTATCTCTCTTCATCCTGTTTTATCTTTGGAAGTTCCGCAGTTTATCTGTGAATATTGATGGATTGCATTCTACTACACTGTGGAAACTTGGCTTTATTTCCCTATGTATTTGTTCTTATACTCAATAAAGTTATTCTGAAGAAAAAAAAATGGCTAAAATTCATTTAAATGATTTTGGAAGGTCTTTCAAAGGATGTTACTTTTACTTCAGAGTGTTTAAAAAAAAAAGTGCAGGACAGTATCCCGCAACTACAAGGGTTTCCCTGAAGAGACAATTGTATTCAGTGGTCCCGTTCACTGGCTATTGCACTCCCATACAGAATAGCCTTTTGCATTTTGAAACTGGCAGGGCAATATCTACTTCTCACTAACGAATTGTAAAGACCAATTAACCCATGCCAGACCTTTATTAATTTAAAGGAGTAGGAAACGTTTTTTATGAAAAAATAAATATTGTAGGGATTTTCCTATTGAGTAAAGTTATTACAGTTTAAACCCATGTTTTTTTACATTAGCAGTGCCCTCTAGTGGTCAAATTCTAATTAGATTTCCTGTTAGGTTCTCATGGAGAGGAAAGTCAGAAAAGTCAGAGACATACAGTTCTCCATAGAATGTGATAGAAACTGCTGTGTCACTTCCTGTCAGTTAGAACTATCAGGAAGTAAACACAGTAAATTCACTTCCTGTCAGAGCTATCAGGAAGTAAACACGGTAAATTCACTTCCTGATTATTTAAACTGCTATAATTTTTGAATAAAACATCCAACAACGATGGGAGTGACCTTGTTTTATTCAGCAGGAAATGATCTGTAAAATATGTGTTTTCATAAAAAAAGTTTACTGCTCCTTTAAAAACAGGAAGTCTATTGTCAGTGTTTTCTTTTAATATTGCAAACATTTTATTAAAGCACAATAAACTATTAACCCTTTGAGTGCCAGAGGGGTATGCAACGCATTGCAAAGCACTGTAGCACTCAGAGTTAAATTATAGTAATATTTTATTATTATGAAAGGTGTTTGCATATGTAGATATAAATCTATAGTATTCATTTAAATAGCGACAACTTATAACTTATATATTTATTTTCGTTTTGAGTAAAAGGAGTGTACTAAAGGGAAATGCTTCATTCAACCGTTATAACACTTCAGCTGTTTCAAGTAACGCTTTGGAGATGTTGGTAGCATCGAAAGGGTTAAAGCACCATCAACTATAATGTGTGTGTTTCTTCATTCTCGTCTGTTCGAAAGGCTTTCAAATGCCTCACTTATAGGCCCGGGATGATGTTTTCATTTGGTGAAATAAAGATAGTGTTTATCCTGTTTGTCGTTTCATAGCAAGTTCCAACTTCTTGTTTTGCCATATTGATTCCTATTTACTGGTTGGCATCTAGTTCGGGCGAGGCTGCATCTGTCTGCTTAACAACTGGCAGCACTCATGCTTTCTCTGCAGGGAATCTGGTTAAAACGATAGCACATTTGTTTTATGAAAAAATGTGTAAACAAATTAAAATGTGTCCATTCACAGTGAAACTTGGACACTGCTGAATAAAATGTACTGGATGATTGTGAAGCTAAGTTAGCGTTTGCCTTCTTTTATGATCTTCATTTGCCTTGCTATTCGGCAAGAACACCCAGGCTATTGACTATATAAGTGACAATGTTTCCAGGACAATTTAGTAAAGCAAACATAGTTAATTTGTTGTTGCTGTTTCGCATATAGAAATTGTTAAAAACATTCACAGTTTTTGAGTCACTAAAAATTCCCGAGTGTGATGTCTCTTCTGTTCATCCATTTGACTCCATGCAAAGACAGGGATTTTTTACAGTAAAGACGGTAAAGCCATGGAATTCTTTATCTCGGGATATTGTACCTGCGGATACTGTAACTTCTTTCAAAAAAGCAATGCATACCTATCTAGCACAGAACATTATTGAGAATTATGACATACGGCTTCAGTGCAGATAGGTTGTTGATCCAGGGAAATATCTGAATGCCATTTGGAGTCAGGAAGGAATTTTTTTTTTAATTTTTTTAAAGTTGCTTCAGTGGGGTGTTTTTTGTTTTTTTTTGCCTTCCTTTGGATCAAGAAGGGTGTTTTAGCATGGGCTGGACTTCATAGACGCACGCCTTTTTTCAGCCTCGTCAACTATGTTGCTGTGTTATGTTACATCAGCATCTGGGGCCCATGGGCCAGGTTACTACAACTGAAACCATACAACAAAGCAAACAAAAATGTTTTCTTTTCCAATTCTGGAAAACCTCTTTCCCTGACTGTAGTTCTTCATAAAAAGAGACAGCAGCAGCTTTCAATAGTGGTGACATTTCACAGCTAAATCTTGATTAAAAATCCAGCAAGGTTGAGGTGTTATACCTTTTGAAAAAAAAAATCTCCTTGTTTAATTCATCAGATAAAACTTAACATTTGTTTCATGAAACAACTTTACTGTAACTTTATCTGGGATATTGCACAGAACAAGATAATGAAAAAGCGGTACCAGCTATTAAACAGATGTAAGTGCAGCATTGCCTACTCCAGGTGCCAATCATTTCTATCACTTTAAAATAAAGGGATAGTAATTAAAGATGAGCGAGCACCCCGATGCTCGGGTGCTCGGGTGCTCTGACCGAGCACCCCCTGATGCTCGAGTGCTCGGCCGAGCACCCGAGCCCCATTCAAATGAATGGGAGCACTCGAGCATTAAACCAGGCACCCCCTGCTCTGATGAGCGGAGGGTGCCTGGTCAATGTCCCCCTTCATCTCCGCTATGCCCCTCTTCCACAATGTCCCCCTTCATCTCCTATGCCATAGCGGAGATGAAGGGGGACATTGTGGAAGAGGGGCATAGCGGAGATGAAGGGGGACATTGTGGAAGAGGGGCATAGACTCTATGCCCCTCTTCCACAATGTCCCCCTTCATCTCCGCTATGCCCCTCTTCCACAATGTCCCCCTTCATCTCCTCTGTGGCATAGGAGATGAAGGGGGACATTGTGGAAGAGGGGCATAGCGGAGATGAAGGGGCACATTGTGGAAGACGGGCATAGCGGAGATGAAGGGGGACATTGTGGAAGAGGGGCATAGAGTCTATGCCCCTCTTCCATAATGTCCCCCTTCATCTCCGCAATGCCCCCTTCATCTCCGCAATGCCCCCGTACCTCCATTCCCTGGTGGTCCAGCGGAGCGTCTTCGGATCTGTGCCTCTTCCGGCACAGATCCTCTTCACCCGAGCATGTCGGGCGAGCACATGGCGGTACTCGTACGAGTACCGCCATGTGCAGAGCAGAGCGATGCTCGAGCCGATCCGAGCATCGGCCGAGCACGCTCGCTCAACACTAATAGTAATACATAAAAAGTAAAAAATTATATATAATTTACTTTGCTCTTGCTGTAAATCATTTATTCACTTAATAGCAGTGTGGGACGGCATTGTCCGTCTGTTTGTTTGTTTGTTTGTTTGTTTGTTTGTTTTCTTAAAGCAATGCTTAACCCTTTGAGTGACAGAGGGGTACACAAGGCAATGCATTGCATAGTTGTCTTGCAGTCAAAGGGTTGTGAAGCTGAGTCACACAAGAGTGTATATATAATGTATATTAATGTACACACTGTAGACACAGGACTATATATTATGTATATTAATGTACACACTGTAGACATAGGACTATATGTATCATGTATATTAATGTAAACACTGTGCACACAGTGTGTACATTAGTATACATAATAATCATGTGTGCATATATATCATAAGCATTATATATACTGTCCTGTGAGCCTTACATTAACCCTTTGAGTGGCAGAAGGGTACGCAATGCATTGTAGTATGTTGTGTAGACCTCTGCTGCTGAAAGGGTTAAGCATTGGTTGAAAAATAAACAGACGGGCAACGCAGTCCTATACTGCTAGTATATATATATATATATATATATATATATATATATATATATATATATATATATATATATATATATACACACACACACACATATATATTGTAGTGTTTATCCTCCTGAATAAAGCAACAGCAATCCCTCAGCCGAAAGATGTTTTAGTCAAAAATTATTACAGCTCAAATTTAAATTCTTTTAGGTGCAGTATCACAGTGACCTGAAATTGTACAGTTGCACTCTTGCTACACCATCCTATGGACAGCTCCGATCAGTTGAACATAAGTCTCCATAGGATGGTATAGCAACAGTGGCACTGTACAATTTCAGGCCACTGTGGTACTGCACCTAAAAAATTCAAGCTTCGGATGTAATAACTTTTGAATAAAACATCTTTCAACAGTGGGGAAATAAACCCTGCAACATATTGTTCTTTATATTTTAAGTATTACTATCCCTAATTGTCTCCTTGGGAAAAGTCTTGTGAAGCGTCCTAAGGTGCATTAATCCTTAGCGTTCCAGTGGGGGTATCTAACACATTGCAAAGCACTGTTACACACAGAAGCATAACTAGAACTCGCCGGGTCCTGGTGCAAAAATTGCCATAGAGCCTGGACCACATTGCCCCCATTTTCCACTTCCACATAGCCCCCATTGTCCACTTCCACATTAGCCAACTCCACATTGCCCCCATTTTACACCTACACAGCGTCCACCTCCGCATTTCCCCCATTGCCCACCTCCACGTAGGCCCCCATTGCCCACCTCCACGTAGGCCCCCATTGCCCACCTCCACGTAGGCCCCCATTGTCCACCTCCACGTAGGCCCCCATTGTCCATCTCCTACCTTTGCTGGCTCAGGTGGGGGGCTCATCCCTGGTGGTCTAGCAACATGAGGTGTGGCAGGAGAGGTCTGGGCCTTCTTCTGTACAGACCTCTATTAGCAGCTCCATTGCAGTCTTCTCTCCAGTAATGTATTGTGCTAGGAGATTGCCATATCCCAGCGCTCTGCATTACTAAAGTGCTGGCGACAGCGAAGGAGTTGCTAATTGAGGTCTGTGCCGAAGGAGGCACAGACCTCAGCTTGCCGGTTGGGAGATCAGTCTGATCTGCCCACCAGCCTAGCTTGTAGTTGCAGGCAGTGTTGTAGAAGGGGGCAGCCAGGCCTCTGGAGTGATGGGCCACCTCGACCACTATAGTTACACCACTGGTTGTGCACCAGTGGTTAAATTGATTAAAAAAATCAAGACAAAAAGATGCACAAACTTTAAGATTACTTAGTAAAATAAAGTAAAAACTAGTTTTCTAGAAACTAGCTTCCCTAATGGTGCAGGAAGCATAGTGGAACTCTGGAATTAATAATGAGCTTTGATTAAGTCTGATCAAAGGAACACGAAAACAATAGTAGACTGATGAATTCAAGACAGGCAACGGTCAAAAAAGAGACTCCGAAGGCATCTGATATTGACCGAGTCACACTGAAGAGAGATTAATTATGCAAAAGACAGAACATTAAGAAATTCTCTGTTCACACGTGTCACCTCTGGGTTGTGCAATGTTCTTTTTCATCCATCACCAGAGAGCTAATTAGATGGATCTCCTGTGTTTCACAGACGCAGAGCCAGCTTTTTACAGAATATAAGTGTCATGTGGTAGAGTAATTAGTTGACAGTGAACACTTTAAGGTCCAAAGTAGTGTGCAATGCATTGCAAAGCTGGTCTGGGCTTTAAATGGTTAAAGCGGCCATGCAACTTGAGAATAAGTTTATTTAGTTTTTTAAAAAAGACATGTCAACTTTCTGAGTCCTCTCGTCAGTGGGAATTTCTGTCTTGAAAGGATTTGCATGAATATTTCTCCTTATCAGTTTATTACACCCCGCTGGTGGAAAGATCGTTTTTGGCAGCCTTAGAAGGTGGAAATAGGTGCTTTTCTGGAAATGTGAGTAATTATGCAGCTCTATCTGACCAAGTCACAGCACAAAGCTCTGCTGAGACTACAATCCCCAAATTGTAAACCAAGAATTTTTAGTTTAATTCATGAGTTTTATTGCTGTGGAGCAATGTGATACACTTATATACACACCACACAGTCTGATATCCTAAACACAGGGACACCAGGGCGATACACTTATATACACACCACACAGTCTGATCTCCTAAACACAGGGACACCAGGGCGATACACTTATATACACACCACACAGTCTGATCTCTTAAACACAGGGACACTAGGGTGATACACTTATATACACACCGCACAGTCTGATCTCCTAAACACAGGGACACCAGGGTGATACACTTCTATACACACCGCACAGTCTGATCTCCTAAACACAGGGACACCAGGGTGATACACTTCTATACTCACCACACAGTCTGATCTCCTAAACACAGGGACACCAGGGTGATACACTTCTATACGCACCACACAGTCTGATCTCCTAAACACAGGACACCAGGGTGATACACTTATATAGACACCACACAGTCTGATCTCCTAAACACAGGGACACCAGGGTGATACACTTCTATACACACCACACAGTCTGATCTCCTAAACACAGGGACACCAGGGTGATACACTTATATACACACCACACAGTCTGATCTCCTAAACACAGGGATACCAGGATGATACACTTATATACACACCACACAGTCTGATCTCCTAAACACAGGGACACCAGGGTGATACACTTATATACACACCACACAGTCTGATCTCCTAAACACAGGGACACCAGGGCGATACACTTATATACACACCACACAGTCTGATCTCCTAAACACAGGGACACTAGGGTGATACACTTATATACACACCACACAGTCTGATCTCCTAAACACAGGGACACCAGGATGATACACTTATATACACACCACACAGTCTGATCTCCTAAACACAGGGACACCAGGGTGATACACTTATATACACACCACACAGTCTGCTCTCCTAAACACAGGGACACCAGGGTGATACACTTATATACACACACCACACAGTCTGATCTCCTAAACACAGGGACACCAGGGCGATACACTTATATACACACCACACAGTCTGATCTCCTAAACACAGGGACACTAGGGTGATACACTTATATACACACCACACAGTCTGATCTCCTAAACACAGGGACACCAGGGTGATACACTTCTATACACACAGCACAGTCTGATCTCCTAAACACAGGGACACCAGGGTGATACACTTCTATACACACCACACAGTCTGATCTCCTAAACACAGGGACACTAGGGTGATACACTTATATACACACCACACAGTCTGATCTCCTAAACACAGGGACACCAGGGTGATACACTTCTATACACACCACACAGTCTGATCTCCTAAACACAGGGACACCGGGGTGATACACTTCTATACACACCACACAGTCTGATCTCCTAAACACAGGGACACCAGGATGATACACTTATATACACACCACACAGTCTGATCTCCTAAACACAGGGACACCAGGGTGATACACTTATATACACACCACACAGTCTGATCTCCTAAACACAGGGACACCAGGGTGATACACTTATATACACACCACACAGTCTGATGTCCTAAACACAGGGACACCAGGGTGACGCACTTCTATACACACCACACAGTCTGATCTCCTAAACACAGGGACACCAGGGTGATGCACTTCTATACACACCACACAGTCTGATCTCCTAAACACAGGGACACCAGGGTGATGCACTTCTATACACACCACACAGTCTGATCTCCTAAACACAGGGACACCAGGGTGATACACTTCTATACACACCACACAGTCTGATGTCCTAAACACAGGGACACCAGGGTGATGCACTTCTATACACACCACACAGTCTGATCTCCTAAACACAGGGACACCAGGGAGATACACTTATATACACACCACACAGTCTGATCTCCTAAACACAGGGACACCAGGGTGATGCACTTCTATACACACCACACAGTCTGATCTCCTAAACACAGGGACACCAGGGTGATACACTTATATACACACTACACAGTCTGATCTCCTAAACACAGGCACACCAGGGTGATACACTTATATATACACCACACAGTCTGATCTCCTAAACACAGGGACATCAGGGTGATACACTTATATACACACACCACACAGTCTGATCTCCTCAACACAGGGACACCAGGGTGATACACTTCTATATACACACACCACACAGTCTGATCTCCTAAACACAGGGACATCAGGGTGATACACTTCTATATACACACACCACACAGTCTGATCTCCTAAACACAGGGACACCAGGGTGATACACTTCTATACACACCACACAGTCTGATCTCCTAAACACAGGGACACCAGGGTGATACACTTCTATACACACCACACAGTCTGATCTCCTAAACAGAGGGACACCAGGGTGATACACTTTTATACACACCACACAGTCTGATTTCCTAAACACAGGGACACCAGGGTGATACACTTCTATACACACCACACAGTGTGATCTCCTAAACACAGGGACACCAGGGTGATACACTTATATACACACCACACAGTCTGATCTCCTAAACACAGGGACACCAGGGTGATACACTTATATACACACCACACAGTCTGATCTCCTAGACACAGGGACACCAGGGTGATACACTTACATACACACCACACAGTCTGATCTCCTAAACACAGGGACACCAGGGTGATACACTTATATACACACCACACAGTCTGATCTCCTAAACACAGGGACCCCAGGGTGATACACTTCTATACACATCACACAGTCTGATCTCCTAAACACAGGGACACCAGGGTGATACACTTATATACACATCACACAGTCTGATCTCCTAAACACAGGGACACCGGGGTGATACACTTATATACACACCACACAGTCTGATCTCCTAAACACAGGGACACCAGGGTGATACACTTATATATACACCACACAGTCTGATCTCCTAAACACAGGGACACCAGGGTGATACACTTATATACACACCACACAGTCTGATCTCCTAAACACAGGGACACCAGGGTGATACACTTATATATACACCACACAGTCTGATCTCCTAAACACAGGGACACCAGGGTGATACACTTATATATACACCACACAGTCTGATCTCCTAAACACAGGGACACCAGGGTGATACACTTATATACACACCACACAGTCTGATGTCCTAAACACAGGGACACCAGGGTGATGCACTTCTATACACACCACACAGTCTGATCTCCTAAACACAGGGACACTAGGGTGATGCACTTCTATACACACCACACAGTCTGATCTCCTAAACACAGGGACACCAGGGTGATGCACTTCTATACACACCACACAGTCTGATCTCCTAAACACAGGGACACCAGGGTGATACACTTATATACACACCACACAGTCTGATGTCCTAAACACAGGGACACCAGGGTGATGCACTTCTATACACACCACACAGTCTGATCTCCTAAACACAGGGACACCAGGGAGATACACTTATATACACACCACACAGTCTGATCTCCTAAACACAGGGACACCAGGGTGATGCACTTCTATACACACCACACAGTCTGATCTCCTAAACACAGGGACACCAGGGTGATACACTTATATACACACTACACAGTCTGATCTCCTAAACACAGGGACACCAGGGTGATACACTTATATATACACCACACAGTCTGATCTCCTAAACACAGGGACATCAGGGTGATACACTTATATACACACACCACACAGTCTGATCTCCTCAACACAGGGACACCAGGGTGATACACTTCTATATACACACACCACACAGTCTGATCTCCTAAACACAGGGACATCAGGGTGATACACTTATATACACACCACACAGTCTGATCTCCTAAACACAGGGACACCAGGGTGATACACTTCTATACACACCACACAGTCTGATCTCCTAAACAGAGGGACACCAGGGTGATACACTTTTATACACACCACACAGTCTGATTTCCTAAACACAGGGACACCAGGGTGATACACTTCTATACACACCACACAGTGTGATCTCCTAAACACAGGGACACCAGGGTGATACACTTATATACACACCACACAGTCTGATCTCCTAAACACAGGGACACCAGGGTGATACACTTCTATACACATCACACAGTCTGATCTCCTAAACACAGGGACACCAGGGTGATACACTTATATACACATCACACAGTCTGATCTCCTAAACACAGGGACACCGGGGTGATACACTTATATACACACCACACAGTCTGATCTCCTAGACACAGGGACACCAGGGTGATACACTTACATACACACCACACAGTCTGATCTCCTAAACACAGGGACACCAGGGTGATACACTTATATACACACCACACAGTCTGATCTCCTAAACACAGGGACACCAGGGTGATACACTTACATACACACCACACAGTCTGATCTCCTAAACACAGGGACACCAGGGTGATACACTTATATACACACCACACAGTCTGATCTCCTAAACACAGGATCACCGGGGTGATACACTTATATACACACCTCACAGTCTGATCTCCTAAACACAGGTACACCAGGGTGATACACTTATATACACACCACACAGTCTGATCTCCTAAACACAGGGACACCAGGGTGTTTCACTTATATACATACCACACAGTCTGATCTCCTAAACACAGGGACACCAGTGTGATATACTTCTATACACACCGCACAGTCTGATCTCCTAAACACAGGGGCACCAGGGTGATACACTTATATACACACCACGCAGTCTGATCTCCTAAACACAGGATCACCAGGCTGATACACTTATATACTCACCTCACAGTCTGATCTCCTAAACACAGGGACACCAGGGTGATACACTTCTATACACACACCACACAGTCTGATCTCCTAGACACAGGGACACCAGGGTGATACACTTATATACACACCACACAGTCTGATCTCCTAAACACAGGGACACCGGGGTGATACACTTATATACACACCACACAGTCTTATCTCCTAAACACAGGCACACCAGGGTGATACACTTATATACACACCACACAATCTGATCTCCTAAACACAGGCACACCAGGGTGATACACCTATATACACACCACACAGTCTGATCTCCTAAACACAGGGACACCAGGGTGATACACTTCTATACACACCACACAGTCTGATCTCCTAAACACAGGCACACCAGGGTGATACACCTATATACACACCACACAGTATGATCTACTAAACACAGGGGCATCAGGGTGATACACTTATATACACACCACACAGTCTGATCTCCTAAACACAGGGACACCAGGGTGATACACTTATAAACATACCACACAGTCTGATCTCCTAAACACAGGGACACCAAGGTGGGAAAGAGGGACAGGGGGATATAGGTCTCAGAGGGACAGTACCCTCCTAAAGAGGGACACTTGGGAGATATGGACCCTAATATCTCCTAAATAGGGACACTTGGGAAGTATGGGTCCTGATATCTCCTAAAGTGGGATACTTGGAATGTATGGACCCTAATATCTCCTAAAAAGGAACACTTGTGTGGTATGGGATCCTAATATCTCCTAAAGAGAGACACTTGGGAGGAATGGACCCCTAATATCTCCTAAAGAGTGGCACTCAGGAGATATGATCCCCTAATGCTATAGCACTGTTTTATTTTAGAATTACCTTTTTTTTTTTTATAAATATGGCAAAAAAATTGTAAATAGTAATCATATCCCCCTTAGACGCAATACAGAGAACTCTGTTTGGAGCTATTTACTGAAAGAACTGAGCAGAAAACCAAGGATTCATCCATTAAGCCTAGAGGAAAGATTTTTTTAACTGAAACAAAGGCATGGACTTTTTATAGTAAAGACAGTAAGGATATTGAATTCTTTGCTACAGGAGGCTTTGTTTGCAAATACTGTAGATACATCAGAAAAACTATTGGATGACATTTTAGCTCTTAAAGGGGAACTACCACCCCTTAAAAACTTAACCTGTGCTGATTCTTCATCTGGCGACTAGCTGCTTAGTAGCGCTAGTCGCCAGAAATATTACCTGGTTGTGAAGATTTCTGCCTTTTTCGGACGGTCACTGGAACAGGAAGCACGGACGTGTCTTCACAGTGACATCCGTGCGCCTGCGCTGTCAGTCCCTTTTGAACCGCGCGGCGCAAAAGGGACTGACAGCGCAGGCGCACGGACGTCACTGTGAAGACACGTCCGTGCTTCCTGTTCCAGTGACCGTCCGAAAAAGGCAGAAATCTTCAGAACCGGGTAATATGTCTGGCGACTAGCGCTACTAAGCAGCTAGTCGCCAGATGAAGAATCAGCACAGGTTAAGTTTTTAAGGGGTGGTAGTTCCCCTTTAACAATATAGATAATTATGACATTTGGTTACAATGCAGAGAGTACTTTGTTACAAAGAGATATCCAAATTGTTTTTTTAGTCAGGAAGGAGTTGTTGTTTGTTGGGTTTGTTTGTCTTTTTTGCATTTGTCTTGATCAACAAAGGTGATATGGCAAAGGTCGTACTTGATGGACGCATGTCTTTTTTCAACTTCATCAACTATGTTTCAATCTTTTTCTTCTACGTTTTTCTTAAAGGGGAACATTCACCTCTTAAAGTTTTTACCATATGTTTAGTTATTAAAGTAATATTAGGATATGTGTTGGTTTATTTTTAAATTTACGTACTTTTAAAGATATTTAATCTTCAAGCTCTGCACTTCCGCGTGATGCGGCACGCTGAATCCTCATCAAAGCTCTTCATGACTTCCCAGTGCTACTTAATTCTCCTCCCACATCCCCTTCCCAGCTGCCCCAGGGAGCGTGTTTTTACGCTTCCCTTCGGTGTGGTGTGAATCTCTTCTATTGTTACATCCAGTTATCATTATACTGAACTTACAACCTCAGTATAATGATAACCGGAGCTTGCTGTAATGATAGACACACCGAAGGGAAGAGTAAATTAAATTTCCTAATACTACTTTAATAACTAAGCAAGGTAAGAACTTTTTAAGAGGTAATAAGTGATTACTGGGTGCTAAACCCTATTCTTCTCTGTGTATACATTTCATATATAGAGTGTACTGGAATTCCAATACAATGTGAAAAGTCATCATCAAGATTAGAATAAAGCCACATTCAACTAAAACAATGGCCGGGATTTTTTTACAGTATGGGTAGTAAAGTTGTGGGATTCTTTTGCCTTGGGATGCTGTATTTGCAGATACTGTAGTTGCTTTGAAATACAGAGAGGATAAAGTTCTAGCTCAGAAAAATAATGAAAATTGTGACCTTTGGTTTCATAATACATAGGGGGATTTATCCAGGGAGCTATCTGACTGCCGTTTGGAGTCACAAAGGAAAATTTTAACCACTTAGGACTTAATTGGAAATGGCTTCCATGTTTTATGTTTTATTTTATCTTCTTCGCGAACAACAGGGGTGATATGGGATGGACTGAACTTGATGGCCTTGAGTCTTTTTTTCAGCCTTATCAACTATGTTACTAATGGCGTGATGCAGGAAGCGTGCGCAATCGCTATTTCCCGTGTGAAAACCACTAGGGATTAGGTTTGCACATGATTTTGTTGAATTGCGCATGATAATTCAAGATTAGCAAACGGCTGCGTATATTTATTTTTTGTGGGCGTGGCTAAGATTCACAAATCTGTGTGAGTGGAATAGCGAATGCGTCTAATGCAGGAACTGCTATTGTGAATGAATGTTTACGTCTGTGTACTGTTGTCCTAAAATGGAATTTTTCATGCGCAATTCAAGAAGCGTTCGGTATTCAGCTTCCTGGATTAGAACATGCGCAAAATCTATCTGCGCACAAAAATGCCTTTATCTGATGCAAACGTTTCTTGCATCGCGCCATAAGTTACTGAATGATATGAAAGGTCTTTTAAATTAGTTGAGTTCTTTTTCTGCCTCAACAGCCTCAGCAAATGTGATATAATTCAAAGACCAATTCCTTCTTTATCGAGGGCTTCTGGGACCACTACAAAAGCTGTTTCATGTCGCTCCCCAAAACAGACGGACTTGAGAGAAGTTGTAAAGAAAAGAGTGGGAAGCATGAATTATGAATGTCTGGAAAGTAAAACACTGTATAGACAGGACATAAATATTTTATTCCATGGATGGAGACGGATCAAGAAAACACCTGACACTGCACGTTTTTCAATAATTCACAGAGCGAGAATAAGAACACTTCGATTCATAAAAGGCAGAACAAAGGTGCAGCAAGGGGGACTGTCTCATGACAGTTTAGTCTTAAAGGGATAGTAATATTTCGTTTTATATTTATTTTGTAGGCATTAAAAAACATGAAGAACGATATAAGTCTTATCTCTCAAACTTTTATAGTTTGAGAGATATTCACAAGCAAAGTTTCCTCTCCCGCCCCTTTTACCTAGTGTAAGCCATCTCTTCTCAGATGTGGAATCCAGTCCATAGACCAGACAGATAACAGCAGGGGACAATCTTCTTCCTATGAGAACAATGAAAGCCCTGCCCCCCTTGACAAGTTTTTCAGGTTTTTCCCTTATCTTAACTGAAGATTGTCCCTCTCTGCAGTCTACCTGGGCACCTCCCTTCTGCTCTGGCTGAACAGTGTTACATCAGTAAAAGGGGCGGGAGGGGGATACTTTGTCATTGAATTACTCTTGAACTACAACTCTGACAGAATTGAAATAACACTCTCCAAAGTCCAAATACTATGATGATTAATTAGACCTGCTTTTATTATGGAACATTACTATCCCTTTAAAGGGCATTATAAATGTCAGGATTGGATTTTGTCTTTGAAGTGACTAAGACAATTGTTATTTTTAGTTAATACCATGAAAGACAATTTTAGAGAAATGGTCTTAACCCTTTGAGTGACAGAGGAGTAAGCAACACATTGCAAAACAATGTGTTGCGTACCCCTCTGGCACTCAAAGGGTTAAATATGGTTGTGGTCAAATTTACCGTCAAAACCAATCACGCCTTCCAAGTAAATCATGCTAATAACTCCTGAATTAACCCTTTTGAGTGCCAGAGGGGTACGCAACGCATTGCTTTGCAATGTTTTGTTTACTCCTCTGGCACTCAAAGGGTTAACCCCAAAAATCATCTCCAAAATAAAAGTGAAGTCATTCTGAGCAAACCACCATTTCCTATGTATTTCTCATTGATTTAAATGGGGCTTTTAATCCCTTGATTGCTACAAGTCAAAGCAATGCTCTGGCATTAACCCCTTATCGACCCTTGACGGTCATAGTACATCAAGGGTCGATCAGACTTAACGACCCATGATGTACTATGACCGTCATGGAGTTCCGGGCTCCCCCCGCGGCTGCAAGCTGTTTGGGGAGTCCGGAACCGGAAAACAAACAAAAAAAAAGCTCCGCGGACGTTGAGTCGCGTCGTTGTGCTGATACCCCGGTCGTTAAGGGGTTAAAGGGAAGAGCGTGGGAATTCAGTAAGTTAGAGAGATGTTTAACCCCTCCCAATTTCTTCCTCGTTCTGTCCAATCCCGCCCAGTTTTTATACTTGGGAACTCTTAGGATCTGCCCCAGAGACTCCGATTTTTAGAGTTAATTACCGGTGTGTGTCCCCCCCGGCTGATTCTCCAGTGGTGATTAGTTTCCTCTGAAAATATGCATGTCTCCTCCTTCCCACCCTGTTCCTCCCACTTCTCCTTCATCCCTGATCCTTCCACTTCTCCTCCTTCCCCCCATTCCTCCTACTTCCCACTCTGTTCCTCCCACTTCTCCTCCTTCCCACCCTGTTCCACCCACTTCTCCTCCTTCCCCCCATTCCTCCTACTTCCCACCCTGTTCCACCCACTTCTCCTCCTTCCCACCCTGTTCCTCCCACTTCTCCTCCTTCCCACCCTGTTCCACCCACTTCTCCTCCTTCCCACCCTGTTCCTACCACTTCTCCTCCTTCCCACCCTGTTCCTCCCACTTCTCCTTCACCCCTGTTCCTTCCACTTCTCCTCCTTCTCCCCATTCCTCCTACTTCCCACCCTGTTCCTCCCACTTCAACTCCTTCCCACCCTGTTCCTCCCACTTCCCATTCACTTCTCCTCCATTCTCACCCTGTTCCTCTCACATCCTGTTCACTTCTCCCCCTTCCCACCCTGTTCATCCCACTTCTTCCCTTTCCAACCCTGTTCCTCTCACTTTCCACCCACCTCTCCTCCTTCTTCCCACTCTGTTCCTTCCATGCCTACCACTTCTCCTTTTCACCCTGTTTCTCCCACATCCTTCCCACCCTGTTCCTCCCACTGCCTGCCCACTTCTCCTCCTTCCCACCCTGTTCCTCCCACTTCTCCTCCTTCCCACCCTGTTCCTCTCACATCCTGTTCACTTCTCCCCCTTCCCACCCTGTTCCTCCCACTTCTCCTCCTTCCTACCCTGTTCCTCCCACTTCCCACCTACTTCTCCTCCTTCCAACACTTTTCCTCCCATTCCTTCCACTTCTCCTCCTTTCTACCCCGTTCCATCCACTTCCCTCCCACTTCTCCTCCTTTCTACCCTGTTCCTTCCACTTCCCTCCACCTTCTCCTTAATCCCACCCTGCTCCTCCCATTCCTCTCACTTTCCACCCACTTCTCCTCTTTTACTCTGTTCCACCCACTTCTCCTCTTTTCCACGCTGTTCCTCCCACTTCTCCTCCATCCCACCCTGTTCCTATCATTTTCCATCCACTTTTCTTCCTTCCCACCTTGTTCCTCCCACTTCCCACCAACTTCTCCTCCATCCCACCTTGTTTCTCACATCCCGCCCACTTCTCCGCTTTTCCACCCTTTTATGCCCACTTCCACCCATCTCTCCTCCTTCCCACCCTGTTCCTCCCACTTCACGTCCACTTCTCCTCCTACCCCCCCTTTCAACCCATTTTCCACCCATTTCCTGCCCACTTTGTCACAAGGACAATAAACCCCACCCACCCAATTAAGCCACGCACACACACTGTGTTTACATCCCCCTGGTTGGCAGCACAAGTCCTCTCTGTTTAACAGTGGCTCATTTGCATATGGAAATGCAGATTAATGAGCCATTATTGTACCATATGGGTGTGTTTATGTTAATGTGGCACATCGTCACATGCACCAAGCTCTGATAGCAGCCTCTGTTGTTAGAGTTCAAAGTCCCAACATCACCAATCTCATGATAGCAATGTTGGGATCTTCCCTGTTGCTTTCTATGGAGCTAGAGGACGGTTTGCTGTCTCTACTGGAGAGCAGAGACAGCGTCTGCTGTCCTTTAATCCTCTCAGTGCCACAAGGATTTTAATTGCACACCCCTGTGGCACTGGAAGGATTACAATATGATCAAAGTCATTGGTTCTCAGCCAGGGTGCTTGGGTGCCTGGGCAACATCTTAGGGTGCCATGGTTTTTTCAGAAGACTTTTACAGAATATTATGTTTCAGATGTATATTTATGGAAATTCTTATGTACAATATGCTAGTTGTTGTCATTCTAATTGTGAGATCTAAGAATCCTATATAATAATTCGCTAAAACGTGTGTAACGACACAGTCGTGCTCAGTAGAGACTGCCCACTCTGTGGCTGATACAGAGCTTGACACTCCTTTGGAGCGTCAAGCTCTCTATCAGCCGCGGCACGGGCAGTCTCTACTGCGCATGACTGCCCCGCGACCGGCTGGCAGTGGCACTGTGGCCCGTGTAACGGGCTTTTCAACTACTAACTTTATATTTTCATATTTTTACCTTCAATAACTCCTTGACAAATGACCTGTAAAATGTAAGGTATACCATGAAAATGCTAAAATGTGTGATAGGGGTGTCATGAGCAAACAAGAAGATTAAGAACCACTGATCTAAGAAGACAAAACTGCCATATTCACTGAGATGCATCTTCCAAAAAGAAAACGTCCCAATGTAATTTACTCCATTTGACGGGTTATAATCGGATGCTAGAATGTTTTTTTACAAAATTTCTAAAGATAAAAGAAAACCGTGCTAGACACTCATAAAACCATAAAAAATGAAGACTAATTAAAAGTTGTGTGTGGCAATTGACATTGGTTAATTATAAGTAGTCAATGCAATTAATAGAGATCGAACCAGAGTGAAAATTAAGGAAACCACTCAGAGAGAGTGCCTACTAAATTCTCAATTTGAATCAATCGGCTTTTATTGCATTTCCCTAGTTCTCACTGGCTGCACACAACCCCTTATTTAGGTTTCTTTTTTTATTTGCTCTAACGGTTAAAGTATTAATTAACAATAAATTAAAAAAAACTTTTAGATCAAGAAATAAAACATAAGAAGAGCTTATGATCCCAAATAAGCACAGAGCCATCTCTCTTGGGGATAAAAGGCCACTGTTTTATTAAATATTTCCAAACACGTTATTCTTATTTAACATAATAGTAATTAATTAATCATTAGTTGATCATTAACTGACAGTCCTTCACCAATCCACATTCCTTGGAACAAGCATGCCAGAATCCCCACATTCTTTAGCACTTACAGCCGAACCCAACATTCCTCAGCACTTACAGCTGACTTCCAAGGAACACCTCATTGGCCATCTAACTTAGGTTGTGGTTGGTGATGTTGTCTATTGAAGCCAAGTCTGGGGCAAACTCCAAAAGGGCTCCTGCCCAAGGATAAATTTCCATAACTTAACCATTTAAGTTATCGATTTCTGAAAATCAGGCAAGGACTCCCTGCCCCTATAGGGACACCCAACCAATCACCCCCAGACACACCAAAACAGGAAGGAGGGAGGGAGGGATGCTCCTTGTCCTCACTTCCTCACATAGCAACCTACTTCCTAGCACCTACCCTTAATAACCCCTTTCCTTACTTCTCCCAAAACACATCCTACCAATGTAGATAAACCTTCCCCATGACATGCTTCCCCCACTTGTACGCTTCGTTCTCATCTAGGGAAGACTTTTATTGAAATGTTATAATCATTCAAAGTGTCACAAAGTCATAAAGCGGTTATTATAACATTCAGTGTTAGAGCTGTAATAATTGACTCACTTCTCACATAGAATTATCTGCCAGTAACAGGAGTACCCTTGTTAACCATTTGATTGCTAGACAATGCCTCTCTAGTACTCAAAGAGTTAAAGTGGAACTTTCACATTAATCAATCCCCTCTCATATTGTTGTATTGCTAAGATAATCTTTACTTTATAATTCAAAATTAATATAATATTACCCACTAACGATTTGGCCACAAGGTACAGGGAGAACGCTGCCATATTCATGATGTTGATTGATTGACATCGCTCGCCCTCTGAATACGCAGCACTGTCGAATAGAAATCATGATGCATGGCTAAGGGAAGGTAATGACAAGCCGCGCTGCACAGCTTCTGCCACACAGAGGAACATCGTAACAGCATTAAAATATGTTTTTCCAGCTTCTGCTTCATCTTAAAAAAATATATATATATTTATAGGCAAGCCTTCCAATTATAATAATTATGCAGGAGGTGAAGGTTCCGCTTTAATGCGACAGGAAAATTCCTACGCTTTTTTTTCCCTGCACTTTAATTGAGATCACTTAGTTATTCTATAAAATAGTAGCTAAAGACTGGAATAGCCTTCAGCTGGTGCTTTCAGTAATTTCATGAAATAGCTACGTATTCCATGAAATAATAGATTTCATAGCTTAAAGAGATAGTAATGTTTAACTTTATTTAAAGGGATCGTAATACTTAAAATGTAAAAAAAATATATTGTAGGGTTTGTCCCCCTGAGTAAAACAAGAGTACTCCCACTGCTGAAAGGTGTTTTATTAAAAAATTATAACAGCTCAAACTTTAATTTTTTAGGTACAATATCACAGTGGCCTGAAAATTTACAGTGGCGCTGTTGCTACACCATCCTATGGACTGCTCTGGTCTGTAGACCATAAATCTCCATAGGATGGTGTAGCAAAGGTTTGAGAGATAAGACTTATATCATTCTTCATGTTTTTTTAAAGCCTACAAAATAAAATAAAGTTAAAATGAAGTATTACTATCCCTTTAAAGGGATAATAATACTTTGTTTTATCTTTATTTTGTTTTGTAGGCTTAAAAAAACATGAAGAACAATATAAGTCTTATCTCTTTTTTTTTTTGAGAGATATTCACAAGCAAAGTTTCCCCTCCCGCCCCTTTTACCTAGTGTAAGCCATCTCTTCTCAGATGTGGAATCCAGTCCATAGACCAGACAGATAACAACAGGGGACAATCTTCTTCCTATGAGAACAATGAAAGCCCTGCCCCCCTTTACAAGTTTTTCAGGTTTTTCCCTTATTTTAATTGAAGATTGTCCCTCTCTGAAATCTACCTGTTACATCAGTAAAAGGGGCTGGAGGGGGATACTTTATCATTCAATTACTCCTGTACTACAACTCTGACAGAACTGAAATAACACTCTTCAAAGTCCAAATACTATGATGATTAATTAGAGCTGCTTTTATTATGAAACATTACTATCCCTTTAATAAACATAAATCTAATCTTCATCAAACACGTGGCACAGACTCAGGTGTGATCGGAAGGAAATTCCACACCGCGACACCCAGATGTAACCAGTGGTATAGAGAAAAAATAAACACAAGAAATAATATATTTTGCCCAATATTATATCAGAAAACACTTACATACGCATGTCTGTAACTGGTTCTCTGTATTAATTGCCCTTGGCCAGGAAAAAACAACTCTGCAACTCGTTTTGTACCACATGGTACTTTAGCAAGCCAAAATAGTACATATATCACAACCGCGAGTTTTTAATCCTTTGAGTGCCAGAGGTGTACGCAACGCATTGCTTTGCAATGCGCATAGCTCCCAAGTGTCCCTCTTTAGGAGGGACAGTCCCTCTTTGAGATCCAAATCCCCCTGTCCCTCTTTTCTACCCTGCTGTCCCTCTTTTTAGGACATCAGAGTGAGTGTTGTGTATATTAGTCTATCACGTTGCTCTACAGCAATGAAACTCACGTAAATGCTTAGTTAATCTTCAGTATATGTGTTTGTAAATTAATCTCTGTAAATAAAATACTTTGTTCTTGCTCTAAATCCATTATTCAGTTTCAAAAAGAGGTGTCAATAGGTCACACAGAAACCTAAAAATTATTAGTAATGCCCCGTGTATAAGCCACACCCCCAGAAACACCACCTAAAACACAAGTGTCCCTCTTTGGCCATTTGAAATGTTGGGAGGCATGAATGCGTTGTGTACCCCTCTGGCACTCAGAGGTTTAAATAGGAAGCTCTAATCCCATAGGATACATTCCTCCCCAATCATTGTCTATAGAATGTTATTTTCAAGCTCCGTGCTTATACCCTTGAACATTAACCCTTCCATCGTACTCCAATATTTATATAAAATGACATAGAGAATCTTGACTTGTAGTACATATACTTATTTCATTATTCACAACATAGTTATATTCTGTCTAAACCCTGAGATCTTACCAACATGCTTCAACGTTTCTGACTTTTATTAATCAATAACATATTGGGACCTTCTATCATTAAATGATCTGGAACCCAATTACCCTTCCTATATAAATTTAATAAAAATCTTGTTAAAATTAACCCATTATCAATCTGAAACATATCTAGTGACATTCACATTTTGTATTCTTATAATACAAACATTGTGGAATCATTGTATGACCACACTTATATAGCACTCTTAAGACTGGGTCTTATTATTAACTCGCATCCCATTTTAAATCACTAAATTGTGATTAAATTGTGAGTATTGAACATAGGACACAGCTGCACTAACAACCCAAACAAATTGAAGTGCCTTTTTTGTTTTTTATCGAATTACTTACCAACGTAGGTGCCCTTCATACATCAGTCAGGTGTATATATACATATATATATATATATATGTATAAACTGCTCCAAAAAATAAAGGCAACACTTAAACAACACAATGTAACTCGAAGTCAATCACACTTCTGTAAAATCACACTGTCCACTCAGGAAGCAACACTGATTGACAATCAATTCCACATGCTGTTGTGCAAATGGAACAGACAACAGGTGGAAATTACAGGCAATTAGCAAGACACCCCCAATAAAGGAGTGGTTCTGCAGGTGGTGACCACAGATCACTTCTCAGTTCCTATGCTTCCTGGCTGATGTTTTGGTCACTTTTGAATGCTGGCGGTGCTTTCACTCCAGTGGTAGCATGAGACGGAGTCTACATTCCACACAAGTGGCTCAGGTAGTGCAGCTCATCCAGGATGGCACATCAATGCGAGCTGTGACAAGAAGGTTTGTTGTGTCTGTCAGCATAGTGTCCAGAGCATGGAGGAGCTACCAGGAGACAGGCCAGTACATCAGGAGACGTGGAGGAGGCCGTAGAAGGGCAACAACCCAGCAGCAGGACCGCTATCTCCGCCTTTGTGCAAGGAGGAGCAGGAGGAGCACTGCCAGAGCCCTGCAAAATGACCTCCAGCAGGCCACAAATGTGCATGTGTCCACTCAAATGGTCAGAAACAGACTCCATGAGGGTGGTATGAGGGCCCGATGTCCACAGGTGGGGGTTGTGCTTACAGCCCAACACCTTGCAGGACGTTTGGCATTTGCCAGAGAACACCAAGATTGACAAATACGCCACTGGCACCGTGGAGAACGTTCTGCTGCCTGCAACATACTCCAGCATGACCGGTTTGGCAGTAGGTCAGTAATGGTGTGGGTTGGCATTTCTTTGGGGGGCCGCACAGCCCTCCATGTGCTTGCCAGAGGTAGCCTGACTGCCATTAGGTACCGAGATGAGATCCTCAGACCCCTTGTGAGACCATATGCTGGTGCGGTTGGCCCTGGGTTCCTCCTGGAGTGTCAGCAGTTCCTGCAAGAGGAAGGCATTGATGCTATGGACTGGCCCGCCCGTTCCCCAGACCTGAATCCGATTGAGCACATCTGGGACATCATGTCTCGCTCCATCCACCAACGCCACGTTGCACCACACACTGTCCAGGAGTTGGCGGATGCTTTAGTCCAGGTCTGGGAGGACATCCCTCAGGAGACCATCCGCAACCTCATCAGGAGCATGCCCAGGCATTGTAGGGAGGTCATACTGGCACGTGGAGGTCACACACACACTACTGAGCCTCATTTTGACTTGTTTTAAGGACATTACATCAAAGTTGGATCAGCCTGTAGTGTGGTTTTCCATTTTGATTTTGAGTGTGACTCCATATCCAGACCTCCATGAGTTGATAAATTTGATTTCCATTGAGAATTTTTGTGTGATTTTGTTATCAGTTCATTCATTCAGATCTAGGATGTGTAATCTTAGTGTTCCCTTTATTTTTTGGAGCAGTGTATATATATATATATATATATATATATATATATATATATATATATATACCAAACATATAAGTCCTAGCAATCTCCCAATCAAAATCAATGGCCTGGAAGTGCGGTCCTTGAACAACAAAACTATATATATATATATATAATAAATAATTTGAGCTCAGTTGTAGCTCTCTGCTAATTCAGGTCTAATGAAGCCCTCAATATGTTGGGAGGTGGTGTGACCTAGAAGTAGACCTAAACAAAGATAATAATATAGAAAACTTCACATATGATGCAAAAACTATATATAGATACACCTGACTGCTGTGTGATGGACTTCTACCTAGGTAAGTGCTTCTGTTACACACAGTAATTATATAGATATACACCTGACTGCAGTATGATGGACTCATACCTAGGTAAGTGCTTCTGTTACACACGGTAATTATATAGATACACCTGACTGCTGTATGATGGACTCATACCTAGGTAAGTGCTTCTGTTACACACGGTAATTATATAGATACACCTGACTGCTGTGTGATGGACTCCTACCTAGGTAAGTGCTTCTGTTACACACAGTAATTATATAGATACACCTGACTGCTGTGTGATGGACTCCTACCTAGGTAAGTCCTTCTGTTACACACAGTAATTATATAGATACACCTGACTGCTGTATGATGGACTCCTACCTAGGTAAGTCCTTCTGTTACACACAGTAATTATATAGATACACCTGACTGCTGTGTGATGGACTCCTACCTAGGTAAGTGCTTCTGTTACACACTGTAATTATATAGATACACCTGACTGCTGTATAATAGACTCCTACCTAGGTAAGTCCTTCTGTTACCCACACAGGAATTATATAGATACGCTTGACTGCTGTGTGATGGACTCCTACCTAGGTAAGTCCTTCTTTTACACACGGTAATTTTATAGATATATCCGTCTGATGTATGGTGGACTCCTACCTAGATAAGTGCTTCTGTTACACACTGTAATTATATAGATACACCTGACTGCTGTATAATGGACTCCTACCTAGGTAAGTCCTTTTGTTACCCACACAATAATTATATAGACACACCTGACTGCTGTATGATGGACTCCTACCTAGGTAAGTGCTTCTGTTACACAGTAATTATTTAGATACACCAGACTGATGTATGATGACTGCTACCTTGCTAAGTTCTGTTACACAGAGTAATTATATATAAATATAGCTGTATAACTATATCTAGTTAAGTTGAACTGTTACAGAAATTAAGAGCCATAGCTCCCCTTAATTAAACTTCTATAGTGTCGAAACTCCCTCAATTAAATTGTGATTGAATTATTCTGTATTATTCTGAAGGCTTCTGGGTAACTAATTCCATGTTTTCAGTGACAGGATAGCGTAAAAACGCAGGAATGGATGTCTTAAAACTTTTAATTTTATTATTGCCTTTGAGAGTTGCATCTTGCTAATCCAAAGATTTTATATTTTAGTTTGCTTTGGAATTCAGTCTGTATTCTTATAAATGATTATCTGCAACCTTCTGTCCTAATGTGTTATTTGTTAGGTTAATCATCGCTATAATGTGCAGCTTCCAGCAAGAAGCCACATACATTACTTGTCAGATATTGTGGAACAGTCTATCCATCCTATTTGTACATGTTTCCAGAATTATTCATGATCAGTGTTTCCACCAATCACTAGTGCTGTTAACAAAATCTGTTCTTTTTATGCCATAGAATAAACCGGATATCTGAGTGGTAAAAGTGTTTTGATTAGTTTAATTTACGTAATGTTACATAGACTTACAAGTAACAACACTAGTGAATTCCCTATATAGTTTCAAAATATGTCCCACTGAATTAACCATTTCATAGCCAGAAAGGTATCCAACACATTGCAATGGGTACCTCTCTCTGGCACTCTAAGGTTTAAAAAAGCATATATATCCTATATAAGAATTCGCTAAAACGTTTGTAACGACGCAGTCATGCGCAGTAGAAGCTGCTGCTCGTGCTGCAGTCATGCTCAGTAGAGACTGCCCGTGACGAGGCTGATACAGAGAGGGGAGCTCCAAAGTCTGACCGGAGGTCTGGCTTCAGAGCGTCCAGCTCTGTATCAGCCGTAGTACAGGCAGTCTCTACTGGACATGACTGCACCGCAACCACCCGGCACTGTAGCCCGTGTAATATATATATATATATATATATATATATATATATATATATAAAATATACACTCTAGTGTAAAAGCCTGTGTACAAGGGACAAAGTCTGGGTGATGTTAACCCTCCCAGCATTCCGTGCTCCCAGCATTCTGTGCGTTCGGGCAGTTTCTACTGCACATGACGGCTTCTGACAAACATTCTAGCTTTTTATTATATAGGATGTATAAACATGCTTCTGACTTGAAAAAGGGAGCATCATTCTCAAAAGCTTGCACTTAAAATGTAATGTTAATCCAATAAAAAGGTATTATTATATCCTGTGATATTCATTCATTTGGAATCTACACCAGTGGTCTAACACAGCTATCTTATGTGTGTGTGTGTGTTTGTGTGTGCGTGTGCATATATGTGCATATGAGCTTGTGCTTTGTGTTTGAATATTTGTGTGTAGATGTGTGTATATATTTGTGTGTGTGTGCGTGTGTATATATGTGCAAATGAGCTTGTGTGTCTGTATGTGTATGTATATGTGTGTGTGTGCATGTTTGTGTGTGTGTTTATGTATATATTTGTGTGTATATGTCCAAACAAGCTTGTCTCTTTGAGTGTGTGTGTTTATGTATATATTTATGTGTGTGCTTGTGTGTGCGTCTATGTATATATGTGCATATGAGCTTGTGCTTTGTGTTTGAATATTTGTGTGTGTATGTACGTGTGTGTGTATATTTGTGTGTGTGTGTATATTTGTGTGTGTGCGTATGTATATATTTGTGAGTGTATATATGTATATTTGTGGATTTAAGTTTTAGGATTGCCTATGCAATACGCCTAGCTAGTAGCTACCCCAGATCCCCACTCCTATAGAAATCACAGCATTACTACATGATCCCACCCAACCCATTGCTCAGGGAGTTATATACATTGTCAAGCAGAGGAGGAAATACACATTTAAACACAGTTTTTGTGAACCTTTAACTGGCGGTCTCATCAAAGCCTTCCATGAACTGCAATAAAATTGATTGGTCACAGAAATTGCAAGTTTGGGTTGTAATAAACTTTGAATGAAACATCTCAGCAGTGGAAATTCCAGAAATAAGATAGGCCAATTTGTCTGCCTCCTCCTACCCCATCATACAAGTGTATGCTTTAAAGTTACTGCCAGCTTTAACCCCTTGGGCGCCAGAAACTTTTCCAATGCATTTCTTGCCAATGTGTTGAAGTCCCTAGAATCCAAGAGTTAAACAAATGGTTATTTTATAATGGAAATTAATATTAATAAAATAATTTCGCAATGTGTTGCATATGCCTCCAGCACTCAAAAGGTTAATATATACACTAATTCTATTTTTGCAGACTTATCGGGACATTCCGCATGGTGCTACAGAAAGTGGTGGAAGAGGCTCAGTTGGAAGTGACGGACACACTCATCGATGACAATAACTCGGCAATCAGAGTATGTACGGTCCCATGTTAATATAAGTACAGTAGTGATGTGGAATTAAACGATCACTAGTACAGATGAGCAAACTACTGAGGTTCCATCCTGTTCCTATTGCAGCATGGTTGACTGGGAAGAGAGAGAGAACGTGGGAGAGAGTGGAGAGGGGAATGGGAGAGAGTGGGGAGAGAGAAAAGGTGAGGAAAGAGAGGGGGGGCTAGAGAGAGAGGGGGAGAAATGAGATATGAAGGGGAGAGAAGGAAGGATAGGGTGAGAGAGCGAGAGAGAAATGTAGAAGGAAATAGAGAGAGAGGATGGAGGAGAGGTGGAGAAAGAGTGGGGGTAGAGGTAGGGAGAGGAAGAAGGAGAGGGCAAGTGAAAAGGAAAGGGAGGGATAAAATGGAAGAGAGAATGATGAAGAGAGAGAGGAGAGTGAGTGAGAAAGGGGAAGAGAGAACTAAATGGGGAGAGCGGAGTAGAAGGAGAGCGTGAGAAAGAAGGGAAGAGTGGGAAGTTCATGGAGACAGGTAGAAGGAGAGAGAAACAGGAAGAAAGAGAGGAAAAGGGCGAGAGAGTATAGTTGTTCTACCTTGTCTAGAGTAGCAGTGATGTAGACAGAACCAGAAAGAAACTAACTCCCGGCTCATTGCACTTTCCAAGCTCCGCCTACTCCTGCTTCCTGTTTCTTTAACCATATGGTTTTCCCTGTTTCATCCACAAGATCTGGATGAAATAAGGAAGTGGGCATCGGGAGGTGGCGGAGCCTGGAGACGACACAGGGAATTGCAGTACTCCACACAATTGTGGCATTGTTATACAGCAGAGGTTCTCAACCCATGCCCTCAGTGGCTACTAACAGGCCAGGACTTAGATATTTCCCTGCTATAACACACGTGTGTTGATCAGAGGCTCATTCACACGGATTAACTCACATGTGCTTTCACAAGGAGATCCACAAATACTGGTCTGTTAGTCATACCTCCCAACATTTCAAATTGCCAAAGAGGGACACTTGTGTTTTAGGGGATGTTGCTGGGGGTGTGGCTGTTGGGCAGGGCATTACCGAGAATTTTTAGGCTATTGTTTGACCTACTGACACCTCCTTGTATAACCTAATAAATGACTTATAACAAGAACAATGTATTTTATTTACACAGACTAATTTATAAACACACATACTGACCTTTAAACAAGCAATAATGTGAGTTTTATTGCTGTGGAGCAATGTGATACACTTACATACATACCACACAATATGATCTCCTAAAAAGAGGAACATCAGGGTGGGAAAGAGGGACAGAGGGATTTGGGTCTAAAAGAGGGACTGTCCCTCCAAAAGAGGGACACTTGGTAGGAATGCTGTTAGTGGCCACTGAGGGCACAGGTTGAGAACCACTGTTCTAGAGGGAGATGAGAAGTAGAGTGAAGAGAATAGTGGGGCAAAGGTTGGGTAAAGATAAGTCACATGTCCTCCTAGTAATTGCGTCTGTATCTGCTTAATCTATAACACTCCATCATAAGCAGTTATTAAAACCTTGCTCTCTCTGTTGCTTTATATTTGCTTTCCTTTTAGTTATTGCTGAATCACTGGTTACCCCCACTAATTTAACTCCTGCACAAATGTTTTTTTCCTTAAAGGAGCAGTAAACTTTTTTATGAAAACCTGTATGTTATAGAGGTTTTCCTGCTGAGTAAAACAAGGGCATTTCCACCACTCTCAGCTGTTTTATTCAAAAGTTATAACAATTCAAATAATTAGTAAGTGAAATCACTGTGCCTTTAATTCCTGATAGTTCTAACTGACAGGAAGTGAATTTACTGTGTTTACTTCCTGATAGTTCTAACTGACAGGAAGTGAATTTACTGTGTTTACTTCCTGATTGTTCTAACTGACAGGAAGTGACAGGCAGTTTCTATCACGTTCTATGGAGAACTGTATGTCACTGACTTTCTTCTCCATTAGAATGTCACAGAATAAATAATTGGAATTTGACCACTAGAGGGCACTGCTAATGTAAAAACAAAAATGGTTTAAGCTGTAATACCTCTGGAAATATGCATCTCTCATCAGTGGGAGTACCCTTATTTTACTCAACAAGAAACACTACAAATATATTTTTTTCATTAAAAAAAAAGTTTACTGTACCTTTAAATAAGTGCTTCTGAGAGACAGTGTTGATTCACTCAGAATCCAAAAACTTTTCCCTGGTGGATTTTTCATGAATGTGGTGCAACCCTTAAAGGGGACAGTACACTTCTGGATAAAAACCTATGAATAAATGTTGAGACTACTTTTGTATATGCCAGAGCTCTTTTTTTGGTGCTTAAAGTTTTCCTCTATATTTTATGAATTGTTATATTGTTTTTATTTTTAGGCTGGTCAGTCTTTGTGTACATAGTTACCCCATCCTGACAATGGACGTATATGTACGTCCCGCAGAAACTGTCACTTAGTGACAGAGGATGTATGTGTACGTCCAGGAAGTCATTCAAAGCAATGGGGAAAAAAATTCAGCGGGCGTTAAGTGCTGACCGTGTGCACGTGCTGCCGGTCACTAAGGGGTTAACATTTTTGGTGAGATGTTCAGAAAGTAGTGGTAACTGAAATTGTCTGTAATCAGAATAAAAAAGTTCTTACACCATGATCCGTCAGTTCTCAAACATGTTTCCATAATTTTTTGCATCCAATTCAGCCATCTCCATCAAAGGGAAAAAGTCTTCTTAAAAGTGGGCGTGGTCTAATCTACGTCATATTGTCAGGTATTTTCAGAAAAAAATATTTGTTTCAACGTCACTTTTTTTGTCTCATTAACCCCTAAAGGATTACGTGACGTACTATGACCGTCATGGTCCTCATACCCTTAAGGACTAGTGACGGTCATAGTACGTCACATAGTTTTTACTTACAGCGCTCCACCGGTAGCGCTGTAAGTAAAAATGGGGCCTAAAATTGACCGCTCCAAGACTGGAGCCATCTCTCTTAGGCCTAAAAGCGGTGCGTCGGTATGCGTAACAGGCCACGTGTACCGGCATGTCGGCAAGGATCAAAGCGGTCCTTACGGGAAGGTAACGTCCCTGGACCACTGGTCCTTAAAGGGTTAACTTCATTTTCCCCGACAAAATAAAAATGGTCTAAACTTGGAGAAGACAAATTAAAGCGCTGTTAGCGGGAGTGAGAAGCAATTTGTCTTTTGAAAGGCAAAAAATGCCTTTGTTTTTTTGAAAATTTTTGTTTCAAAGATAAAATCAAAGACCATTTTAACATCAGAATTTTTTAAAGGCAATGTTCATCAAGATCTTACCCTCACTTTTAATTCTTTAGACTCATTTTCAAGCATGATGGATTTACGTCTGAAAATATTGTACTTATTTTAACAACAACTCATGATCCGACAATTTTTTCATTATGACGACTTTTTGAACATCTCGTCCTTTGAGTGTCAGGTGGGTTGAAGTATTGCTGACCTCTCTAGTGTTCAAACAGGAATACCAAGTCTGTCCAAAACATTGATAACAAATATATAAATATCACATTACCTCAAACCCTGTGAGTGCTCTTGTCTTCAACAGTGTGTGTGTGTGTGTGTATGTATATATTAGCAATACTGTCACTGCTTTGCCCATGTGGTTCATGACAAATTGCTTTTGGCAATTTACGTATTGCGTTTAGCATGTAGCATTTACAGTGCGTTGCGTACCCCTCTGGCACTCAAAAGATTAACCATGTTTTTCTGACATGCAAACTTGGTTTCAAAGCGACAGGTCAACATTAATCCTTTGAGTGCCAGAGATGTTTAAGACTCATTGGAAGCCAAGGGTTAAACCCTTGGCTTCTGGAGAGGTTTGAAACACATTGAAAAGGAATGCTCAGGACATTGTTTAGCATCCAAGGGGTTAATATGCCTTTTCTTCAATATCTGTTTCCGTGGATAACGGCTGATCTGTGTAACGCGTCTGAGGGTCACAAAGTGCATAAATTCAACCCTTTGAGTGCCAGAGGGGTAACCAGAACCAGCGCATTGCACAGCAATGCGTTGGAGACCTCTGTGGCACTCCACGTGTTAACCCTTTGAGTATCTCTCTGGCACGGAAAGGGTTAATGCCAATTTTTGATTCCCCCCAGTACTGAGTCTTATGCTCAAAAAGAACATGGGCCAAATCTGATACAAACGACCTGCACCAACTAATAAACACTCCTCATTGATTTAAATGGTCTTTTAACCCCTTGTATAGTAGCAAACGCTCCAAAGCATTGCTCCGCAATGCATTGTACACTTCTAGCATTCAGTGGTTTAAAGAGATGGCAATGCTTAATCTGAAAAAAAAAAAAAAAACTATCTATTGCAAGGTTTATACTGCTGAGTAAAACAATGGAACTACATGTTCTGTTCAAAAGTTATTGTAGCTCAAACCTAAATTTTATTAGCCACATAGTAACATTCATAGTAACATAGTTGTGGAAGTTCAGCTCACGCCATATCACCCCTGTTGATCCAGAGGAAGGCAAAAAAAAACCAAAAAAACATAGAAGTAATTTTCAATTAAGTCAAAAGTGGGCAAAAAAACATACCTTCATGATTCAAAATGGCAGTCAGATATTTACCTGGATCAGCATACTATCTGCTTTGTGTCAACCGTCATAATTCTCAATATTGTTCTGTGCTAGATAGACATCCATTACTTTTTAGAAAGCAGTTACAGTATCTGCAAGTACAGCTTCAAATCAGATAGGATGTTCATCCTGGGAAATATCCGACTGAGATTTTGAGGAGGGAGGAATTATTTTACCCACTTGAGGCTTAATTGGAAATGGCTTCAATGGTTGTTTTTTTAATTTACCTTCCTCTGGATCAACCAGCGTGATTTGGAATGGGCTGGACTTGATGGGCACTTGTCTTTTTTCAAATTCATCAACTGTGTTACTTAGGGGGAATATATAAAAAGCATTGTAATTGTATACTTAAAGGGATTGTAATGTTTCAAAATAACCGCAGCTCCAATTAGTCTTCATAGTATTTGTTCCATGGAGAGTGTTATATCAATACTGTCAGAGTTGTAGTTCAAGAGTAATTGAATGATAAATTATCCCCCTCCCGTCACTTTTACTTAGTGTAAGCCGCCTCCCCTCAGATGTGGAATCTGGTCTCTCAACCGGACAGATCGCAGCAAGGGACAATCTTCTTACTGTGATCATAAGGAAAAACCTGCCCCCCTTTTACAGGTTTTTCATTTTTTTTCTTATGATCTCTGAAGATTGTCCCTCTCTGTGATCCATCCGGACAGTCTTGGTGCTCTGAGGTGAGTAGTGTTACATCAGTTAAAGGGGCAGGAGGGGGATATTTTATCATTCAATTACACTTGAACTACAACTCTGACAGTATTGAAATAACACTCCCCACGGCCCAAATACTACGAAAATTAATCGGAGCTGCTTTTTTTTGTGAAACATTACTATCCCTTTAAGAATTGTCACTAAAATTCACAGCACCTGGTCATATATATAAAGAAGTAAAGCCACGTTTATAAATAGGTCTGTCTGAGAATATTCTGAGAAAATTCGCACCTGTGAATATATTTTCGCACACATAGCTGTCACTATGTACTTCCATTAACCCTTTGAGTGCCAGAGGGGTACGCAACGCATTGCAGAGCAATGCGTTGCGTACCCCTCTGGCACTCAAAGGGTTAAGAACAGGTTAAGATTTAATCACTAAAAGTGCCTTTATTCTTGATGCGATTAGGGAATTTCTTATAAATACATTGGGACACAATTGTTATTTGGCCAAGACAATTTCTACTCCACTTTTCAAAACAGTCAACTAACTGGAGACAGCACTTAGCAAAATGTCTCTAAACAATTATACATATGTCGCTTTGAGACAATTTTACAGACACTATCTTTACAACTCCAGTTTTATACCTTTCCCCCTGTGTATGTTACTGTCACTATGTAAAAATTCAAGTTTCAGCTGTAATAACGTTTTAATAAACCATCTCTCATCCGCACCAAAATTCTTGTTCTTCTCCACAAGATAAACCTGGAAACGTATGCTTTTTCAGTATTACGTGGAACTTTCCTTTTAATTCTTTCTTCAATCTGAGCGAAACTTTTCGGTGATACCAATTCTAGCTGTATCTCAGGAGAAAGTGTCAAATTCGATACAGGAGCTTAAAACAAATTGCAGGCTGCCAGAGCTGACACATAACATCTATTACTTTGTACAAAAAAAAAATTCTAAAACTGCGGCTCATTAAAAAGTAGTGTGTGATTAGGAAAATACTCTTACCGCCTCCGGGACCTGCACTATACTGTGTGGCTGAATATTCTGTCTTCAGACGAGCAAAAATAATAAGAAACTGTGAAACGGAAATAAAAATAATAGGAAGACAATTTTAGCCTAGAGTCATTTAAACCTAATGGGCTGTTTGTACAAAGATGGAACAATTCTGGATTACAAGGTAGCAATAAAACATTCCATTGATTTAACCCTTAGAGTGTCAGAGAGGTATCCAACACATGGTGTTGGATACCCATACCTGGGAACTTACAAAATGATCTGACCCTGAGATTGTGTAAATATTAATCCTTAAATTTCCCATAATATAGATTATCTGCCATATATCCCTGATCGCTGTAATCTGGAGTCGCTCCAATCCGCATTCAAGGAGCCATTAATACACAACAACTTACAGATATTACTGCATGGACACACACAAATCCAGCTGGATTTCTCCCTCTGCCTTTCTGGTACAAGTGGTACCAATTTAGAGACTTCAAGGGATAGTAATCTTTCATAATAAAAGCAGCTCTAATTAATCTTCATAGCATTTGGGCCTTGGGGAGTGGTATTTCTATTTTGTCAGAGTAGTAGTTTAGGAGTAATTGAATGACAAAGTATCCCCCTCCCGCCCCTTTTACTGATGTAACACTGTTCAGCCAGATCAGAAGGAGGTGCCCAGGTAGACTTCAGAGAGGGACAATCTTCAATTAAGATAAGGGAAAAACCTGAAAAACTTGTCAAGGGGGGCAGGGCTTTCATTGTTCTCATAGGAAGAAGATTGCCCCCTTCTGTTATCTGTCTGGTCTATGGACTGCATTCCACATCTGAGAAGAGATGGCTTACACTAGGTAAAAGGGGCGGGAGGGGAAACTTTGCTTGTGAATATCTCTCAAACCATAAAGGTTTGAGAGATAAGACTTACATCATTCTTCATGTTTTTTTAATGCCTACAAAATAAAATTAAGATAAAACAAAGTATCACTATCCCTTTAAGAAGCATTTAACTGGAACAGAATATATAACAGGGAGCACTGAACTCTCTCACCCTGTGATTTTGGCTCTTCACCCTGAGACCTTGAGATTTGGGCCAAAACCCTGAGTCTCAGGGTCAAACCCTGAGAGTTCCCAGGTATGTGGATACCCCTCTGGCACTCTATGGGTTAAAGGTGAAGTAATATCTTCCCCCTGCACTGGGGTCACATCTCCTAGCCGACATTGACGGAATGGTTCTCCAAAGCCAAGTACCGTTATGGGATGGAACGACTTCACTCGGACCTCCTCTTCCCACACAAATCAATCCTTCTCTATATGGAATTCCAGGAATACTTATGTAGCTACCTCGGCTTCCGCCCACAATTGAAACACATTGCCTGTCTCATCCCCCCGTTTCTCACGGCTCTTTGACCCTTGAGTTGAGCTTACATCCCTCCTCTCAGGAGGTGGGAATCAATCAGCTGAGCTTATCCTTCCTTTCTAAACCTATGGATCCTGGGTGAGGTTCGGTAGTCCTATAAGGGAATGGGGGGGGGCGTTGGGCATGTGGCCCGTCCTGTTAGTGTAAACTCTCAAGAGAGAAATATGCATGTTATCTTTCGATTCCCACATTCCTTCCTCCCCCTTTTTTTTCTCCTCTCCTTAGTCTTTCATCCAGAACATACTTTTGCTTCCCGGTAGATAACTTCTGGAAATCCCGATTCCTCTGGTTAATATCCACACTTCTGCCTCCTTTTCCTCTCCCCCTTTCTGTGAAGACTACAACACCTACTGTCCCTTAATTGAGATACACATTCTGGAGTCTTCCCAGTCGAGTCCTCATTCTGTTTACTGCTGCTGTAAGGGTTTCATATCTACTTTTCTTATGAGTGTTTCACTTTCCTCTGCTCCTCTCCACGGTAAAGAGGGGTTTACAGTGTAATGATGAATTGGATCTCTTAATTCTGTTAGTACAATGCCATACGATGGTAATTTTGAATTTTTGTATTCTTGTATCACTTTTGCTTCTACCAATAAAAATGTATTAAATAAAAAAAAAAGTGAAGTCATACCTCATCATCATAACACACACACAAAAACACACACACACACAAACACACACACATAACACACATACACACATAAACACACACACACAAACACATACACATACACACACACACAAACACACACATAACACACATACACACACACACACACATACACACACACGCACACATACAAACACACACACACACACACACAAACACACACACACACACACACACACACAAAAACACATACACACACATAACACTCACACAAACCTTTCTATGGACAGGTAATTCTAACAGCCCCTTTCAGTTTGTGCCATGCACTAAATAACATCTTCAATTACTCCTGCATTTAATGCTCTTAGAGGCGGACATGACAGTTTGTAGTAGGATCACAGGATACCTATTTCGCTCGATGCACATGGTAATTTTAACCCTTTAAGAACCAACGAGGGTGTGTAAGACATTGCTTCCAATGCGGTGTACTCCTCTCTGGTGCATGAAGAGTTAAGTAGGTACTTCAATTTAGAAAAAAAAAATGAATTCCATGAACAGATCTGGTCAGTTGACCATAAACCTCCATAGGATGGTGTAGCAACAGCGCCACTGTAACGTTTCTGGTCATTAAGATATTTGCACCTACAAAAAATTCACATTTGAGCTGGAATAACTTTTGAATAAAACACCTCTCCGTAGTGGGAGTACCCTTGTTTTACTCAGGAGGATAAACCCTACAATATATATTTTTTGACAATTAAGTGTTGCTATCTCTTTAAGGACCATCACCTAGAGAGAGAACTCACACGTAACAGGAGCAGAGAGCTGTTCTCTACAAAAAGACCTGTTGAGGCCGCTCTTACCTCAGGCTGAGGCTATGTTTTCCATTAATGGTTATTCCAAGACTTATGATGTAATGATACCCTTTGACTACAGTAAAAATATACTCACATATACAGGCTAAGGGAATAACTCGGGTACTCATCGGTAGCTGTAATCACAGTGCGCAGGAGTTCAATCCCTACAGACAAAGTATTCACAAGCTGATCTCCGCACACACATAAATGTATCAGACCGGCTGTGGTATAAAATCTTGATACTTTGTTGCAAAAATTAAAACAGGTGATGACATGTAACATGAAATAAACACTCTGACTTCAAAGTATTACATGTTTCACACCTGAACAAAGCTGAATTATAGATTGAGTTGAAATCAGTGACATCAGGGGGAATTATCACTGGCAGACGTGTTCCCCTGAAAGCAGACCTGCATTGTAAGGACAGGGGGATAAGCAAGCAAACAGAATGAGAATCTGGAAGGAGAGAGAGAATAAACAGAGACTGAAGTCTCCCAATTCAGTCTCTTATCCTGGGTGATGCAGTCTTAAAGGGATAGTAATACTTAACTGTATCTTTATTTTATTTTGTAGGCATTAAAAAACATGAAGAATGATATAAGTCTTATATCTCAAACCTTTATGGTTTGAGAGATATTCACAAGCAAAGTTTCCCCTCCCGCCCCTTTTACCTAGTGTAAGCCATCTCTTCTCAGATGTGGAATGCAGTCCATAGACTGGACAAATAACAGCAGGGGACAATCTTCTTCCTATGAGAACAATGAAAGCCCTGCCCCCCTTTTACCTAGTGTAAGCCATCTCTTCTCAGATGTGGAATGCAGTCCATAGACCAGACAGATAACAGCAGGGGACAATCTTCTTCCTATGAGAACAATGAAAGCCCTGCCCCCCTTGATAAGTTTTTCAGGTTTTTCCCTTATCTTAATTGAAGATTGTCCCTCTCTGCAGTCTACCTGGGCACCTCCCTTCTGCTCTGGCTGAGCAGTGTTACATCAGTAAAAGGGGCGGGAGGGGGATACTTTGTCATTGAATTACTCTTGAACTACAACTCTGACAGAATTGAAATAACACTCTCCAAAGTCCAAATACTATGATGAGTAATTAGAACTGCTTTTATTGTGAAACATTACTATCCCTTTAAGAGGGTCTGTGCAGGCTGTGCTTGCATGCTGTGAAGTTTGCTACTTAAAGCCACATACATCCAGTTCATGTTCCATCTTGTGGGGGTTTGTCTCCTCCTCCCCGGGGGGTCAGTACCCCCCAATGATTGATAAGAGGGGCTGCATACTGCAGCAGTGGGCTTTTACTAAGTTGGTACTTCCTAGTTCGTAAAAATGTGATAATTGGAAGGCGTATGCCTGTAGTTGCAGGAGGGGCCAGAGGTACCAATTAAACCTCCTCCCTTCCAGCCTCCCCTGTCATTTGAATTCCTGTATCAGCGTCCCATTTTATCATTGTGCCATACGTATCAACTCCTTCTGCCAGGGGAAGGCTGGCGATTTGTGGCATGGGGGGGACTACAATCAAGAGACTCATTTCTACTATCGTTCCAGCCCACTGTCCCAGCCCACCCCTTCTGTCAATTTTAAAATTGGCATTAATGTTTAGAAGTAAAGCAATCAATACCACAAAGCTTACAATAAGCTACACTAGTGATACTACGGAGCTTGCAATGTAAGTGAAGTTACACTGGTGACACCATAGAGCTTACACAGGAAATGGGTTTGGATTGTAGCTCTGTGGTATCACTAGTGTAGATCCATTTCAGTTGTAAGCTCTGTGGTATCACTAGTGTAGATCCATTTCAGTTGTAGCTCTGTGGTATCACTAGTGTATCTCCATTTCAGTTGTAAGCTCTGTGGTATCACTAGTGTAGATTCATTTCAATTATAAGCTCTGTGGTATCACTAGTGTAGTTCCATTTCAGTTGTAGCTCTGTGGTATCACTAGTGTAGCTCCATTTCAGTTGTAAGCTCTGTGGTATCACTAGTGTAGCTCCATTTCAGTTGTAGCTCTGTGGTATCACTAGTGTAGCTCCATTTCAGTTGTAAGCTCTGTGGTATCACTAGTGTAGATTCATTTCAGTTGTAAGCTCTGTGGTATCACTAGTGTAGCTCCATTTCAGTTGTAGCTCTGTGGTATCACTAGTGTATCTCCATTTCAGTTGTAAGCTCTGTGGTATCACTAGTGTAGATTCATTTCAATTATAAGCTCTGTGGTATCACTAGTGTAGTTCCATTTCAGTTGTAAGCTCTGTGGTATCACTAGTGTAGCTCCATTTCAGTTGTAGCTCTGTGGTATCACTAGTGTAGCTCCATTTCAGTTGTAAGCTCTGTGGTATCACTAGTGTAGATTCATTTCAATTATAAGCTCTGTGGTATCACTAGTGTAGCTCCATTTCAGTTGTAGCTCTGTGGTATCACTAGTGTAGCTCCATTTCAGTTGTAAGCTCTGTGGTATCACTAGTGTAGCTCCATTTCAATTATAAGCTCTGTGGTATCACTAGTGTAGTTCCATTTCAGTTGTAGCTCTGTGGTATCACTAGTGTAGATCCATTTCAATTGTAAGCTCTGTGGTATCACTAGTGTAGTTCCATTTCAATTGTAAGCTCTGTGGTATCACTAGTGTAGCACCATTTCAGTTGTAAGCTCTGTGGTATCACTAGTGTAGTTCCATTTCAGTTGTAGCTCTGTGGTATCACTAGTGTAGATCCATTTCAGTTGTAGCTCTGTGGTATCACTAGTGTAGATCCATTTCAATTGTAAGCTCTGTGGTATCACTAGTGTAGTTCCATTTCAGTTGTAGCTCTGTGGTATCACTAGTGTAGTTCCATTTCAGTTGTAAGCTCTGTGGTATCACTAGTGTAGCTCCATTTCAGTTGTAGCTCTGTGGTATCACTAGTGTAGTTCCATTTCAGTTATAAGCTTTGTGGTATCACTAGTGTAGCTCCATTTCAGTTGTAGCTCTGTGGTATCACTAGTGTAGATCCATTTCAGTTGTAAGCTCTGTGGTATCACTAGTGTAGATCCATTTCAGTTGTAGCTCTGTGGTATCACTAGTGTAGTTCCATTTCAGTTGTAAGCTCTGTGGTATCACTAGTGTAGCTCCATTTCAGTTGTAGCTCTGTGGTATCACTAGTGTAGTTCCATTTCAGTTGTAAGCTCTGTGGTATCACTAGTGTAGCTCCATTTCAGTTGTAGCTCTGTGGTATCACTAGTGTAGTTCCATTTCAGTTATAAGCTCTGTGGTATCACTAGTGTAGATCCATTTCAGTTGTAAGCTCTGTGGTATCACTAGTGTAGATCCATTTCAGTTGTAAGCTTTGTGGTATCACTACTGTAGCTCTATATCAGTTGTAGCTCTGTGGTATCACTAGTGTAATTACATTTTCAGCAGCAAGCGGGATATGAGTGAGGCAGTGGCCCACCAGTCCAGAAATATGACTGGCCCAGGGGAGCAGTTGCCCCTCTGCCCCCCAGACGAGCCGTCTTCTTCCTGTTGTTCAATCCCTTCTTGTTTCCTTGCATCCCCTCGCCCCACCTGCTTTCATGCCTCCAGTTCAATCCCCTCACTTTCCTTGTCTCTCCTACTTGTCCCAGTAAAATATTCCTGTTTCAGTCTTCCCTGTCCTTTGAATTTGTGAATCCCTCCCAATTTTTCTTTTCTGTCTTATAAGGGCTGGCCCTCTAATCAGGCCTACCTCCTTATTGTCCACTGACCAAGCACATATCATCAGCAGAGGGCTGGCAACTTGTGGCCTGGGGGGCAAATACAATCAAGTGACCTATTTGTATTATCGTTTGACCCCACTTTCAGCCCACCACATGTAGCTTACAATGTAAATGGGGAGCTTACTGTTGAAATGTGTGTACACTAGTTATACCGCAGAGCATACAAGGGAAATGGGTTATGCTACTATTGTAGCTCCATGTCAGTTGTAAGTTCTGTGGTATCAATAGTGTAGCTGTAGTGCAGCAGCAAGTGGGAGACTGAGTGAAGCAATGACCCATTGGTCCAGAGACATATGACTGGCCCAGGAGGCAAATGCCCCCTGCCCCCCAGGCCAGCTCTCCCCTGCATATCATCTTTCTCAGTCATTCATTTCAATCCATCTATCCTCCTACAATTGACCTT
>CM074720.1:550372792-550515778 GCA_037306005.1 Rhinophrynus dorsalis
TACTGTGTTTACTTCCTGATAGGGTTGCCACCTTTTCTTACAAAAAATACCGGCCATGGCATTCTCTCCATAGACTTAAGATTGGACAGAAGCCAATTTTTTACCTGCCTGCCGGTAAAATACCGGCTGGGTGGTAACCCTACTTCCTGATAGTTCTAACTGACAGTAAGTGACTCAGCAGTTTCTATCACATTCTATGGAGAACTGTAAGTCACTGACTTTTCTGACTTTCCTCTCCATTAGAATCTAACAGGAAATCTAATTAAAATTTGACCACTAGAAGGCACTGCTAATGTAAAAAAAACATGGGTTTAAACTATAATAACTCTGGAAATATTAATCTCTCGGCAGTGGAAGTACCCTTATTTTACTCAATAGGAAAATCCCTACAATATATATTTTTTCATAAAAAAGTGTACTGCTCCTTTAAGGCCGGTTCCTATCTGCCTCTAATACGTAAGCATGTATTCTGCATAATGCAGTTAAAACTGTAAACAAAACCCTTGTGAGGGAAATGAGGGAGGCATTTATACCTTCCCTAATTCAGCTATCGTCCTGTTTGGGGAGCTACCAACCAACAGAGGAGGAGCCAAATCCACTCAAAATACATACAAAATAATATGAAACCTACAGGTTCCTGGTGAGCTTAAAATAGCCCTTTTTAGTAGTGTCCAGTTAGTTACATATGTGTATAGACAGGAAAGCAGCAAGGACAATATTTTGGTTACTATAGTAATTGAACAAAGAAAGGTTGTCTGCGCATCAAACCCTGATTTTTACACACAAGCAACCTATGACTTACTACAAATAAAAAAAGTGGGGTTTAGTGTCATATTTTTTGGCCAAAGATTTAGAAAGTTTGCCTGGCCCGTCAAGGCACCCCAGCTTAAGGCAAGTCACTATCTGACTCTAATATGTAACCATGTATTTTGCATAATGGAGTTAAAACCAGTGATTCCACTTTACCTGTACTGTGAACAAAACCCTTGTGAGGGGAAATGAGGGAGGCATTTATACCTTACCTAATTTAGCTATCACCCTGTTTGGGGATGTACCAACCAAGAGAGGATGAGCCAAACCCTCCCAAAATACATACAAAAAATATGAAACATACAGGTTCCTGGTAAGCTTAAAGGAATAGTAATGTTTCATAATAAAAGCAGCTCTAATTAATCATCATAGTATTTGGACTTTGGAGAGTGTTATTTCAGTTCTGTCAGAGTTGTAGTACAAGAGTAATTGAATGATAAAGTATCCCCCTCCCACCCCTTTTACTGATGTAACACTGTTCAGCCAGATCAGAAGGGAGGTGCCCAGGTAGACTGCAGAGAGGGACAATCTTCAATTAAGATAAGGGAAAAACCTGAAAAACTTCTCAAGGGAGGCAGGGCTTTCATTGTTCTCATAGGAAGAAGATTGTCCCCTGCTGTTATCTGTCTGGTCTATGGACTGCATTCCACATCTGAGAAGAGATGGCTTACACTAGGTAAAAGGGGCGGGAGGGGAAACTTTGCTTGTGAATATCTCTCAAACCATAAATGTTTGAGAGATAAGACTTATATCGTTCTTCATGTTTTTTTAATGCCTACAAAATAAAGATAAAATGAAGTATTACTATTCCTTTAAAATAGCCTTTGTTAGTAGTGTCCAGTTAGTTACAAGGGTTTTGTTCACAGTAGAGGTAAGATGGAATCACTGTTTTTAACTGCATTATGCAAAATACATGTTCACATTTTAGAGACATATAGTGACTGTCATTAAGCAGTGGTGCCTTCCTTCTATTCCTCCTGGAAAAAACACCTTCTAAATAAATAACTTGTTTAGGAACATTTTTTTTTCCAGAAACATTGAACAAATAATTTAGATTGACTCACTTTTGAGACTTCTACAATTTCTCTGTATTTCTTCTGAATTGTCCAAATAGAATATTGATTAACTATTTTTTCTTATGGCATCTTTTGAAATCTACTATTTGAATCTACTGTTTTGAAAAAGATACAACATTGCATAGTCTTAAATGAATCAATATATTAATCTACATCTAAAAATTGTATAATGAAAGCATGTGTATGCATAGTGAAATGGAACCATAAATTATTAACATTAAAGGAGCAGTAAACTTTTTTTATGAAAAAATATAGTAGGGATTTTCCTGTTTGAGTAAAACAAGGGTACTCCCACTACAGAGAGATTTATATTTTCAGAGTTATTACAGTTTAAACCCAAGTTTTTTTACATTAGCAGTGCCCTCTAGTGATCAAATTCTAATTAGATTTCCTGTTAGGTTCTAATGGAGAGGAAAGTCAGAAAAGTCAGTGACATACATTTCTCCATAGAATGTGATAGAAACTGCCTGTCACTTCCTGTCAGTTAGAACTATCAGGAAGTAATCACAGTAAATTCACTTCCTATCAATTGGAACTATCAGGAAGTAAACGCAGTAAATTCACTTCCTGCTTATTTCAACTACTATAAATTTTTAATAAAACATCTGACAGCGATGGGAGTGACCTTGTTTTATTCAGCAGGAAAAGCTCTATAAAATATGGTTTTCATAAAAAAAAAGTTTCCTGCTCCTTTAATGTAATATACAAATTCTACAACTGAGGAAGAGTCAACCTCCAAATAATATCATCCATACAGCGGCAATAGAGAACCAGGTTTGTACCATATGAGTTATACGTCCAGATGTACTAATACTTGAACCAACCTGTGAAAAATGTTATGAAACTTGGTACAAACCTGGTTTCCTTTTATGCACTTTTCCTTTGAAGGAAAAAACGTCCATCAAATGTAAAAAAAAATGTTACAAAATAACTTGTATAGCATAAAGAATAAATTCTACTTGATGCAGAGACATCAAGTGATCTTTTTTTAAGAAAAAAGACTACCGCCTCTGAACTTAAAGGGATAGTAATACTTGAAATGTAAAAAAATACATGTTGTAGGGTTTATCCCCCTAAGTAAAACAAGAATACTCCCACTACTGAAAGGTGTTTCATTCAAAAGTTATTCATTTTCAAAGTTGAATTTTTTAGGTGCATTATCACAGTGGCCTGAAATTGTACAGTGGCGCTGTTGCTACACGATCCTATGGACAGCTCTGGTCCCAGGACCATAAATCCCCATAGGATGCTGTAGCAACAGCACCACTGTACAATTTCAGGCCACTGTGATATTACACCTAAAAAATTCAACTTTGAAAATTAATAACTTTTGAATGAAACACCTTTCAGCAGTGGGAGTACTCTTGTTTTACTCAGGGGGATAAACCCTACAACATATTTTTTTTTACATTTTAAGTATTACTAATCCTTTAAAACATGTTCATTATTAAAATAAACTGAACTTATGTCCAAATGTATGCAATGATTATCATTTTTTCCATTTTATCCTGGATAGTATATCTAGTAATTGGGTATTGTCTGCTAGATAAGATTGAAGACCTATAGCTAAACTCTGTAGGTGATAATCCACAAAATTTGATAAATTAGACTTTAATTAGCCAAATCCTGAAATGATGTGACTTCCTGCAGGTGTAATTAAATTATTTTGAGTTTTAGGAAGACTGTAATAAATCACAGTCTATGGATCAGACACATAACGAGGAGTCCCTTTCTGACTGAGTGCTGGTGTTATTGATGAAAGCGTTTTTCTATTAGTTCACAAAATTCTTTTTTACATAAAGAAGAGGGATCGCTATCCAATTGTTGAAAATAAACTGGGTCTACTTTAAGTAATTTTCTTTCATTGAGACAACTATACCTCCACCTTTATCTGCTAACTTTATGACTATATTATCATTGTCTTTTAGCAGGAGACAGGTAGAGTAAAAGTTAATTTTTATTAGTTAACTAAGTGGTTCTAGAATGCAGGCTTTCAAGACAGGCATATTTTAGAATGAAGTCTGAATACAAAATACATAACAGGTTATACACTCGTGCATATTGGCTTACATTTAAATTCCACTGCATAAACCTTTATTGGTTAAAGGGATAGTAATACTTCGTTTTAACTTTATTTTATTTTGTAGGCATTAAAAAAACATGAAGAACGATATAAGTCCTATCTCTCAAACCTTTATGGTTTAAGAGATATTCACAAGCAAAGTTTCCCCTCCCGCCCCTTTTACCTAGTGTAAGCCATCTCTTCTCAGATGTGGAATCCAGTCCATAGACCAGACAGATAACAGAAGGGGACAATCTTCTTCCTATGAGAACAATGAAAGCCCTGCCCCCCTTGACAAGTTTTTCAGGTTTTTCCCTTATCTTAATTGAAGATTGTCCCTCTCTGCAGTCTACCTGGGCACCTCCCTTCTGATCTGGTTGAACAGGGGGGGGATACTTTGCTTGTGAATATCTCTTAAACCATAAAGGTTTGAGAGATAAGACTTATATCGTTCTTCATGTTTTTTTAATGCCTACAAAATAAAATAAAAATAAAACGAAGTATTACTATCCCTTTAACTAAGTGGTTCTAGAATGCAAGCTTTCAAGACGGGCATATTTAGAATGAAGTCTTAATACAAAATACATAACAGGTTATACACTCATGCATATTGGTTTACATTTCAATTCCACTGCATAAATCTTTCATAAATCACTCTTCAGGCTCTAGTTGAGGCCTCCCTTTGTATCCCTCCTAGAAACAGCGGGTTCTGCAACCCATTTCTTGCAATGCATCTAATATCCCTCTGGCACCCAAAGGGCCCAAAATATGTTTATTGTGTTGAGTAACGTGACATAAATTCCTTGTGACGGTTCAGACCATGGTTCACGGTATTAAACTTAGTCATCAATTTATAATCCTTTATCTTTCTGTCTCTTTGTGTCTTAAAATGTCCAATCTGTACAGCCACCCCGAGATCTTTAATGCTGTGACCAGATTTTCAAAAATGTTAACCTAATGGTCTATCTATTTTTCTGTTTTCTTGGCGTTTGTGCTGTCTCGTCTACATATAATCTTGTGTTGAGACATTTCACACACATGATGAGTTAGATGACATTAGATGATCTGCAGGAGAATTTGCCCTTGATATAGTGGTTTTGGTGGGATTGTGGTATGAGCACCTTATCTGTGGTACACATCTGTGCGCACAGATTCTACATATCTTTTGTAGACTGGGAGAAGTACCATTTCCTGTTGCATTCGTAAGGGAGCTCTTCACCACCAGATGATTCAGGTTGGGGGTCTGTTTATAAGGAGAGGAGAAGAGGTCTTGGGAATATCGTGCCATCAGTATGTAGCATTGTTTGGAGATCTTTTGAGATTTTTGCAGTACTTCAATCTGGGGGGTGTAGGTGACTAGTAATGTAGATGAGGACTTATGGTGCACTGTTCTCTTCCTGTGGCTGTTTGTCTACAAGTCTGTTTCAACATCTATTTTACTGTATTATGTCATTAATTGACCCTGGTTTAAAATAATTGAAAATGTATTAGATTTACTTTGTAGATGCTTATTTACATTATATATATATATTTATGTGTATATATATATATGTGTGTGTGTGTGTGTGTGTGTGTTTAAAGGGATAGTAATGTTTCATAATAAAAGCAGCTCTAATTAATCATCATAGCAGGGGTCAAAATTTCCACTCGCCACTAGCCAATGGCGAGTAAAAATTCAGCCCTGGTGGGTATGTTATGGCTTGCAGCGGTGAGTGACTTTTCAGGTCTGGCTAGTAGCAAAGGACTTCAAATTTTAAAGGGATAGTAATACTTCCTTTTTAACTTTATTTTATTTTGTAGGCATTAAAAAAACATGAAGAATGATATAAGTCTTATCTCTCAAACCTTTATGGTTTAAGAGATATTCACAAGCAAAGTTTCCCCTCCCGCCCCTTTTACCTAGTGTAAGCCATCTCTTCTCAGATGTGAATCTGGTTGTAAGACCAGACAGATAACAGAAGGGGACAATCTTCTTTGTATGAAAAGAATGAAAGCCCTTCCCCCCTTGACAAGTTTTTCAGTTTTTTCCCTTATCTTAATTGAAGATTGTCCCTCTCTGCAGTCTACCTGGACACCTCCCTTCTGATCTGGCTGAAGGGAGGGGATACTTAATTGTGAATATCTCTTAAACCATAAAGGTTTGAGAGATAAGACTTATATCGTTCTTCATGTTTTTTTAATGCCTACAAAATAAAATAAAGATAAAACGAAGTATTACTATCCCTTTAAATATACATATAATTCAGATTAGGACGATAGTTCTTTATTTAAAACATATTTTTCATCTCTATCTAACACATGGTTGGAAAGATTGACTATGCCTTAGGGGCATCATCTAAGTTTGCCTTGTTTTGTCGTTTACCTCTACCTCAGCCTCATTCACCTCTAACATTTCTTCTGAAAAAGGAAGTTTATTTATTTACCAGGCAGAATACAATGAGATTTCTCTTGTTTTGAAGTATGCCCTGGAGAGCTTTCACAGAACAAAGTCACATATTTACACAAACAGAGAGGAAAAAAAATCTTTGACTGAAAAATTGGATATCTGTTGGGAATTGACCTCCTCTGGACAAGATCCCCAGCCTTGTCCAAACAAGAATAATTGGATGAATTCTCTTTAATTGCACAAGTTTTGGGGATATGATTAGAATTATGAGACTATGTTGAATGGTTTGCTACTTGATGTTTTTTTGTATTAGAACTTGAAGAGTGACCTCAATAAACAGAAGAATATTTGATAGATTATCTGAGAGGATATTGCAAAATATGTCTGTTCCTCTGCATATCAACGACTAAAACTAAAAATGACTCAGGCCCTCATTCTCTCTAGACTTGACTACTGCAACATTCTACTCTCCGGTCTTCCTGCTTCTCATCTTTCTCCACTTCAATCTGTTATCAACTCAACTGCAAGAATCGCCACATTTGCTCCAAGATACCTGCCCTCTCATCTCCTCCTGAAATCCCTCAATTGGCTACCTATAAAGTATCGTACTTCTTACAAGATTCTCCTCATCTTATCACGGTTCCCGTGCTACACTGTCAATCAGGGTTGTGCTATCTGTGCATTGGAGGATGCTGATTGGCCCGCCCAGGATGTGCCTTTATACTCTGGGGCTTGGGCACTTGTGCTTTGCCCTTTCGTGGTGTTCCAGTATCTGCGCCTTGTTGCTGTGTTCCAGTTCTCCTGTGTACCGATCCGGCTTGTCTGACTCTTCTGTTGATCCTGCTCCGTGTATGACCCGGCTCTGGCTGACGACCCTGCTCCGTGATTGATCCGGTTCTGGCTGATGATCCCGCTCCGTGTATGACCCGGCTCTGGCTGACGACCCTGCTCCGTGATTGATCCGATTCTGGCTGATGATCCTGCTCCGTGTACGACCCGGCTCCGGTAGACGACCCTGCTCCGTGATTGATCCTGTTCTTCGGCTGCTGTTCCTGCTGTGCTCCGGTTCCGGTTATCACCTGTTCCAGTCTGCTGTTCCGGTGTACCTGCACGGCCCGGTCGCGTCCGCGACATTCTGATTACTTGGTGTCTCGCTATTACTCTCACTACTCTAGCTGAGACATAGGTTGCTTTGCCATTCCTAGTACGCTGCGGTGTTCCGGTACAGAACCTGTTAACTCCTGCAGTACTTCGTAGTCTCAGTCTTGTGCCTCAGTTCTTGCCAAGCATACTCTTATCAGTTAAGAGCCACTCCTTCTGTACCTCTGATATGCTTCATTACTATCTGCAGAGCGTTGCCGGTCCGGTGTTCGGTGTGCACCGGGACCGCGCCTGTGGGCATTGCTATCCGTTCGCTCTTGCTGGGAAAGTTCCGTACGGCACCGGAGGGGTGTCCTGGCTCCGGCCTACTGACGTACAGAGGTTACGATATCCATCTGCACTATCCAGTGCTTGGCTCTCAGTGCTTGTGCATTCGATACCACTATTTGACATCCAAGAGGTGTCAGGGCACTATCCATTGGGTGCATGCAGAGTTAACTTCCATTCTCAGTTAAGGGCGGCTCAGGTTCTTGTACTTCAGTTTGGCAATAGCACTTCTTCATATCCCACGGTGGTGGTGTTTACTCAGCTCTGGCACTTGTGCCTTCCATTTCTATTTGAGAGTAAACCTAGTACAGACACCTTGCTCCAGCTTTGTGATTCAAGAACTGTGTTCCAGAGACTACTACTTAGTTCCAGCTTTGTGATTCAAGAACTATTACCCAGAGACTGCTATATATCCTGGGCATTGGCCAAACTAGGACTGAGTTCTCCTCTTGCACTTGTTAACCCTTTGGGGTCATTTACTGTCTGTCTATTGTCCAGTAGTATTTGCTGTATTGCATTCACTCTGTTCGTGTTTGCTATTTCTGCTGTTCCTGTACTGGCCCCTAGGGGCATTGTATTACTCCTTTATTCAATAAACTGTGTTTTTACTTTACACCCTGGTCTGAGTGTCAGAAAACCGTTACAGTACGAAAGGACCATGACCTCAGACGGGAAAAGTGACAGTAATACACAGAACCTCCACTGGAGGATGGATGTTCACGAGCAACGTCTAGATCAATTGGCTTTGGCCATGCAAACTTTGCTTGAGTGTACGGTACATCTCGAGAAACCGAATCAAAGTCCGGTGGTCCCCCCAGTCATGGCACCGGACAATGCCACTGGGCAATTGCTGGCTCCCTCCAGAAGTCTCACGGCGGCGGCGCCGTTACCACTCAGATACGGTGGCGAACCCACACTGTGCAGAGGTTTCCTTAACCAACTTGAGATATTCTTAGAACTCACACCCTATGCTTTTCCGAATGACCGTAGCAAAGTGGGGTTCATGATATCTCTGTTAACTGGTAAAGCGCTGGCATGGGCTAATCCTTTATGGGAGCAGGCCAAACCCTGCACTCTGAATTTTAACGAATTTGTCAGACAGTTTCGCAGAGTGTTTGAGACACCAGGGCGAGCCACCTCGGCAGCTAAGAAATTAATGGTAATACAGATGGGCGATCGCACTGTGGCCGACTATGCGATAGAATTTCGTATTTTAGCTGCAGAAGTGGCCTGGAATAATGAGGCACTCCTGGCAGCCTTTTCACAAGGCCTATCCGACTCCATCAAGGATGAGATTGCTGCCAGGGAGGTCCCCACTGACCTAGACGAGTACATAGATTATGTGATTCTCATTGACACCCACATGCCCGAGAGGCGCTTGGCTAAAAGGGCTAGCTCCAAGACCCATGGGCACGAGAGGTCTTTTAACCCACCCTCGCCTTCCATTCCTCCTGATGGGGTACGTGAAACAGGGGAGCCCATGCAGATTGGATATACTAGGTTATCAAAGGAGGAGAGGGCTTTTCGCAAAAGACAAGGGTTATGTTTATATTGTGGTAAGAATGGGCACCTACTACGCACATGTCCGGTACGTCCGGGAAACGCATGCACCTAGGGTACCTTGGGGGACAGGCCCTAGGTGGTGTACAGTCGTCCTCAGATCCTTGTTCCACGAAACCCACCATACCGGTGAGTTTTCTTCTGGGTGATCAAGCTGTGGAGGTACTAGCCCTGGTAGATTCTGGCGCAGCAGGCTATTTCATGGACCAGGCATTCGCTGAAAGACACAATATTCCGTTGTCCAAAAGAGATACTCCACTCGCCATTGAGGCTATTGATGGCAGACCCCTAGAACCAGCACTTATCACCATGGAGACCACTCTCATCACTATGGCTATTGGGGTTCTCCACAAAGAGGGGGTACGTTTCCAAATTATACATTCACCTCACCATGCGGTCATTCTGGGGTACCCTTGGTTGTCGCTGCACAATCCCCAGTTTGACTGGCAAAGATGTGAAACTGAGTCTTGGTCTGAGTACTGCACTAGTCACTGTTTATCTCACCCAGTCAAGATTATGTGTACCTCTCCTTCTGTGCCAGCTGAATACAGCAAGTTCAGTGACGTATTCAGTAAGGGTGAGGCTAGCGCATTGCCGCAGCATTGACCATATGACTGCGCTATTGATTTGCCCCCGGGAGTTGTGCCACCAAGGGGTAGGACCTACCCATTGTCCGGGGAGGAGACTAGGGCCATGGAGGAATACATCGAGGATGCCCTCAGACGAGGGATTATTCGTAAATCATCCTCTCCGGCAGGTGCAGGGTTCTTTTTTGTGAAAAAGAAAAGTGGCGAATTACGACCGTGTATTGACTACCATGGACTCAATAAGTTGATTGCCAGGAATGCTTACCCCATTCCGCTCATCACAGAATTATTTGACAGGTTGAAAGGCTCCTCCATCTTCACGAAACTCGATCTTCGTGCTGCCTACAACCTAATAAGGATAAGGGCTGGTGATGAGTGGAAGACGGCATTCAATACTAGGTCAGGCCACTACGAATATCTGGTTATGCCATTTGGGTTATGTAATGCACCTGCCGTATTTCAAGAGTTCATAAATGATATCCTCCGTGACATGCTACAGTCTTGTGTGGTGGTGTACTTGGACGATATATTGATCCATTCTGCTAATTTAACCCAGCACATCCAGGATGTTTCAGAAGCATTGATGCGATTACGCAAGAACAAATTGTTCTGCAAACTAGAAAAATGTGAATTTCATCGCTCCCAAGTACCATTCTTGGGTTTTGTGATATCCAATGAGGGCATAGCAACGGACCAAGAGAAGTTGGCAGCGGTTCTACAATGGCCACGACCCAAGGGGTTAAAAGCTATACAAAGGTTCTTGGGCTTTGCCAACTATTATAGAAAGTTTATTCAGAACTTTTCTACCATCACAAAACCTCTCTCTGACCTTACGCATAAGGGGGCAAATCCCTCTCAATGGTCCCAGGCAGCTGAAATAGCCTTTGAAACCCTAAAAAAGGCATTCGCATCCGCTCCTATACTGTCCCACCCTAATCCCACCCTGCCGTTTACTCTAGAGGTTGATGCCTCCGAGGTTGGGGTAGGGGCAGTTCTCTCCCAACGCCCCAAGGAGGGGGGTAACCTGAGGCCGTGTGGGTTCTTCTCAAAAAAACTATCTAGTGCCCAAAGCCATTACGAAATTGGTGATAGGGAACTGTTGGCTATCATCTTGGCATTAAAAGAATGGCGACATCTTCTGGAGGGCACCAGAGCACCAGTGTTGATCCTCACAGACCATAAAAACTTGATTTACCTATCCGAGGCAAAACGATTGTCTTCTCGCCAGGCTCGATGGGCTCCATTTCTGTCCAGATTTAATTTCATAGTCTCGTACTTGCCTGGGTCCAAAAATATTAAGGCGGATGCTCTTTCTAGACAATTCTGCACGGACATTGAGAGGGATGAGGCCCCGGTCCCCATAATTCAGCCAGACAGAATTCTGGCTACTATTCGTATCAGCATCACCTCGCCACTGGGAGAGCAAATATTGGCATCACAAACTCGGGCACCTCCTGAAACCCCAGTTGGCAGGTGTTTTGTGGACGAACCTTTTCGTACCCAATTACTTGAGACCTACCACTCATCTAAGGCAGCTGGGCACATCGGCAGAGATCAGTTGGCATGGTCACTATCACGAACATTCTGGTGGCCCTCCCTGAAAGCCGACTGCTCTGCATTCACTGCCGCTTGCGCCATCTGTGCCCGTGCCAAAACTCCCAGACATCTCCCAGTAGGCTTGCTCCAACAAGTGCCTAATGGTGATCGTCCTTGGTCCCATATTTCGATTGATTTTTTGGGAGAGCTGCCGAGTTCCAAGGGCTATACGTTTATCTTGATGGTGGTAGATAGATTCTCAAAGATGGCTCATTTCGTGCCCCTCTCTGGCCTTCCCTCAGCCCAGGAATTGGCATCAATTTTTGCCAGAGAAGTATTCCGCTTGCATGGGTTGCCCAGAGTAATTGTATCTGACCGGGGGAGTCAATTCGTGTCGAGATTCTGGAGGGCATTCTGTGGCCAGATGGGCATTCAATTATCCTTTTCCTCCGCCTACCATCCCCAGACCAACGGGGCCGCTGAGCGTGCCAATCAGGGATTGGAGCAGTTTTTATGCTGCTTTGTCACTGATCATCATGATAACTGGGCTGACCTGTTGCCGTGGGCAGAGTTCGCCAGGAACTGCGCGGTTAATTCATCATCTGGGAGCTCTCCATTCCTTGTTAATTATGGGTTCCAGCCCTGTCTACTCCCAGACTCGTTTCAGTCCCAGCAGATTCCGGCTCTGGATGAGCACATGGAGCAGCTCCGCTCCACTTGGGCACAGGTACAAAGGTCCCTCAGTCAGTCCTTCCGCAGACATCAGCGGCATGCCAATCAGACGGCTGCCAGCGGTCTCCTTCCAGGTTGGGGATAGGGTATGGCTCTCCTCCAAGAATCTCAACCTGCAGGTGCCCTCGAACAAACTAGCTCCCCGGTTCATTGGGCCATTCAAGATTATACGCAAGATCAATCCTGTGGCATACGCTTTGGAACTTCCTAATACTATGCGTATTCACAATGTGTTCCATGTGTCACTATTAAAGCCCTTGGTTTGCAATCGTTATACTACCACTCCGGTGGTTCCTGGGCCGGTGGATGTGCAGGGCCAAGAGGAATACGAAGTTCAGAGCATTATTGACTCAAGGAGATTTAGAGGCAAGTTGCAATATTTGGTCCATTGGAAGGGATATGGGCCTGAGGAGCGCTCTTGGGTCGACCACAAAGACCTTCATGCTCCACGGTTGTTGCGCAACTTTCACTTTAAATACCCTCAGAAACCTAGACCCTCCGGCAGGGGAGGGGATCTTTGAGAGGGGGGTACTATCACGGTTCCCGTGCTACACTGTCAATCAGGGTTGTGCTATCTGTGCATTGGAGGATGCTGATTGGCCCGCCCAGGATGTGCCTTTATACTCTGGGGCTTGGGCACTTGTGAGTTGCCCTTTCGTGGTGTTCCAGTATCTGCGCCTTGTTGCTGTGTTCCAGTTCTCCTGTGTACCGACCCGGCTTGCCTGACTCTTCTGTTGATCCTGCTCCGTGTATGACCCGGCTCTGGCTGATGACCCTGCTCCGTGATTGATCCGGTTCTGGCTGATGATCCCGCTCCGTGTATGACCCGGCTCTGGCTGACGACCCTGCTCCGTGATTGATCCGATTCTGGCTGATGATCCTGCTCCGTGTACGACCCGGCTCCGGTAGACGACCCTGCTCAGTGATTGATCCTGTTCTTCGCTGCTGTTCCTGCTGTGCTCCGGTTCCGGTTATCGCCTGTTCCAGTCTGCTGTTCCGGTGTACCTGCATGGCCCGGTCGCGTCCGCGACATTCTGATTACTTGGTGTCTCGCTATTACTCTCACTACTCTAGCTGAAACATAGGTTGCTTTGCCATTCCTAGTAAGCTGCGGTGTTCCGGTACAGAACCTGTTAACTCCTGCAGTACTTCGTAGTCTCAGTCTTGTGCCTCAGTTCTTGCCAAGCATACTCTTATCAGTTAAGAGCCACTCCTTCTGTACCTCTGATACGCTTCATTACTATCTGCAGAGCGTTGCCGGTCCGGTGTTCGGTGTGCACCGGGACCGCGCCTGTGGGCATTGCTATCCGTTCGCTCTTGCTGGGAAAGTTCCGTACGGCACCGGAGGGGTGTCCTGGCTCCGGCCTACTGACGTACAGAGGTTACGATATCCATCTGCACTATCCAGTGCTTGGCTCTCAGTGCTTGTGCATTCGATACCACTATTTGACATCCAAGAGGTGTCAGGGCACTATCCATTGGGTACATGCAGAGTTAACTTCCATTCTCAGTTAAGGGCGGCTCAGGTTCTTGTACTTCAGTTTGGCAATAGCACTTCTTCATATCCCACGGTGGTGGTGTTTACTCAGCTCTGGCACTTGTGCCTTCCATTTCTATTTGAGAGTAAACCTAGTACAGACACCTTGCTCCAGCTTTGTGATTCAAGAACTGTGTTCCAGAGACTACTACTTAGTTCCAGCTTTGTGATTCAAGAACTATTTCCCAGAGACTGCTATATATCCTGGGCGTTGGCCAAACTAGGACTGAGTTCTCCTCTTGCACTTGTTAACCCTTTGGGGTCATTTACTGTCTGTCTATTGTCCAGTAGTATTTGCTGTATTGCATTCACTCTGTTCGTGTTTGCTATTTCTGCTGTTCCTGTACTGGCCCCTAGGGGCATTGTATTACTCCTTTATTCAATAAACTGTGTTTTTACTTTACACCCTGGTCTGAGTGTCAGAAAACCGTTACACATCTCCTGTAAGTCAATCTGTTCTTCAGCACCCTCTTACATTTCTGCCCTTATCTCCCGCTACACCCCTTCCCATCCCCTACGGTCTTCTCAAGGGTTCTTCCTGTCCTCTCCCTACACAACTCGAGCCATCTCTCAACTACAAGCTTTCTCACTGGCTGCTCCTCGACTCTGGAATGCCCTCCCTATCACCATTCACCAATCATCTACAATCATCACTTTCAAGCGTCTCCTCAAAACCCACCTGCTCAGGGAGGCATCTCAGTAACAATATCCTCCTCTTGCACACTGACAGTCACACCAGAATCCTTCTGCACTTCTTTCACCACACCTTGTACCTGCACTTATAATCCTCATCCCACTGTCTCTGTTTGTCATTATGAATTCAGCTTAGATTGTAAGCTCCTTGGAGCAAGGTCCCTTTCCTAGTGTATGATTCCCTTGCTGCACTTTCCCTCACAAATAATGTAATGATTGCACTTAACCTTAATGCACTTAACCCAGTTCTGTCATTTTGTAATTTATTATTTCAACTTCTGTTAAGCGCTGTGTACATGTATGGCACTATATAAATAAAGATACATCCATACATATACTGTAAAGCGCTGTGTACATGTATGGTGCTATATAAATAAAGATACACACATACATACACTGTAAAGCTCTGTGTACATGTATGGCGCTATATAAATAAAGATACATACATACATACACTATAAAGCGATGTGTACATGTATGGCGCTATATAAATAAAGATACATACATACATACACTGTAAAGCGCTGTGTACATGTATGGCGCTATATAAATAAAGATACATACATACATACATACACTATAAAGCGCTGTGTACATGTATGGCGCTATATAAATAAAGATACACACATACATACACTGTAAAGCGCTGTGTACATGTATGGCGCTATATAACGCTATATAAATAAAGCTACACACATACATACACTGTAAAGCGCTGTGTACATGTATGGCGCTATATAAATAAAGCTACACACATACATACACTGTAAAGTGCTGTGTACATGTATGGCGCTATATAAATAAAGCTACACAGATACATACACTGTAAAGCACTGTGTACATGTATGGAGCTATATAAATAAAGATACATACATGCATACACTGTAAAGCACTGTGTACATGTATGGCGCTATATAAATAAAGGTACACACATAAATACACTGTAAAGCTCTGTGTACATGTATGGCGCCATATAAATAAAGATACACACATACATACACTATAAAGCACTGCGTACATGTATGGCGCTATATAAATAAAGCTACACGCATACATATACTGTAAAGCGCTGTGTACATGTATGGCACTATATAAATAAAGCTACACACATGCATACACTGTAAAGCACTGTGTACATGTATGGCGCTATATAAATAAAGCTACATACATGCATACACTGTAAAACGCTGTGTACATGTATGGCACTATATAAATGAAGGCACACACATACATACACTGTAAAGCTCTGTGTACATGTATGGCGCTATATAAATAATGATACATAGATACATACACTGTAAAGCGCTGTGTACATGTATGGCGCTATATAAATAAAGGTACACACATACATACACTGTAAAGCGCTGTGCACATGTATGGCGCTATATAAATAAAGATATACACATACATACACTGTAAAGCTCTGTGTACATGTATGGCGCTATATAAATAAAGATACATACATACATACACTATAAAGCGCTGTGTACATGTATGGCGCTATATAAATAAAGGTACACACATACATACACTAAAGCGCTGTGTACATGTATGGCGCTATATAAATAAAGATATACACATACATACACTGTAAAGCTCTGTGTACATGTATGGCACTATATAAATAAAGATACATACATACATACACTATAAAGCGATGTGTACATGTATGGCGCTATATAAATAAAGATACATACATACATACACTATAAAGCGATGTGTACATGTATGGCGCTATATAAATAAAGATACATACATACATACACTGTAAAGCGCTGTGTACATGTATGGCGCTATATAAATAGATACATACATACATACATACACTGTAAAGCTCTGTGTACATGTATGGTGCTATATAAATAAAGATACATACATACATACAATATAAAGCGATGTGTACATGTATGGCGCTATATAAATAAAGATACATACATACATACATACACTGTAAAGCACTGTGTACATGTATGGCGCTATATAAATAAAAATACATACATACATACACTGTAAAGCTCTGTGTACATGTATGGCGCTATATAAATAAAGATACATCCATACATATACTGTAAAGCGCTGTGTACATGTATGGTGCTATATAAATAAAGATACACACATACATACACTGTAAAGCTCTGTGTACATGTATGGCGCTATATAAATAAAGATACATACATACATACACTATAAAGCGATGTGTACATGTATGGCGCTATATAAATAAAGATACATACATACATACACTGTAAAGCGCTGTGTACATGTATGGCGCTATATAAATAAAGATACATACATACATACATACACTGTAAAGCTCTGTGTACATGTATGGTGCTATATAAATAAAGATACATACATACATACAATATAAAGCGATGTGTACATGTATGGCGCTATATAAATAAAGATACATACATACATACACTATAAAGCGCTGTGTACATGTATGGCGCTATATAAATAAAGATACATCCATACATATACTGTAAAGCGCTGTGTACATGTATGGTGCTATATAAATAAAGATACACACATATATACACTATAAAGCACTGTGTACATGTATGGCGCTATATAAATAAAAATACATACATACATACACTGTAAAGCTCTGTGTACATGTATGGCGCTATATAAATAAAGATACATACATACATAACTCCTTTTGGTGGATCACTTATCGTTCTCTTCAGAAAAGTGTTTTATGGAATTACCTTTATGATGATTAGATTAAGAAAAAATTAACATTTTTTAGTATCAAACTGTTTTGGAAGATTTTGTAAAGGAATAAAATACTGGAATACTGTAAAATCTTGTGTATACGATGCACAATTTTACCCCTCTTCACCTTATGTGAAGTACGGAGTGTGTATTATACATGAGAGTTTTTGGACGAAAAAAAAAAATTAGTGCTGGCAGATACCTCCCCTCCCTCCCCCCAGCGTAATCCGCTCTCAAAATAAGATTTCCTTCCATCCACTGAAGCCCCCATCTTCCCTACAGGTGGCATGCTTGCGTTTACCACCTGCTTCCTTCAATTCGCTGTCAGGACATTCCGTCTACGGTATTGCCCTGTGAGGACCTTGAGATCCTCACAGGGCATTACCATTGGCTGGAGGAGGATGTGATGGTGATGTTGCTGTTACTATTGGTCAGGAGATGAGTGTCACATACATTACAATGCTTCTCTGTCACTTAAAAGGTTAAAAGAGAAAAACCTATTTGGACACAAGCCTTTCTCCGTCTCTATAGTTCTATTCACTCTTTCATGTTCTTTATTCTTGAGGGAATTATGGAACCAAGGCTTTTCTGTTAGACATATTAAAACGATACAATCTGTAAAAACAAATATGGTTCAATATTAGGGAGGAGGAAGAAAGCAAACAGACACTGAGCATGAACAATGAGTGAGGTGTGGGGAGTTCAACTGTGCGGAAAGGATATGAACAGCAAAATGCATTGTTCTACCTTTGCTTGAAGCAAACAACTATTAGTGCAGTTGAAGCACAGAACCAGTCACTGTGTTATATGGAACGGTTTATGGAGCAGTAAACTTTGATATTATGAAAAAAAACAAACGGGTTTTAAGGTTTTTCCTGCTGAGTATCACAATGGTACTTTCACTGCATGGAGAGGGTTCATTCCAAAGGCTTTATACTGCAAACTTTTCTCTATCTGTCTATCTATCTATCTATCTATCTCATATCTATCTCATATCTATCTCATATCTATCTCATATCTATCTATCTATCTATCTATCTATCTCATATCTATCTATCTATCTCATATCTATCTCATATCTATCTCATATCTATCTCATATCTATCTCATATCTATCTATCTATCTATCTCATATCTATCTATCTATCTATCTCTCATATCTATCTATCTATCTATCTATCTCTCATATCTATCTATCTATCTCTCTATCTATCTCATATCTATCTATCTATCTCTCTATCTATCTCATATCTATCTATCTATCTCTCTATCTCATATCTATCTATCTATCTCTCTATCTCATATCTATCTATCTATCTATCTATCTATCTCATATCTATCTATCTATCTATCTATCTATCTATCTATCTATCTCATATCTATCTATCTATCTATCTATCTATCTATCTATCTATCTATCTATCTCATATCTATCTATCTCTCATATCTATCTATCTATCTATCTATCTATCTATCTATCTATCTCATATCTATCTATCTCTCATATCTATCTATCTATCTATCTATCTATCTATCTATCTATCTATCTATCTATCTATCTCTCATATCTATCTATCTCTCTAGCTATCTAGCTATCTATCTATCTATCTATCTCTCATATCTATCTATCTATCTAGCTATCTAGCTATCTATCTAGCTATCTAGCTATCTATCTATCTATCTACCCATCGCTATCTATCTATATCTACCTATCTCTATCTCTATCTTTCTATCTCTATCCATCTCTCTCACTATCCATATCTATCTCTCTCTCTATCCATCTCTCCATCCCTCTATGTATCTATCTGTCTGTCTGTCTGTCTGTCTGTCTGTCTGTATCAATCTCATATCTCTCTCTATATCTGTCTGCCTGGAAAGCCACTGGCTACAGTTCTCCATAGAATGTGATAGTAACATATTAATCACTATATGACAGATTGAACTGTTGTAACTTTTTAATTCATACCTCCTACAAGTTGCAGTACACATGTTGTACTCCGTGGGAAAAGTCTTAGGTTATTGGGTTTTTCATAATAAAACTTTACTGACCCTTTAAACATCCCTGCAGCCCTCCAGCTATTGTTGGACTATATTTCCCTTCATTCTCAGCAGAAGACTGGGGATGATGGGAATTGTAGTCCAAAACAGCTGGAGTGTTTCATGATGCCCAACCCGAAAATATCTATAGTCATTCTAAATATGCTTGAAGAAGAGACCTAAGCTGGCATCCTAAAACCAATAAAGGTATCACTTTCACTCTAGCAGTTTCTTACAATTGAAATGGAACTACACTAGTGATACCACAGAGCTTACAATTGAAATGGAGCTACACTAGTGATACCACAGAGCTTACAATTGAAATGGAGCTACACTAGTGATACCACAGAGCTTACAATTGAAATGGAGCTACACTAGTGATACCACAGAGCATACAGTTGAGATGGAGCTACACTAGTGATACCACAGAGCTTACAATTGAAATGGAACTACACTAGTGATACCACAGAGCTTACAGTTGAAATGGAACTACAATAGTGATACCACAGAGCTTATAATTGAAATGGAGCTACACTAGTGATACCACAGAGCTTACAGTTGAAATGGAACTACACTAGTGATACCACAGAGCTTGCAATTGAAATGGAGCTACACTAGTGATACCACACAGCTTGCAATTGAAATGGAGCTACACTAGTGATACCACAGAGCTTACAATTGAAATGGAACTACACTAGGGGGATGGGCTGGGACGCTGGGCTGGAGCAACTGAAGAAATGGGCCAGTAGATTGTATTTGCCCCCCCAGGCCATAAGTTCCCAGCCCTCCCCTGGACATTAGTATCCCTTTAAAGGGATAGTAACGCTTCATAATAAAAGCAGCTCTAATTAATCATCATAGTATTTGGACTTTGGACAGTGTTATTTCAGTTCTGTCAGAGTTGTAGTTCAAGAGTAATTCAATGACAAAGTATCCCCCTCCCGCCCCTTTTACTGATGTAACACTGCTCAACCACATCAGAAGGGAGGTGCCCAGGTAGACTGCAGAGAGGGACAATCTTCAATTAAGATAAGGGAAAAACCTGAAAAACTTGTCAAGGGGGGCAGGGCTTTCATTGTTCTCATAGGAAGAAGATTGTCCCCTGCTGTTATCTGTCTGGTCTATGGACTGCATTCCATATCTGAGAAGAGATGGCTTACACTAGGTAAAAGGTGTGGGAGGGGGAAACTTTGCTTGTGAATATCTCTCAAACCATAAAGGTTTGAGAGATAAGACTTATATCGTTATTCATGTTTTTTTAATGCCTACAAAATAAAAATAAAGTTAAAACAAAGTATTACTATCCCTTTAACCATTAGTATGGCTTGAAAGCATAAAAGAATGTAACGAATAATTGCTGACATATCTAAGAATGTTCTGTTGATGGACTGAAATATTTAACCCTTTAATGGCCAGAGGGATGTGTAACACATGACTTACACATGGGTCTTTAAAGGGCTAAGGATAAATGCTGTATTAAAGCTGCTGACATCCATCAAAGGAAAGAAGCCAAATGCAGATAGCAGCGGGATGGATCAATAGCGTTGGACTCGGGAGGGAGAACTCCGTACAAACACAATGATGGATAATGAGACAAAATGACTCGGACACCAGCAGGGAATATTCTCAACCGTCCACTAGATAATGATTTTTTTTTTTGTTCTGTTCCTGGTTTACTTTTAAGCAATGTTCTTACAAACGTCAGACATGAGAAAAGCCAACAAAGGCCAAGCGAGAGGTCCACGTAGGCTCCAGTTCTGGGAAGACAAACACACTGTAGCTTTTATTTATACAAATCACAGCGCTCCTGTCTGTCTGAACTGCATCTGCCTTTATTTTTACTTGGTTATTACACTAGCAGAGTTGTAAGATTTGGCATTGATCTGTTACAATGGATAATACTTCAATTAAACTTCCCAACGCATTTCTTTGGCTAATCAAAGTATTCTAAAAATGAACAGTTACACCCAAAAATGAACTGGGGTTTTATATACTTAAATACCTTGTATCTCATGCTAGCATCTATAATAAGTCTCTGTTTGTTGTACAGTTAATTTGTTATATGTTTTCAAAGGCAAACTCTATAGACCAGACAGATAACAGAAGGGGACAATCTTCTTCCTATGAGAACAATGAAAGCCCTGACCCCCTTGACAAGTTTTTCAGGATTTTCCCTTATCTTAATTGAAGGTTGTACCTCTCTGCAGTCTACCTGGGCACCTCCCTTCTGATCTGGCTGAGCAGTGTTACATCAGTAAAAGGGGCTGGAGGGGGATACTTTGTCATTGAATTACTCCTGAACTACAACTCTGACAGAATTGAAATAACACTCTCCAAAGTCCAAATACTATGATGATTAATTAGAACTGGTTTTATTATGAAACATTACTATCCCTTTAACTGCTACAAGTGATATTTGTCTACACACTTTTCCTACTGTAAAAACCTTAAACGTGATTTGGTCTTTGGTCTTGTCTTATGTTCAGGACAGCCTTATGCCTATCCCTTACATTCTTTTACTGTATTAACCCCTACACAGTCCGCTGCTGTGCAACAGTGAGAACAGCTACAATTTCCTGATGATTCTTCTATCTGAAATACAAGAGTCCTCTGACTCACACACATATATACATATATATATATATATATATATATATATATATATATATATATATATATATATATATATATTAAAATCCCTGTATAGATGTTGTCAAAATGTATTTAATAATTGTAGCCAACAATTAATTATCCTCTGCTGTATGAAAAGTTTAAAGGTACCTCTCCTGCCTAAGTAACAAATATCACTGTAGCAGTTAGAGGGATAGTAATGTTTCATAATAAAAGCAGCTTTAATTGATCATCATCGTATCTGGACCTTGGAGAGTGTTATTTCAATTCTGTCAGAGTTGTAGTTCAAGAGTAATTCAATGATAAAGTATCCCCCTCCCGCCCCTTTTACTGATGTAACACTGCTCAGCCAGATCAGAAGGGAGGTGCCCAGGTAGATTGCAGAGAGGGACAATCTTCAATTAAGATAAGGGAAAAACCTGAAAAACTTGTCAAGGGGGCAGGGCTTTCATTGTTCTCATAGGAAGAAGATTGTCCCCTTCTGTTATCTGTCTGGTCTATGGACTGGATTCCACATCTGAGAAGAGATGGTTTACACTAGGTAAAAGGGGCGGGAGGGGATACTTTGCTTGTGAATATCTCTCAAACCATAAAGGTTTCAGAGATAAGACTTATATCGTTCTTCGTGTTTTTTTAATGCCTACAAAATAAAATAAAGATAAAACAAAGTATTACTATCCCTTTAAGCAATCTCTCCAGTCTTCTTGTCTTCAAAGCTCCTTCGGTGGCCGTCTGTGATACAATCAGCAGATTTAAGTCAAATGTTTGGTATCCTCCATGTGAATGAGGCCAAAGCTTGATCAAGGCTGTTTAAATCTTGAATTGGGGGCTGAGGACTGTGGTCAGAGTGACTAATGCAGGATTCCTTGACGTGATCGAAAGATGATCCAGTCAGTCAGAGGACTCTTGTATTTCAGATAGAAGAATCATCAGGATATTGTAGCTGTACTCACTGTTGCACAGCAGCGGACTGCACACACAGCTAAAAACAGATCTTTAGCTTGTCAATGTGCTTCGTGTCTCACGGACACTTCTTAAGAAAGTATTACATCACTAAGAGGGTGATGGGTAAATGGAACATTCTATCAGCAGAAGTGGTAGGGGTTAATACAGTAAAAGAATGTAAGGGATAGGCATAAGGCTGTCCTGAACATAAGACAAGACCAAGGACCAAATCACGTTTAAAGGGATAGTAATACTTCATTTTAACTTTATTTTATTTTGTAGGCATTAAAAAAACATGAATAATGATATAAGTCTTATCTCCCAAATCTTTATGGTTTAAGAGATATTCACAAGCAAAGTGTCCCCCTCCCGTCCCTTTTACTGATGTAACACTTTTCAGCCAGGGCAGAAGGGAGCTGCCCAGGTAGACTGCAGAGAGGGACAATCTTCAATTAAGATAAGGGAAAAACCTGAAAAGCTTGTCAAGGGGGGCAGGGCTTTCATTGTTTTCAAAGGAATAAGAGTGTCCCCTTCTGTTATCTGTCTGGTCTATGGACTGCATTCCACATCTGAGAAGAGATGACTTACACTAGGTAAAAGGGGCGGGGAGGGAAACTTTGCTTGTGAATATCTCATAAACCATAAAGGTTTGAGAGATAAGACTTATATCATTCTTCATGTTTTTTTAATGCCTACAAAATAAAATAAAGTTAAAACGAAGTATTACTATCCCTTTAAGGTTTTTACAGTAGGAAAAGTGTGCAGACTAGATGGGCCGAATGGTTCTTATCTGCCGTCAAATTCTATGTTTCTAATACACCCCAGTGGAACATAAAAAGGTTACGAATACTGGGACATTTTTATAAAGATAAAAGTGGAGAAATGCAAGGTCAAAGCAACTGCCCGTTAGTCATCAACTTAACCGGCTGGGTCCTGGAGAGGTCTCTAATGTATTGGGAACCAATGTGTTGACCACTTCCCTGGCAGTCAAGGGGTTAAACCAGTCTATTAAATTAAAACAATTGTTTTTATACAGTGTAATAATTTTGTCTCAAAATGATGTGTGTGTGTATATATATTATATATATATATATATATATAAATACATACTAGAAATGTGGGATAGCATTGCCCGTCATGTTATGACAGTCGGGAGAATGTGTCTGAAATGTAGACATCCTATATAATAATTTGCTAAAAGTATGTTTGTCAGAAGCCGACATGCTCAGTACAGACGGCTGCGCTCACTGCAGTCATCCACAGTAGAGACTGCCCGCTCCACGTCCGCTAACAGAGCGGGGAGCTCCGAATTCAGACCGTAGTCCTCTCTGCGCACCGAAGGTGGACAGAGTCTGAATTTGGCGCTTCCTGGTCTGTATCAGCCGCGGAGCTGGCAGCCTCTACTGCGCATGACTGCACCGCGGCTGTTGCTGGGTGGCACTGTGACCTGTGTACATGGGCTGTTCAACTAGTTACACTATATTTAATTACTCACAGCGTTGTAGTTCAAACGCTATTTAATCGAAAAGGATCCCCCTCCCACCCCTTCTGGCCGCCTCCCATTGGATTTGGAAGCAGTTTGTGGGACCAGACAGTTGCAGCAAAGGACAGTCTTTGAAAAACCTGCCCCAGTTGAGGAAGGAGGGCAGGATTTCCCTTTAGTTTAATGAAGATTGTCCCTCGCCGGACCAAACTGAGAGGCTGAGTGATGCAGGGAAAGGGGCAGGAGGGAGATCCTTTTGGTTTCAATAGCGTTTGAACATAGGTTCAAAGTGTAATGTTTACAATAGAGAAGACTCAGAGATCTACTTAATTGTAGGCATTGCTATCCCTTTAACTGTAATGCCCCCCCCCCACACACACACACACATCTCTTCCTTCACCTCCTCTTATGTTCCTAGCCGCCTCCTTCACTCAACGTACAAACCCTTCTCATTGCACCATCCGCACCCTCTCCCATCTCAAACCTTTTCCACTTTCCGCTCCATACCTCTGGAACTCCATACCTGTCTTTAATTCAACCCTGAAATCTTATATTCTGGAGTACTAGGACCATGCAGTACCTTTTGGCCAAACTCAGCATTTGGACTAACAGCATATGACACCCTCATACCCTGTTGTCTGTCTCTTGTTACCCATTTAGACTGTAAGATCCTTGGGGCAGGGACCGCTTTCCTATTGTGTCTGTGATTGGAACATTTATTTATCCATATTTATTTTTTGAAATCTACTTTTATTGTAAGGAGCTACGTACACTGTGTGGTGCCATATAAATATATATATATATATATATCGAGAGAAAGATATGTGTGTGTATCCTAGTGTAGGAAAAAAAGCTATTCTTTTCTTGCTACATCCTACTAAGCAATTATTGCCACCTTAATTGATGGCTCAACACCTAGCCAAAACTGGATCCGATAAATCTGTCTTCTCTTCAAAGCCTAGTGCTTTCCAGGTAGAAGTTATTAGGCCATAAAATACTTCTCATTATAGACAGTAAATGTGCTTTTAAAAAGCTGTTTGGCAAGAAGATTTCCCATTGAACGTAACATACAGCCAGGCAGCTAATTACCGCTAAGTGCACCTAGCAGGAGAGACTTCACATTATGCGATTCATAAAGCTGTTGGCAGAAAAGAAGGGAGAAGCTGAGCGACGGCATCCAGACCACAGACCAAGAGTTCTTACGTTTTCCTTCTGTTGTTGTCCATAATTAAATGAGAAAAATTATCAAGAAGAGTACATTCAGGACTGTATACCATTAACCGTTTAAGGACCAGAGAGGTGTCCAATGCTTTGCATACCTTCTTATCCTTAAACATTGCTGATGTTTGTACATACCATCTTTAGAGGGCAACAAAATGATGCAAAAATATGTTGAAGCTCTGAAGAATTATAAAAGTACAGACCACAGTGTACAGCGCCCCCCACGGGTTTCTCCAATCCCAGAGCTATTCCTGTGAGGCCCAGTGGCAGCTGATAATTCCTACTGGCTTTTGTGATGTCAGACACAGCTGCACAGCCAATAAGAATGAGGCTGGCATGTCTGACTCTAGAAGTATTTTTAAGTTACAGCCCTCAGAGCACGGGTTCCCTCCTGGGTTTCTCCTCTACGAAGTTAACACAGTAACACAGAAACATAGTAAAACAAGAACGTAGTAACATAGTAACACAGAAACATAGTAACACAGGAACATAGTAACACAGGAATATAGTAACATAGTAACATAGTAACACAGTAACAGGAACATAGTAACATAGTAATATAGTAACACAGTAACAGGAACATAGTAACATAGTAATATAGTAACACAGTAATATAGTAACACAGTAACATAGTAACACAGTAATATAGTAACACAGTAATATAGTAACATAGAAACACAGGAACATAGTAACACAGGAACAAAGAAACATAGTAACACAGGAACAAAGAAACATAGTAACACAGGAACATAGTAACATAGTAACATAGTAACAGGAACATAGTAACATAGTAATATAGTAACACAGTAATATAGTAACACAGTAACATAGTAACACAGTAATATAGTAACACAGTAATATAGTAACACAGTAATATAGTAACACAGTAATATAGTAACACAGTAATATAGTAACACAGTAATATAGTAACATAGTAACACAGGAACATAGTAACACAGGAACAAAGAAACATAGTAACACAGGAACAAAGAAACATAGTAACACAGGAACATAGTAACACAGTAACAGGAACATAGTAACATAGTAATATAGTAACACAGTAATATAGTAACACAGTAACATAGTAACACAGTAACATAGTAACACAGTAACATAGTAACACAGTAACATAGTAACACAGTAATATAGTAACACAGTAATATAGTAACACAGTAATATAGTAACACAGTAATATAGTAACATAGTAACACAGGAACATAGTAACACAGGAACAAAGAAACATAGTAACACAGGAACATAGTAACATATTAACATAGTAACACAGGAACATAGTAACATAGTAACATAGTAACATAGTAACACAGTAACAGGAACATAGTAACATAGTAATATAGTAACACAGTAATATAGTAACACAGTAACATAGTAACACAGTAACATAGTAACACAGTAACATAGTAACACAGTAACATAGTAACACAGTAACATAGTAACACAGTAACATAGTAACACAGTAATATAGTAACACAGTAATATAGTAACACAGTAATATAGTAACACAGTAATATAGTAACACAGTAATATAGTAACATAGTAACAAAGAAACATAGTAACACAGGAACAAAGAAACATAGTAACACAGGAACATAGTAACATATTAACATAGTAACACAGGAACATAGTAACATAGTAACATAGTAACACAGTAACAGGAACATAGTAACATAGTAATATAGTAACACAGTAATATAGTAACACAGTAACATAGTAACACAGTAACATAGTAACACAGTAACATAGTAACACAGTAACATAGTAACACAGTAATATAGTAACACAGTAATATAGTAACACAGTAATATAGTAACATAGTAACAAAGAAACATAGTAACACAGGAACAAAGAAACATAGTAACACAGGAACAAAGAAACATAGTAACACAGGAACATAGTAACATAGTAACATAGTAACACAGTAACAGGAACATAGTAACATAGTAATATAGTAACACAGTAATATAGTAACACAGTAACATAGTAACACAGTAACATAGTAACACAGTAATATAGTAACACAGTAATATAGTAACACAGTAATATAGTAACACAGTAATATAGTAACATAGTAACACAGGAACATAGTAACACAGTAACAGGAACATAGTAACATAGTAATATAGTAACACAGTAATATAGTAACACAGTAACATAGTAACACAGTAATATAGTAACACAGTAATATAGTAACACAGTAATATAGTAACACAGTAATATAGTAACATAGTAACACAGGAACATAGTAACACAGGAACATAGTAACACAGGAACAAAGAAACATAGTAACACAGGAACATAGTAACATATTAACATAGTAACACAGGAACATAGTAACGTAGTAATATACGAACACATTAACCTAGTAACATAGAAACATAGTAATATAATAACACACTAACATAGTAACACAGGAACATAGTAACATAGTAACACAGGAACATAGTAACATATTAACATAGTAACACAGGAACATAGTAACGTAGTAATATACGAACACATTAACCTAGTAACATAGAAACATAGTAATATAATAACACACTAACATAGTAACACAGGAACATAGTAACATAGTAACACAGGAACATAGTAACATAGTAACACAGGGACATAGTAACATAGTAACACAGGAACATAGTAACATATTAACATAGTAACACAGGAACATAGTAACGTAGTAATATACGAACACATTAACCTAGTAACATAGAAACATAGTAATATAATAACACACTAACATAGTAACACAGGAACATAGTAACATAGTAACACAGGAACATAGTAACATAGTAACACAGGGACATAGTAACATAGTAACACAGGGACATAGTAACACAGGGACATAGTAACACAGGGACATAGTAACATAGTAATATACGAACACATTAACCTAGTAACATAGAAACATAGTAATATAATAACACACTAACATAGTAACACAGGAACATAGTAACATAGTAACACATGAACATAGTAACACAGGAACATAGTAACACAGGAACATAGTAACACAGGGACATAGTAACACAGAAATATAGTAACACAGGAACATAGTAACATAGTAATATACGAACACATTAACCTAGTAACATAGAAACATAGTAATATAATAACACACTAACATAGTAACACAGGAACATAGTAACACAGGAACATAGTAACACAGGAACATAGTAACACAGGAACATAGTAACACAGTAATATAGTAACACAGGAACATAGTAACATAGTAATATACTAACACATTAACCTAGTAACATAGAAAGATAGGAATATAATAACACACTAACACAGTAACACAGGAACATAGTAACATAGTAACACAGGAACATAGTAACATAGTAACACAGGGACATAGTAACACAGTAATATAGTAACACATTAACCTAGGAACATAGAAACATAGTAATATAATAACACACTAACATAGTAACACAGTAATATAGTAACACAGGAACATAGTAACATAGTAATATACTAACACATTAACCTAGTAACATAGAAACATAGTAATATAATAACACACTAACATAGTAACACAGGAACATAGTAACATAGTAACACATGAACATAGTAACACAGGAACATAGTAACACAGGAACATAGTAACACAGGAACATAGTAACACAGTAATATAGTAACACAGTAATATAGTAACACAGGAACATAGTAACACAGGAACATAGTAACACAGTAATATAGTAACACAGGAACATAGTAACACAGGAACATAGTAACATAGTAATATACGAACACATTAACCTAGTAACATAGAAACCTAGTAATATAATAACACACTAACATAGTAACACAGTAACATAGTAACACAGGAACATAGTAACACAGTAATATAGTAACACAGGAACATAGTAACATAGTAATATACGAACACATTAACCTAGTAACATAGAAACCTAGTAATATAATAACACACTAACATAGTAACACAGTAACATAGTAACACAGGAACATAGTAACACAGGAACATAGTAACACAGGAACATAGTAACACAGGAACATAGTAACACAGGAACATAGTAACATAGTAATATACGAACACATTAACCTAGTAACATAGAAACCTAGTAATATAATAACACACTAACATAGTAACACAGGAACATAGTAACACAGGAACATAGTAACACAGGAACATAGTAACACAGGAACATAGTAACACAGGAACATAGTAACACAGGAACATAGTAACATAGTAATATACGAACACATTAACCTAGTAACATAGAAACCTAGTAATATAATAACACACTAACATAGTAACACACTAACATAGTAACACAGGAACATAGTAACACAGGAACATAGTAACACAGGAACATAGTAACACAGGAACATAGTAACACAGGAACATAGTAACACAGGAACATAGTAACACAGGAACATAGTAACACAGGAACATAGTAACACAGGAACATAGTAACACACTAACATAGTAACACAGGAACATAGTAACACAGGAACATAGTAACACAGGAACATAGTAACACAGGAACATAGTAACACAGGAACATAGTAACACACTAACATAGTAACACAGGAACATAGTAACATAGTAACACAGGAACATAGTAACACAGGAACATAGTAACACAGGAACATAGTAACACAGGAACATAGTAACACAGGAACATAGTAACACACTAACATAGTAACACAGGAACATAGTAACATAGTAATATACGAACACATTAACCTAGTAACATAGAAACCTAGTAATATAATAACACACTAACATAGTAACACAGGAACATAGTAACACAGGAACATAGTAACACAGGAACATAGTAACACAGGAACATAGTAACACAGGAACATAGTAACACAGGAACATAGTAACATAGTAATATACGAACACATTAACCTAGTAACATAGAAACCTAGTAATATAATAACACACTAACATAGTAACACACTAACATAGTAACACAGGAACATAGTAACACAGGAACATAGTAACACAGGAACATAGTAACACAGGAACATAGTAACACAGGAACATAGTAACACAGGAACATAGTAACACAGGAACATAGTAACACAGGAACATAGTAACACAGGAACATAGTAACACACTAACATAGTAACACACTAACATAGTAACATAGTAACACAGGAACATAGTAACACAGGAACATAGTAACACAGGAACATAGTAACACAGGAACATAGTAACACAGGAACATAGTAACACAGGAACATAGTAACACAGGAACATAGTAACACAGGAACATAGTAACACACTAACATAGTAACACAGGAACATAGTAACATAGTAACACATGAACATAGTAACACAGGAACATAGTAACACAGGAACATAGTAACACAGGAACATAGTAACACAGGAACATAGTAACACAGGAACATAGTAACACAGAAATATAGTAACACAGAAATATAGTAACACAGGAACATAGTAACATAGTAATATACGAACACATTAACCTAGTAACATAGAAACATAGTAATATAATAACACACTAACATAGTAACACAGGAACATAGTAACATAGTAACACAGGGACATAGTAACACAGTAATATAGTAACACATTAACCTAGGAACATAGAAACATAGTAATATAATAACACACTAACATAGTAACACAGTAATATAGTAACACAGGAACATAGTAACATAGTAATATACTAACACATTAACCTAGTAACATAGAAACATAGTAATATAATAACACACTAACATAGTAACACAGGAACATAGTAACACAGGAACATAGTAACACAGGAACATAGTAACACAGTAATATAGTAACACAGGAACATAGTAACACAGTAATATAGTAACATAGTAATATACGAACACATTAACCTAGTAACATAGAAACCTAGTAATATAATAACACACTAACATAGTAACACACTAACATAGTAACACACTAACATAGTAACACACTAACATAGTAACACAGGAACATAGTAACACAGGAACATAGTAACACACTAACATAGTAACACAGGAACATAGTAACACAGGAACATAGTAACACAGGAACATAGTAACACAGGAACATAGTAACACAGGAACATAGTAACACAGGAACATAGTAACACAGGAACATAGTAACATAGTAACACAGTAACACAGTAACATAGTAACACAGGAACATAGTAACACAGGAACATAGTAACACAGGGACATAGTAACACAGGGACATAGTAACACAGGGACATAGTAACACAGGGACATAGTAACACAGAAATATAGTAACACAGAAATATAGTAACACAGGAACATAGTAACATAGTAATATACGAACACATTAACCTAGTAACATAGAAACATAGTAATATAATAACACACTAACATAGTAACACAGGAACATAGTAACACAGTAATATAGTAACACAGGAACATAGTAACATAGTAATATACTAACACATTAACCTAGTAACATAGAAAGATAGGAATATAATAACACACTAACACAGTAACACAGGAACATAGTAACATAGTAACACAGGAACATAGTAACATAGTAACACAGGGACATAGTAACATAGTAACACAGGGACATAGTAACACAGTAATATAGTAACACATTAACCTAGGAACATAGAAACATAGTAATATAATAACACACTAACATAGTAACACAGTAATATAGTAACACAGGAACATAGTAACATAGTAATATACTAACACATTAACCTAGTAACATAGAAAGATAGTAATATAATAACACACTAACACAGTAACACAGGAACATAGTAACACAGGAACATAGTAACATAGTAACACAGGGACATAGTAACACAGGGACATAGTAACACAGGGACATAGTAACACAGGGACATAGTAACACAGGGACATAGTAACACAGGGACATAGTAACACAGGGACATAGTAACACAGGGACATAGTAACACAGGGACATAGTAACACAGTAATATAGTAACACATTAACCTAGGAACATAGAAACATAGTAATATAATAACACACTAACATAGTAACACACTAACATAGTCGTTTATCCTCTTGGATTCTAGAGACATCTCCAAAGCATTACCTCATTGACATCTTTAGAACCCAAGGTGTTAACGAGGGCCTGTCACCTTTCCAAACGCTCACCCGCAGTGAGTGTTTCCATCTCGAATGGAGATGTATGAATGTTCCTCTCTGTTAATGTTAGCCCACCCTTCTGGTGTAATCTACTAGGTTTTAGCAGCCTAAGAAGGTGGAGACAGGTGATTTTCTGGACATTGTGACATTATTTATGCAGCTTTTATGTCCAAGTCAAAGAACAAAACTGCTGAAATTAAATTCCCTGTCTACTAAACCAAAAATCTCTATAACCTCTAACTGATTGAAACACGAAAAGCACATACTGAATAAATACATTTATTGAGACTAAAAGCTGCGCACGTAAATGGACCATTTAAGTTACATGTATTCAGGATAAAAACTTACCAGTAAAGTGTACACAGCCCTGTGCAAATGACTAATCTTATGGGTAACAGGGCTGGGGGTCCGGGTTTAAATTCTTATTACAGGTGGGTAATGTGATATCTTGTGTTACTGCTCCCAGGAATGAAGAGGACGGGGATTTCTATAACAGTGAAGATGACGTGGGAGAGGGGGACAATAACAGCCAGTGCTCTCTGCTCTCCAGGTAGCCAGCTGGTGGCGCTGTTCTGCATGGTGTGCTTAGTTGCTGTGTTCCTCCGTGTGCTGTGCCTCTATCATGATTGATTAACCCATGAAATGAAGTCTATTCCCTACCTGGTGCAGGAATCTTGTCAATCTGAATTTAACCCCTTGAGTGCCAGAAGGGTCTTCTGTGTTTCTCTGTGTGCTTTGCCTCTGTCAGGATTGATTAACCTTAGAAATTACAACCATTCCATGTCTGGTGCAGAAATCACGAGGTCTGCAATGCATTATGGCACTCAAGGGTTTAAAGTTATAATTAAAAGAACAATAAGGAACAATGGGTTAATCCCTTAGTGACGAGGGCTTTTTGACACTAGAGGAGAAGAGCAATTTTGGCCTTTTTAGTATACACCTTTGTGCAACCATATTTTTCCTCTAATTCATTTAGTCCCCCCTCCCACAAATGATATACCATTTTTTTAAGTATAAGTAGGGATTTCTTTTGATACCACATTTATATGTATTTGCTTCCAAAATTATAAAAAAGAGAAAAAAAATAAGTTTTATAGGTTTTCCTGCGATAACTTGTGCTTCATTGGTTCATTTTTAATACGGACTGGATAAAAGGTATGAATGGTCATTCATTACCTCCCAAGTGTTCCTCTTTACTCAGGACAGTCTCTCTTTGAGACCCAAATCTCTCTGTCCCTCTTTCCCACCCTGGAGCCCCTGTGTTTAGGAGATCAGACTGTGTGGTGTGTATAGAAGTGTATCACCCTGGTGTCCCTGTGTTTAGGAGATCAGACTGTGTGGTGTGTATATAAATGTATCACCCTGGTGTCACTGTGTTTAGGAGATCAGACTGTGTGATGTGTATATAAGTGTATCACCATGGTGTCCCTGTGTTTAGGAGATCAGACTGTGTGGTGTATATATAAGTGTATCGCCCTGGTGTCCCTGTGTTTAGGAGATCAGACTGAGTGGTGTGTGTGTGTATATAAGTGTATCACCATGGTGTCCCTGTGTTTAGGAGATCAGACTGTGTGGTGTGTAAATAAGTGTATCACCCTGGTGTACCTGTGTTTAGGAGATCAGACCATGTGGTGTGTATAGAAGTGTATCACCCTGGTGTTCTTGTGTTTAGGAGATCAGACTGTGTAGAGATGTATATAAGTGTATCACCCTGGTGTCCCTGTGTTTAGGAGATCAGACTGTGTGGTGTGTATATAAGTGTATCACCCTGGTGTCCCTGTGTTTAGGAGATCAGACTGTGTGGTGTATATAAATGTATCACCCTGGTGTCCCTGTGTTTAGGAGATCAGACTGTGTGGTGTATATAAATGTATCACCCTGGTGTCCCTGTGTTTAGGAGATCAGACTGTGTGGTGTATATAAATGTATCACCCTGGTGTCCCTGTGTTTAGGAGATCAGACTGTGTGGTGTGTGTATATAAGTGTATCACCCTGGTGTCCCTGTGTTTAGGAGATCAGACTGTGTGGTGTGTATATAAGTGTATCACCCTGGTGTCCCTGTGTTTAGGAGATCAGACTGTGTGGTATGTATATAAGTGTATCACCCTGGTGTCCCTGTGTTTAGGAGATCAGACTGTGTGGTGTATATATAAGTGTATCACCCTGGTGTCCCTGTGTTTAGGAGATCAGACCGTGTGGTGTGTGTATATAAGTGTATCACCCTGCTGTTCTTGTGTTTAGGAGATCAGACTGTGTAGAGATGTATAGAAGTGTATCACCCTGGTGTTCTTGTGTTTAGGAGATCACACTGTGCGGTGTGTATATAAGTGTATCACCTTGGTATCCCTGTATATAGGAGATCACACTGTGTGGTGTGTATAAATGTATCACTTTGCTCCACAGCAATAAAACTCACATTAATGTTTGTTTAAACTTCAGTATTTGTGTTTATAAATGATTCTGTGTAAATGAGGAGTTGACCTCTTAACAACAGGCTGAAATGGCGTGGATCTTAATGGGTTCCGGGGTCCCCGAACAGCGTGCAGCCACGCGCCAAATATGGAATTCCATGACGTGCCAGGAATTTCACCGGCTCTTAAGTACTGGAACCAGCGTGACGGTCCTGGCACCAGCACCAGTCCTGCTCTCAGTACCTCAAAAGTGCCTCATTTTTGGCCATGGGAGCTCTGTTATCTTCTTCTCTCTTACTCACGATCACAGTGAGGAGGAGAGAGGCAGAAAACAGTGACAGATATAATGTATACTATACACGATCACAGTGAGGAGGAGAGAGGCAGAAAACAGTGACAGATATAATGTATACTATACACAATCACAGTGAGGAGGAGAGAGGCAGAGAACAGTGACAGATATAATGTATACTATACACGATCACAGTGAGGAGGAGAGAGGCAGAAAACAGTGACAGATATAATGTATACTATACACAATCACAGTGAGGAGGAGAGAGGCAGAGAGCAGTGACAGATATAATGTATACTATACACTATCACAGTGAGGAGGAGAGAGGCAGAGAACAGTGACAGATATAATGTATACTATACACTATCCCAGTGAGGAGGAGAGAGGCAGAAAACAGTGACAGATATAATGTATACTATACACAATCACAGTGAGGAGGAGAGAGGCAGAGAGCAGTGACAGATATAATGTATACTATACACTATCACAGTGAGGAGGAGAGAGGCAGAGAACAGTGACAGATATAATGTGTACTATACACTATCACAGTGAGGAGGAGAGAGGCAGAGAACAGTGACAGATATAATGTATACTATACACTATCACAGTGAGGAGGAGAGAGGCAGAGAACAGTGACAGATATAATGTATACTATACACCATCACAGTGAGGAAGAGACAGGCAGAGAACAGTGACAGATATAATGTATACTATACACTATCACAGTGAGGAGGAGAGAGGCAGAGAACAGTGACAGATATAATGTATACTATACACTATCACAGTGAGGAGGAGAGAGGCAGAGAACAGTGACAGATATAATGTATACTATACACTAACACAGTGAGGAGGAGAGAGGCAGAGAACAGTGACAGATATAATGTGTACTATACACTATCACAGTGAGGAGGTGAGAGGCAGAGAACAGTGACAGATATAATGTATACTATACACTATCACAGTGAGGAGGAGAGAGGTAGAGAACAGTGACAGATATAATGTATACTATACACTATCACAGTGAGGAGAAAAGAGGCAGAAAACAGTGACAGATGGAATGTTTACTATACATGATCACAGGGAGGAGGAGAGAGGCAGAGAATAGCGACAGATGCAATGTATACTATGCACTAGAACAGTGAGGAGGAGAGAGGCAGAGAACAGTGACAGATATAATGTACACTATACACTATCACAGTGAGGAGGAGAGAGGCAGAGAACAGTGACAGATATAATGTATACTATCCATGATCACAGGGAGGAGGAGAGAGGCAGAGAATAGTGACAGATGCAATGTATACTATGCACTAGAACAGTGAGGAGGAGAGAGGCAGAGAACAGTGACAGATATAATGTACACTATACACTATCACAGTGAGGAGGAGAGGGGCAGAGAACAGTGACAGATATAATGTATACTATACACTATCACAGTGAGGAGGAGAGAGGCAGAGAACAGTGACACATATAATGTATACTATACACTATCAAAGTGAAGAGGAGAGGGGCAGAGAACAGTGACAGATATAATGTATACTATACACTATCACAGTGAGGAGGAGAGAGCCAGAGAACACTAATGGATATAACGTATACTATACACGATCACCGTGAGGAGTAGAGAGGCAGAGAACAGTGATAGATATAATGTATACTATACATGATCACAGTGAGGAGGAGAGAGGCAGAGAACATTGACAGATATAATGTATACTATACACTAACAGTGAGGAGGAGAGAGGCAGAGAACAGAGACGGATATAATGTATACTATACACGATCACAGTGAGGAGGAGAGAGGCAGAGAGCAGTGACAGATATAATGTATACTATACACTATCACAGTGAGGAGGAGAGGGCAGAGAACAGTGACAGATGTAATGTATACTATACACTATGACAGTGAGGAGGAGAGAGGCAGAGAACAGTGACAGATGTAATGTATACTATACACGATCACAGTGAGGAGGAGAGAGGCAAAGAACAGTGACAGATATAATGTATACTATACACGATCACAGTGAGGAGGAGAGAGGCAGAGAGCAGTGACAGATATAATGTATACTATACACTATCACAGTGAGGAGGAGAGAGGCAGAGAACAGTGACGGATATAATGTATACTATACACTATCACAGTGAGGAGGAGAGAGGCAGAGAACAGTGGCAGATATAATGTATACTATACACTATCACAGTGAGGAGGAGAGAGGCAGAGAACAGTGACAGATATAATGTATACTATACACAGTCACAGTGAGGAGGAGAGGGGCAGAGAACAGTGACAGATATAATGTATAGTATACACGATCACAGTGAGGAGGAGAGAGGCAGAGAACAGTGACGGATATAATGTATACTATACACTAACACAGTGAGGAGGAGAGAGGCAGAGAACAGTGACAGATATAATGTATACTATACACGATCACAGTGAGGAGGAGAGAGGCAGAGAACAGTGACAGATATAATGTATACTATACACGATCACAGTGAGGAGGAGAGAGGCAGAGAACAGTGGCAGATATAATGTATACTATACACTATCACAGTGAGGAGGAGAGAGGCAGAGAACAGTGGCAGATATAATGTATACTATACACTATCAAAGTGAGGAGGAGAGAGGCAGAGAACAGTGACAGATATAATGTATAGTATACACGATCACAGTGAGGAGGAGAGAGGCAGAGAATAGTGTTGAGCGAGCATGCTCGGCCGATGCTCGGATCGGCTCGAGCATCGCTCTGCTCGGCACATGGCGGTACTCGTACGAGTACCGCATGTGCTCGCCCGCCATGTTCGGGTCTCCTCCCCGCACGTTTTGCGGCTGCTGCGCAGCCAATAAACGTGCAGGGAGGCTCTGACATCGGTGTAATGCCAGCAGCCATGTTGGCTGCTGGCATTACACTGATTGGCTGGCCAGAACCCGTGGTCGGGTGCTGTATAGCACCTGACCATCGAGTTCGGCTCAGTCTTAGCCAGGGAGAGCTGAGGATAGGAAGGGAAAGGCAGTGTAGGGAGGAAAACAAGCAAAATTGTGAAAAAAAAGAACCAAAAGTCCTTTTTAGGACTACTGTGTGTGGGGGCAGCAGGTTATTTTGTGTGGGGGGAAAAAAAAAAAAATATATATATATATATTCTGTTTAGTGTTCAAAGTTGCAGATTAGAGCACATTCTGTTTAGTGTGCACAGTTGCAGATTAGAGCACATTCTGTTTAGTGTGCAAAGTTGCAGATTAGAGCACATTCTGTTTAGTGTGCAAAGTTGCAGATTAGAGCACATTCTGTTAAGTCTTCAAACTAAAATATCAAAGTCACATATTCCATTCAGTGTGCGTCGCCGCAGTTTAGCAGCACATTCTGTGTACTGTGCAGAGTTGCAGAATAGGAAGAAATACTGTTAAGTCTTCAAACTAAAATATCAAAGTCACATATTCCATTCAGTGTGCTTCGCCGCAGTTTAGCAGCACATTCTGTGTACTGTGCAGAGTTGCAGAATAGGAAGAAATACTGTTAAGTCTTCAAACTAAAATATCAAAGTCACATATTCCATTCAGTGTGCTTCGCCGCAGTTTAGCAGCACATTCTGTGTACTGTGCAGAGTTGCAGAATAGGAAGAAATACTGTTAAGTTTTCAAACTCAAATATTAAAGTCACATATTCCATTCAGTGTGTGTCACCGCCGTTTAGCAGCCTATTCTGTGTACTCTGCACAGTTGCAGAATAGGAAGAAATACTGTTAAGTTTTCAAACTCAAATATTAAAGTCACTTATTCCATTCAGTGTGTGTCACCGCAGTTTAGCAGCCTATTCTGTGTACTCTGCACAGTTGCAGACTAGGAAGAAATACTGTTACGTTTTCAAACTCAAATATTAAAGTCACATATTCCATTCAGTGTGTGTCACCGCCGTTTAGCAGCCTATTCTGTGTACTCTGCACAGTTGCAGACTAGGAAGAAATACTGTTAAGTTTTCAAACTCAAATATTAAAGTCACATATTCCATTCAGTGTGTGTCACCGCAGTTTAGCAGCCTATTCTGTGTACTCTGCACAGTTGCAGAATAGGAAGAAATACTGTTAAGTTTTCAAACTCAAATATTAAAGTCACATATTCCGTGTAAGATGAAGAAGGCGGGTAAAAAGGGACGGGGAAGTGGACGTGATCCTGATAGTTCAGGGCGCGGGTCAGGACGCGGAGAAACTGTGCCTGGTGCCAGAGCACAAGAAAGAAAGACATCCACCATACCTAGCTTCATGTCTAATTTTACAGGGCGTCGCAGGACATCACTCTCGAGGTCCGACCACTGCGAACAGGTGGTCGGTTGGATGACAGCTGATACTGCTTCCAGTCGGTTAAGCACCACCCTGTCTTCCACCAAGTCCACTCTCAGTAGCCAAGAGTCTGGTCAACATAATCCTCACTCTGATCATCCTTCCTCCCACCATACACGGTCTGGTCAAAGAAGTGATCCCACACTGGGATATAGTGAGGAGCTCGTCTCATCACCAATCCTTCATTTGACCCTCTCTCCAAGCACGCTTGCAGAGGAACATGACATCTTGTGCCCTGATTCACAACCTCTAGAGGCTACCCAATCACAAGAAGATGACAGATGTGAACGGCATTTAAGGTCAAAGGAAGTAGTGGATGATGATGATGATGATGAGACACAGTTGCCATTAAATCAACCACTATTTCCGTCTCAAGACCTTGTTGAGGAGAATGTTATACAGTTGTCAATGACTGAGTATGTGGTGGGATCAAGACTTGAGGAGGATGATCAGAGTGAGGAAGTGGAGGAGGACTTGGTGGACGATGAGGTGACTGACCCCACCTGGGAAGGTGTAGAGCCGAGCGATGACAGCAGTCCTGAGGGTGAGCCATCTGCAGCACCGCAACAGGCTGGAAGAGGCAGTGGTGTGGCTACAGAAAGAAGGCGGACCGCACCAAACCGGCCCGCAAATGTTCCACGGAGCACCCCCTTGCGTAAATCTACCTTGCCAAAGGGTAGGTGTTCCGCGGTATGGCGTTTTTTTAAGGAAAGTGCGGACGACAAAAGAATTGTAGTTTGCAACCTGTGCCACACCAGAATGAGCCGAGGCATGAACACTAGAAACCTCACCACCACCAGCATGATCCGACACATGGCATCCAAGCACCGTAGTAAGTGGGAGGAACGCCTGGATCGCCCATCTGTGTCTGCAGGCCACACCACTGCCTCCTCTTCCCCTGTTTTCGGTGCCGGCCAATCGCCTGTCGAAGGCGCAGGCCCGCATACCTCCCGCCCTGCACCTGTAGCATCTGAAGCACCATCAGCGACCACATCCACTTCCCTGTCCCAGCGCAGCGTCCAAATGTCGTTACCCCAGGCATTTGAGCGCAAGAGAAAGTACCCAGCCACCCACCCACAGGCCATAGCACTAACCTCACACCTTTCCAAATTACTGGCCATCGAAATGCTGCCATTTAGGCTTGTGGACACTGAGTCCTTCCGCAGCCTGATGGCAGCAGCTGTCCCTCGGTACGCGGTCCCCAGCCGCCACTACTTTTCCCGGTGTGCCATCCCCGCATTACACCACCATGTGTCCCGTAACATCACCCGTGCCCTGACCAACGCAGTTACTGGGAAGGTCCACTTAACGCCTGACACATGGACAAGTGCTTGTGGCCAGGGACGCTACATTTCCCTGACGGCACACTGGGTGAATGTCGTGGAGGCTGGGAGCGACTCGGACCCTGGGATGGCACGGGTGCTACCCACGCCGAGGATTGCGGGCCCTACCTCCATCAGGGTTTCCGCCAGCACCTACGTTATTGGCTCCTCCTCCTCCGTTTCCACCTCCGAATTCTCTACACGCAGCGCCACTCCCCCATCAGCCAGTAGCTGGAAGCAGTGTAGCACTGCAGTGGGGAAGCGTCAACAGGCCGTGCTGAAGCTGATCTGCCTTGGGGACAAACAGCACACGGCCTCAGAGCTGTTGCAGGGGATTAGTCACCAGACCGAGCAGTGGCTCTCGCCACTCAACCTGCAACCAGGCATGGTTGTGTGTGATAATGGGCGTAACTTGGTGGCGGCTTTGGAGCTCGGCAAGCTCACACACGTACCATGCCTAGCGCATGTATTTAATTTAGTGGTGCAGCGATTTCTAAAAACCTACCCCAATGTGCATGATCTCTTGACCAAGGTGCGCCGCGTGTGTGCACATTTCCGTAAGTCATCTACAGCTTCGGCCGGCCTGTTGAAGCTGCAGCAGCACTTACAATTGCCAGCTCACCGGCTGCTGTGTGACGTGAGCACGCGCTGGAACTCCACCTTCCACATGTTGGCCCGGCTTTGTGAGCAGCAGAGGGCAGTAGTGGAGTACCAGCTGTTACACGGTCGTCGCCTCTCCGTTCAACTTCCTGTAATCAGAAGTGAGGAGTGGGAATGGATGTCAGACCTCTGCGAGGTTTTACGCAATTTTGAGGAATCGACACAGATGGTGAGCGGCGATAACGCTATTATCAGTGTAACCATCCCACTTCTGTGTCTACTGAAACGCTCGCTGCTCACAATTAAAACCGACGCTTTGCATGTGGAAGAGGTGGAAATGGGGGAGGAAGAGCTTACACAAGGTGATAGCCAGAGCACCCTCACTTCGTCTTCTCAGCGACAATTGGAGGAGGCGGAGGAGGAGGAGGAGGAAGACACGGTTGCCTCCGCTACAGAGGGTAGCCATGGAACTTTAGTTCCATCTCTTCAGCGTGGGTGGGCAGAAGAGGAGGAAGAGGATGAGGATATTGAGAGTCATCCTCCTGGTGAGGACAGCGAAATCTTGACTGTTGGTACTCTGGCACACATGGCTGACTTTATGTTAGGTTGCCTCTCCCGTGACCCACGCGTTATACGCATTTTAAACAACACGGATTACTGGGTGTTCACCCTTCTGGACCCCCGCTACAAAGAGAATTTCTCATCTCTCATTCCTCCGGTGGAGAGGACAAGCAAAATGGTGCAATACCAGAAGGTTCTTGTTGAAAAATTGCTCCAAAATTTTCCATCTGACAACGCTGGCGGCAGAGTACGTGCTACCTTGGCCAACCGAGAAGGGGAGAAAAGGGGAGCACATAGCAGTTCCGAGAAAGGCAGGGCAACACTCTCCAAGGCGTGGGACACCTTCATGACACCCCGCCAGCACCCTCACCCTGATGCGCAGCCTAGTGTCACAAGGAGGGAAAAGTTTTGGAAGATGGTGAAGGAGTACGTAGCAGACCGTGTCAGCGTCCTCAATGATCCCTCTGTGCCTTACAACTACTGGGTGTCCAAGCTGGACACGTGGTATGAACTGGCACTCTACGCCTTGGAGGTGCTGGCCTGCCCTGCCGCCAGCGTTCTGTCTGAGCGGGTATTTAGTGCTGCTGGTGGCATCATAACAGATAAGCGTATCCGCCTTTCCACCGACAATGCTGATAGGTTGACACTTATAAAAATGAACAAGGCCTGGATTTCCCCTGACTTCTCCACTCCACTGGAGGAAAGCCCCGGGGGAACATAAACTCACTTTATATATGTTATTTACAATGATGGGAATACTCTGTATTCCCATTCACCCCTTCCACCCAAAAAACGGGTATATGGTTGACTCTTAATCTTCTCATCCTCCTCCTCCTCTTCCATATGCCCTGGGATATAATTTTTATATAGGGCCAGCTCACCAGCGGGCCCTGTGATATAATTTTTATATAGGGCCAGCTCACCAGCGGGCCCTGTGATATAATTTTTATATAGGGCCAGCTCACCAGCGGGCCCTGTTTGACAATTTTTATATAGGTCAGCTCACCAGCGGGCCTTCTCATATAATGTTTTATTGGGTCAGCTCTCTAGCGGGCCCTCTCATATAATGTTTTATAGCGTCAGCTCACTAGCGGGCCTTCGCATATAATGTTTAGGATGGTCAGCTCTGCAGCAGACCCTCACCCATAATGTTTTAGATGGTCAGCTCAGCGCACGTTTCCCTCTTAATCATGGCCTCAGTTCAATAAAATCAAGGAAATTTTTGGGAGAATTTGCCTCTGCGCACGTTTCCCTCTTAATCATGGCCTCAGTTCTGAAAATCAAGGAAATTTTTGGGAGAATTTGCCTCTGCGCACGTTTCCCTCTTAATCATGGCCTCAGTTCTGAAAATCAAGGAAATTTTTGGGAGAATTTGCCTCTGCGCACGTTTCCCTCTTAATCATGGCCTCAATTCTGAAAATCAAGGACATTTTTGGGAGAATTTGCCTATGCGCACGTTTCCCTCTTAATCATGGCCTCAATTCTGAAAATCAAGGAAATTTTTGGGAGAATTTGCAGATGATATACAAGTAAATATACAGCAAATACTGTTTGGTAACAATTTTTCGCCTAAAGTCGTTTTTATTTTCCTTTTTGTGTGTTTTATGGTCAGTCTGTAAAAATGGCGTACTACGGGCGAAAGATCGTTCCCAGCAGCGATGTTGGAGTCCAAGATGCATCCAGACATCCTCCCTATGCTGTCCCTGAACCATTTCTGTGGTGTTTCCATCCTTTTCTGCCCTTTTCCTATGGACCAGGCACCCTCCCCTCATCAGAGCAGGGGGTGCCTGGTGTAATGCTCGAGTCCTCCCATTGACTTCAATGGGGCTCGGGTGCTCGGCCGAGCACTCGAGCCTCAGGGGGTGCTCGGTCAGAGCACCCGAACACCCGAGCATTGGGGTGCTCGCTCATCACTAGCAAAGAACACTAATTGATATAATGTATACTATACACTATCACAGTGAGGAGGAGAGAGGCAGAGAACAGTGACAGATATAATGTATAGTATACACTATCACCGTGAGGAGGAGAGGGGGCAGAAAACACTAATCAATATAATGTATACTATACACGATCACAGTGAGGAGGAGAGAGACAGAGAACAGTGACAGATATAGTGTATAGTATACACGATCACAGTGAGGAGGAGAGAGGCAGAGAACAGTGGCAGATATAATGTATACTATACACGATCACAGTGAGGAGGAGAGAGGCAGAGAACAGTGACAGATATAATGTATACTATACACTATCAAAGTGAAGAGGAGAGGGGCAGAGAACAGAGACGGATATAATGTATACTATACACTATCAAAGTGAAGAGGAGAGGGGCAGAGAACAGTGACAGATATAATGTATACTATACACGATCACAGTGAGGAGGAGAGGGGCAGAGAACAGTGACAGATATAATGTATACTATACACGATCACAGTGAGGAGGAGAGAGGCAGAGAACAGTGACAGATATAATGTATACTATACACGATCACAGTGAAGAGGAGAGAGGCAGAGAACAGTGACAGATATAATGTATACTATACACTATCAAAGTGAAGAGGAGAGGGGCAGAGAACAGTGACAGATATAATGTATACTATACACGATCACAGTGAGGAGGAGAGGGGCAGAGAACAGTGACAGATATAATGTATACCATACACGATCACAGTGAGGAGGAGAGAGGCAGAGAACAGTGACAGATATAATGTATACTATACACGATCACAGTGAGGAGGAGAGAGGCAGAGAACAGTGGCAGATATAATGTATACTATACACTATCAAAGTGAGGAGGAGAGAGGCAGAGAACACTAATTGATATAATGTATACTATACACTAACACAGTGAGGAGGAGAGAGGCAGAGAACACTAATTGATATAATGTATACTATACACTATCACAGTGAGGAGGAGAGAGGCAAGGACTGTCCGCCTCCATGGACCGACATCCAGGACTGATTACAGATGTTTTCTCTTAACCTTTGAGTGCCAGAGCAGTATGCAATGTATTGAGCACCCCTCTGGCACTCAAAGGGTTAAATCAAGGAGCAAGGAAACAGTTCAGAGGGGACATTGGGATTTTTCTGGCCATGTTAAGGTAAGTAGGGGTGAATGGTTATTATTAACCCCTGCTTTACAATCAGAAGACCTTAACCTTTTGAAACAAGTTTCCCTTTTCCAATTTGTCTTTTAAAAGAAAAGTGTTTTCTTATACACTTGGGGACATACAGTAAAATCTCAGGTACAACACGCACGTTTTTACCCCATTTCACCTTATGTATCATAGAGAAGTGAAAAAAAACAAACCCCGAAAAATAAAAAATGAATATGACCCCTTTGATCACTCTTCCCCTTCCCACCACCCCACACCTCAATTCCATTACATGCATGCCCCCCATTCCCTCCTCTAACCCACCTGGAATCCAGGACTCCCCTCCCCAATCTGGAGGCAGCCACCACATTGGGGAAGCGGGCAGTATTCTTGCATTCACTGCCTGCTTCCTCCGATCCTGGAACTCCTCTCCACTGTAAATTGGTTGCCCTGCCAGGACCTCGTAACAGGGCACTACCATGGATTTAAAGCACACTGTAGTGCCAGTCAGGAGGTCCTGGTAAGGCAAACAATTTACAATGCAGAGGAGTTCCAGGAGCGGAGGAAGCAGGCGGCAAATGCAAGACTGCCGCCCGCTGCCCCAATGTCATGGCTGCCTCCAGATGGGGGGTCCTGGTTATGCAGGTGGGTACAGGGAGGGAGTGGGGTCACGCATGTAATGGTATTGAGGTGGGGGAGGGGAGGAAGACGAAAAGAGATTGAGAGGGACATTAATATTTTTTGGAGGTAGAGGGAGGGACGGGGCTGTCTATTATAACGTGAACTAAATATTTTACCAAAAACCTCTATGGTATGACTGTATGGGAACCAACTGCACTATAAGGGAGAATGAGCAATCCAAAAGGACTATACAATACAATACAATTGTGCATGAAAATCGCTGGGCAAATAGACTTACCTGGGAACTTTCCAGATCTGACCCAGGTTTGTATACTTAACCCTTTGAGTGCCAGAGGGGTACGCAACACAGAGGCCGACTGATTATCAGGGCTCAGTGAATTTCCTTGTATTTCTGCCCACTTCACCGCCAGTTCGATCTCCACCTTGCTAATCCCACGCTGCCCATTTTAAGGACAAGCCCTGCCTCCCCTCCTCCTAATCCCGCCCACCTAATCAAGCCCAACCTTCTTTATGACGCAAATCGTGTCACATGGACACCCCCCCCAGAACTTAACCCTTGAGTGCCAGAGTGGTACGCAACGCATGGCAGAGCAATGCGTTGCGTACCACTGTGGCATTCAAAGGGTTAATGGCGCTCTGCAGGTTTGTAATAAGAAGGTTTCCAGTTATGCAAATAGGTAAGGGACATCATTTATTAATGCACTTGGCCCCAGCTGTGTTTGTTGATGAGATTAAAACATTTTCAATGCGTCTAAAAAATTCTGCATAGAAATACATGCAGCTTTAAAGGGATAGTAATACTTAAAATGTAAAAAAAATATATGTTGTAGGGTTTATCCCCTTGAGTAAAACAAGGGTTCTTCAATATTTTATTAAAAAATTATAACAGCTCAAGCTTGAATTTTTTAGGTGCAATATCACAGTGGCCTGAAAATTTACAGTGGCGCTGTTGCTACACCATCCTATGGACTGCTCTGGTCTGTAGACCATAAATCTCCATAGGATGGTGTAGCAACAGCGCCACTGTAAATTTTCAGGCCACTGTGATATTGCACCTAAAAAAAATTTAAGTTTGAGCTGTTATAATTTTTTAATAAAATATCTCTCAGCAGTGGGAGTACCCTTGTATTATTTGGGGACATAAACCCTGCAGCATATGTTTTTTTACATCTTAAGTATTACTGTAACGGGGACCCAAGATGCCGGGGTGTCCTGGGCCGTTGTACCGGGATCTTCCCTCCTAGAATCAGCTGGGCGATGTTGAGTGGGCCGGTCGTAGGAAGGCCAGAGGAGTCGCACGGCTGGTTCATCGATCACTTGGGGGATGTGACACTGAGTCGAAAGGAGCGAGCCAGTTGAGTGTCACCAAGTCTCTGGATCTGAAGTCGAACAGCAGTAGTCGACGAGGCTTCGATGTTCCGCCAAGTCATAGTCGGAGCTCCTAGAGATGGATAGTGAATAGCTCTATTTGCCTTTTGGGGATGTGAGTCAAAGCAGACTCTTTAGACCATCCAGGCAAGCACGACACGGGAGACTGCTTACTCCACACAAACACACTTTATTGAGCAACAACTGGCTCTTTTATACACATTGGTACAGGACAAAACAGCAAACACAATGGGCAGTAACATATGGTGTCAACATCAGACAAAAGGGCATGCATGATTGATTTAGTGTACTCAGCGGTAGACAAAGGGGCAGACATGATTGATTTAGTGTACAAAGGGGACTGGGCTGAGTCCACCATCGGCAGAAAGGTTTGAGGGGCTGGAATACACATAGTGGGGACAATGGGCAGGGGTTGAAACCATTCGGCGACTAGTTTGAATATTCGGCTTCGAACCCAGCCAATCAGCTGTTACAGTGAGTCTGCTAGTCCGGATGGCTGCCCACTGTCCCCGACACAACATGCTCGACTGTATGCCCAGCCCCACGCCGGTAACCTCTGACTGGTTGTCGATGAAATAGTAGTCCCAAAGTCCTCCCAGGGTTCGTTGACGGTTCAGATCGGGGTTGTTCTGTCTACTCCATGTTGTAGGCCCAGGAATTGGTTTGCACAAAGTCCCTTAAAAAGTCCCAAGGCTGTCGCAACTTTTCCTGACCAGGGTCCCCGTGTGGTAGTTTCATAAATATTCTCCCAGTAACAGCCTACAGCCCGTTACATCACTCCCCCTTTTTAGTCCAACTCCATGGGGGAGCCAAACGAACTATTGAGCCGTTAAGAGTCCTCCTGTTGGGAGAGACCATCTTCATTCCGGTCCTCTCTGCCTGGATGGTATTGAATGGAAAAGTTGAATAGTTGGAGAGCCAGGCTCCACAGTAGGAGTCGTCCATTGTACCCTGAGACTTGATGGGCCACACCAAAGGATTGTGATCTGTCAGCACTGTGAATTCTCGGTTGTATAAGTAAGGCTGAAACTTTTTGAGTGCCCAGACCAGCGAAAAGCACACTTTCTCCACAGCTGCATAGGCTGCTTCTCTGGGTAGCAATTTCCGGCTCAGGTAGACGACCAGGTGTTCTCCTGCTTGGTTCACCTGGCTCAGAACGGCCCCTAGTCCACAGTAGGAGGCATCTGTGTGAATCAAGAAAGTCTTATTAAAATCCAGACTGGTCAGTACTGGTTCCTTCCCCAATGACTCCTTGAGGGCCTGTCCACAAGCCAGGGACCAGTCCACGTTACTGGGCAGGGCCTTTTTGGTCAAGTCCGTTAGGGGTTTCGCCAGGGTACTATAGTGGGGAACGAACTTCCAGTAGTATCCAGTTGTTCCCAGAAATGCCAAAACCTGTCTCTTGGTCTGGGGGGTGGGCCACTCTAGGATAGAAGCGATTTTGGCCGATTCTGGCCACTGCTGTCCACCCCCTACTCGGTGTCCTAGGTAATGAACCTCTCCCATCCCTATCTGGAACTTGTTGGTCCTGATTGTGAGACCTGCCAGGGCAATTCTCCCTAATATAGCCTCTACATGATGGAGGTGCTCTTTCCAGGAATCGCTGAAGATAGCGATGTCATCCAGGTAGGCACAGGCAAACTCCTTTACTCCTGCTAGCAGATAATCCATCAACCGCTGGAAAGTAGCCTGGGCATTCTTCACCCCAAATGGCATCACCTTGAACTGGTAGAGGCCAAAGGGAGTGATGAAGACGGACTTGGCTACCACCTCAGGGGCAAGAGGTATTTGCCAGTATCCTCAGCTAAGGTCGAGGATAGAGACAACGCTGGCTCCAGCGAGCCAGTCAAGCAGCTCATCTACCCAGGCCATAGGATAGGCGTCAGTCACTGTCCTGTTGTTGAGCCTTCGGTAGTCCACACAGAACCTTGTGGTCCCATCCTTCTTGGGTACCAGAACTACCGGGGAGGCCCAGGGACTAGTGGGCGGTTCAATGATCCCCATAGCTAGCACGTCCTGTAGTTCCTGCAACATGCTTTGCTTCACCGCCTAGGGAACCCGGCATGCAGGTTGGCAGAGCGGCTCTGAGCCGGTAGTGTGTACATTATGCTGGGTCAATGGGGTTCAGCCAGGAAGAGGGGAAAACAGCTGTGGCCACTTCTGAACTATCTCCATAATCTGACTCTGCTGGGTCGCATCTAGATGGGACCCCAGGCTAAGGGTGGGGCGGCTGCGTGTCGGCCAAGAGGTCAGGGATGTCCTGCTCCTCTGCGTCATCACCCATCAGGATGCATACGGCCAGGGCCGTGTCCTCCCGAGGTTGGTATGCTTTCAGGTCAGTTGGTCCTGTTGCTTGGCCCTGTAACCAATCACATAAGTGGTGGCTCCCTGTCTGTCAAGGACCCGGTAGGGCCCCTCCCAGGCAGTTTGTAGCTTGTTGTGTTTCTGAACCACGTAAAACTCTCTGGGATGGTCCCGCCGGTCATACTGAACTTTGTCTGGCTTGGGCTCGGGACAAGTTCTGATGGGCTAACCCCATCAGGGCTTCTAATTTTTCCCTGAAGTCTACAACGTACATGACTACCGGGGTTTCCTCGGAGTCGCACTTGCCCTCCCAGTACTCGCGGAGGATGTTCAGAGGTCCCCGGACTCTTCTCCAGAAGAACAGTTCAAATGGGGAGAAACTCGTGGACTCCTGAGGCACCTTGCGGTAGGCGAACAAAAGATGGGGTAGGTACATTCTCAATCTCGTTGTGACTCCGTGAAAGCCCGTGACATCTGTTTCAGGGTTCCATTGAACCTTTCACAGAGGCCATTAGTCTGGGGGTGGTAAGCGGTAGTGTGTAGGGGCTTAACCCCGCACAGTTTCCACATTTGCTGCATTACTTCAGAAGTAAACTGAGTGCTCTGATCCGATAGCACTTCGTTGGGGAACCCCACCCGGGAGAAGACTTTAACCAGAGCATCCACAACACTTTCAGTGGTGATGCTGGATAGTGCCACGGCCTCCGGATAACGAGTAGCGAAGTCCGCAATGGTAAGAATTAATTTCTTACCAGTGCGACTGGGTCTTGCTAGAGGGCCTATAATGTCAAGGGCTACTCTCTGGAATGTAGCTCCTATAAGGGGTAATGGCTGCAGGGAAGCTGGGGGGTGGTCTTCCCTTTCTCCGACCCGCTGGCAAATATACTTATGGCCAGAAGAACAATCGGGAAACTTGGTGCTCAGTGTGCCAGGCGCCCAAGTGTCCTGCTAAGGGGATGTCATGGGCTAGGGACAGAAGAAGGGCCTCCCGGTGTTGGAGGGGTACTACTAATTGCATGTGGGTCACTGTGGTGGGGCCCTGGTATCGAACCTGGGTGCTTCTATACAGGAGGCCATTTTCCCATACAAACTTCTCCCCCCCCCCCCCCGAGCCTGTCTCCTCGGTCTCTGCCTTTTGTCTATACCCATCTAAGGTAGGATCCTCGGCTAAGGCTGCTCTGAACTCCTGAGGGGGAAGCCAGGTAATGGGGGGATCTAGGTCTGGGGCCACAGGATTGTCAGGGGGCAGAGCAGGGCTTACCGGTTGTTGGCTTGTAGCTGTTCTGGTGATGGTGTGGCAGTCCTCCTGGGGTTCAGTTGGGGCAATGCGGCTCTGCAGGTGGCCCAAGTCATTTCCCAAAAGGGCGTCAGCTGGTAATCTGGGCATAATTACCACAAACCGGCGCCCCAGTCCAGCTGCACGTTGGTCATGGGGAGTTGGTAGATGCGACCCCTGGCCACACGTACTTCCACTGCTTGGTTAACTCTATACTGGGGGGACATGCAGCTGGGTTTTGCTAGAGTGAGGGTTGTGCCAGTGACTCGCAGCCTGGTAGCAGGAGTTCCATTAAGACGGACCTTTTTCAGGTGATGCTGGCGATTGTCAATACGTCCTCCTTGTGTCAGCGCCACCTCATGACAGTATCCCCATTTGTACACATATCCAGATGGCCCATTAAGTTCCACAGAACTGGGCCAAGCCTGTTCATTGGTGGGGGTGGGGCAGGGACCATCATTGGTGAGATAATGGGTTTGATGGGGCGTTGTCTGGGATGATGGAGGGGCAGTGATGAACCGGGGGGGGAGGTGGCTGGTATTTGGCGGGCGGCCCACATCCCATTGGGCAGTTAAATTGCCGGTGACCTCTCTGGTTGCAGGTAAAGCATACTGGTTCAGAGTTGGGGTTCCTTTGGGGGGGTAATTGACCCGGTCCGGCAGTGGCCCAGGGGAAGGGGAAACCGGGTGATTGGCAGGAGTCCGGGGTCTGGTCTCTCCCTGGATTGGCGGTGCCCGGGTGCCCTTTTTCCTGGTGTCTTCATATTTATCCGCCAGCTGGGCGGCTTCCTTGATGGTGCAGGGATCGTGGTCCTGCACCCAGTCCCGAATGGGGTCAGGAGTATTCAAAAAGAACTGAATAGCAGCTGCTGGCAACAGTCCTCAAAAATTTTTGCCCCACATCCTTGCAGCCAATTTTTAGCGGAGCGTACCAGTACATGGCCCAATTCCACAAAAGTGTCCTGTGTGCGTTTCTTTGTGGTCCTGAACTTCCGGTGATACATGTCTGGAGTGATGGCTTATCGGGCCAGTAATCTTTTCTTCACCTCCTGGTAATTAGCACTGTTCCTGTCGGTACCGTTCGGTAGGCCTCAATTGCTCTACCGGTGAGTTTAGCTGCCAGAATTGCAGTACAGTGCTGTTGCTCGACATGTATTAATTCACAGAGTCTCTTAAAGTTGTGCAGGAACCAATCAATGTCCCCTTTGGAGTCGTCGAATGTGGCAAAAGATTGATATGTCATGGGTAATACTGTCCCAGTGCGCTCGCCGACCGGGGTGGGAGTCGGGACGCTGGCAGGGTACTTGTGAGTTAATTCCTGGAGGTACTCATCTCGAGCTTTGCCCATCAACTGATCCACCAGTTCAACAGAAGGGTTAGGTCCATATAGTGATAGTCGCTGTGCCACTTTCCTCGCCACTGGGTCGTTGTCGACAATAGTATGTCTAGTCGAAAGCCAAGGTTCCGTAGTACTCCGAGCCACCCGGTCCTCGTTGACAATAGCAGGTCGGGTCGAGGACCAGGGCTCCACCAAGCCCACATGTGGAACGTGGCTGGTGTTGTCAGGAAGATCTGTGTGCCTGGCCAATTCTGCCTTCTCCTCGTCCATCTCTTGAAGGGCTGGAATCAAATCCTTCAGTCTCATACCGTGAACACTGCGTCCTCGCTGGGCGACCAGATCCTGCAGGTTAGCCAGGGTAGCGTTCCTGTATGCCACGGACATGTTTTTACCAGCCGGATCCCCAGGTGGTGGTTTGGACCCCTCAGAGAACAAGATCCCACCACTGCCACCAGTGTAACGGGAATCCAAGATGACGGGCTGTCCTGGGCCATCGTACTGGAATCTTCCCTCCTGGAGTCGGCTGGGCAATGTCGAGTGGGCTGGTCGAAGGAAGGCTGGAGGAGTCGAATGGCTGGTTCGTCAACCACTTGGGAGACGCGACACTGAGTCAATCGGAGCGAGCCAGTCGAGTGTCACCAAGTCTCTGGATCCGAAGTTGAACAGCAATAGACGGCGAGGCTTCGATGTTCCGCCAAGTCATAGTCGGAGCTCCTAGAGATGGATAGTGAATAGCTCTCTTTGCCTCTCAGGGATGGGAGTCAAAGCGGACTCTTTAGACCATCCAGGCAAGCACGACATGGAAGATTGCTTACTTCACACGAACACATTTTATTGACCAACAACTGGCTCTTTTATAGACATTGGTACAGGACAGATACAACGCAAAACAGCAAACACAATGGGCAGTAACATATGGTGTCAACATCAGACAAAAGGGCATGCATGATTGATTTAGTGTACTCATTGGTAGACAAAAGGGCAGACATGATTGATTTAGTGTACAAAGGGGACTGGGCTGAGTCCACCATCGGCAGAAAGGTTTGAGGGTCTCGAACACATCCGGGGGACAATAGGCAGGGGTTGAAACCATTCGCTGACTAGTTTGAATATTCGACTTGAGCCCCGGACAATCAGCTGTTGCAGCGGTTCTGCTAGTCGATCAATTTGTTGGCTGCCCACTGTCCCCGCCACAACTTGCTCGACTGTGTGTTGAGAATCCCCGCCCCACGCCGGGAACCTCCAACTGGTTGTCGGCAAAATAGTAGTCCCAAAGTCCGACTGGGGTTTTTCGACAGTTCAGAGCGGGGTTGTTCTGTCAACTCCATGCTGTAGGCCCAGGAATAGGTTTGCACAAAGTCCCTTAAAAAGTCCCAAGGTTGTCGCAACTTTTCCCCACCAGGGTCCCCGTGTGGTAGTTTCATAAATATTCCCCCAGTAACAGCCAACGGCCCGTTACAATTAATTTACAATTAAATGCTTGAAACATTTTACTAGCATTTATGATTTTTCTTAGACGCAATGAGAATTTTTATTAGCAGAAATGCAAATTTTAATTTGTATTGCTAATTTATATTAAAAAAAAAACAGTCAATTGTATTAGCAATGCAATTTGTTCCATAAGCTATGTTATTTTTTTAAGTAAGGAATGTGGATTTTTGCAGGCACAAAATCTTTGTATCATTAAATATGACAAACGCAATCATAATCCCTGGTTGCTTTGCACAATGATTTTAAAGTGTAATACTGATTTAAATCGGATTTAGTCTCCCTTGGTTGCTATTGAGATCCTCATCGTATTACAAAGGGGGCGGCTGGTTTAGCTCAGAATTGCTATTAAAAGTTTTAATAAAATGATAATAGGGCAGGAGGAAAGATTCAGAACTGAGGGGGTTACGTGACTTGATGAGATGCAAAATTAAATCCCTCTACATGCAAAAGTCATCCAAATATTTCTAATTTAGCAACAAGCTTAGAAAACAACTGACACATCTGACTCAGAAGCAGGAGAGACACAAATTTAATAAACCCAAGGCTATGGAAATATACAGGGGATTAGGCCGGCAACATCACAGCTCAGCAAAGGAATGTTTGTTTAGTCTTAATTGGTATTAATAGGAGAAACCAGGGAAGGCAATACATTGTGTTGGATACTTATCATTCTGCACACAAACACACACACAAACATATGCACACAGAGACATAGATACATACATACACACACATATAATACATACACATACGCACATATACACCACACACATGCACACAGCCACATAAAATAATATATACACGTAGGCATACACACATATACATACACAAGCATTTAAACACACACATACGAACACACACATATATACATGTTGGAATATATGCAAAGACACCCACCCATACATACACACATAATCACAAACATAGACACACACACAGATGTGTGAATATGTGTGTGTCTGTGTGCATATATACACACAAACACAGACAGACACAAAGTTTATCATAACTTTATAAACTACACAAATGACTGAGAAGTATAGAAAATAATGGACAGTACTGTCATAGATACACCTAACGCGTTTCAGGCAAACCAGGTCCTTAGTCATAGGTAAATTTGCCAGAAAGGTTTGGAGTTTTTAAATCTTAAACCCCTTTCCCTTCAGGTGAGAAACACAATCAAAAATAAAACCATACATGGACATTTTAAACCAAAATGGAATGTCAATAAATAGGACATTATCTCCAATGTATATAAAACAATAAAACTGAACACAATAACACACCAGTTAAGATGCTGGATATGGATAAAACATGTGCACAGACGAAAGCTCAGTCAATGGACAGGAGGCATGGAAACTGCTCACAGAGTGACAAATATCTCTGTGTGAGTGATCCACTGAGCAGGCTGCCATAACAACTACATGACTATCTATTCATTTGGTTCTCAGGAGAACCGGTTGATGGCAGGGAAAGGGGGAGGGAGGAGGTATTTTAAGAAGGAAATTACTCAAACTTGTGAGTATTAAAAAGTGTAACTGACATCATTCATACTCTAAGACTTTACAATGCATTGAAATAAAGTAAAAAAAAAAAAAAACATTAACTCTTTAACACTTCAGGTTTTTATTTTGAAGTGATGCTGTAAACGTGAATCATCTCTTTGAACAGAACGAGGCTGATGTGATGATGTCATAAGTATAAATGGAGCAATTCTACAACCAAGCAACTGAACCACAGGAGATAAATAAAACTGATATAAATGAGGCTTTTATCCCTTTGTATGCTATGAGGTCTCAAATGCATTGCTGATGTGATTACTGGGGCTGATGTGCTAAGAAGGACTGAGGCAAACTAAATAAAATTCACTATTAAGTTAACCCTTTAAATTCCATTGCTTCACAATGTGTTGAGCACCCCTCTGGCATGTAAAGGGTTAAACAGGACCTTTAAACCCTGGAAAGCCTAAAGCTGTGGATGATGGGAATTGTAGTGCTCCACAGCTGGAGGGTGTCACCTTGCGAACTTCTGGTTTATAACAAGGAATAACAAAAGGCATCAGTATCATGTTAAAATAAATGATGTGGGCTGCATTGCAATGTATGAATCACCAGGGGGAGCTAAAGGAATAGTCTACAGGTAATCTACTGTACCTGTAAATTCCCCAGAAGCTTGATATACAGTGACATTCCTTACCAAGTAGAGGAACCCAGTCCAGAGGTAGACACATATGTAACCTCCACTTGTACACAGGTAAACATATAAATGACCCCCATTATGTATGTGACATCTGCCTGTCCAGAGGTAGATATGCATGTGACCTGTGCCTGTCCAGAGGTAGACATGTATGTGTCCTATGCCTGTCCAGAGGTAGACATGTATGTGTCCTATGCCTGTCCAGAGGTAGACATGTATGTGACCTATGCCTGTCCAGAGGTAGACATGTATGTGACCTATGCCTGTCCAAAGGTAGACATGTATGTGACCTGTACCTGTCCAGAGGTAGACATGTATGTGACCTATAATTGTCCAGAGGTAGACATGTATGTGACTGTACCTGTCCAGAGGTAGACATGTATGTGACCTGTACCTGTCCAGAGGTAGACATGTATGTGACCTGTACCTGTCCAGAGGTAGACATGTATGTGACCTGTACCTGTCCAGAGGTAGACATGTATGTGACCTATAATTGTCCAGAGGTAGACATGTATGTGACCTGTACCTGTCCAGAGGTAGACATGTATGTGACCTATAATTGTCCAGAGGTAGACATGTATGTGACCTATAATTGTCCAGAGGTAGACATGTATGTGACCTGTACCTGTCCAGAGGTAGACATGTATGTGACCTATAATTGTCCAGAAGTAGACATGTATGTGACCTATAATTGTCCAGTGGTAGACATGTATGTGACCTATAATTGTCCAGAGGTAGACATGTATGTGACTGTACCTGTCCAGAGGTAGACATGTATGTGACCTGTACCTGTCCAGAGGTAGACATGTATGTGACCTGTACCTGTCCAGAGGTAGACATGTATGTGACCTGTACCTGTCCAGAGGTAGACATGTATGTGACCTGTACCTGTCCAGAGGTAGACATGTATGTGACCTGTACCTGTCCAGAGGTAGACATGTATGTGACCTGTACCTGTCCAGAGGTAGACATGTATGTGACCTGTACCTGTCCAGAGGTAGACATGTATGTGACCTGTACCTGTCCAGAGGTAGACATGTATGTGACCTGTACCTGTCCAGAGGTAGACATGTATGTGACCTGTACCTGTCCAGAGGTAGACATGTATGTGACCTGTACCTGTCCAGAGGTAGACATGTATGTGATCTGTACCTGTCCAGAGGTAGACATGTATGTGACCTGTACCTGTTCAGAGGTAGACATGTATGTGACCTGTACCTGTTCAGTGGTAGACATGTATGTGATCTATACCTGTTCAGAGGTAGACATGTATGTGACCTGTACCTATCCAGAGGTAGACATGTATGTGACCTGTATCTGTCCAGAGGTAGACATGTATGTGACCTGTATCTGTCCATAGTTATACATGTATGTGACCTGTACCTATCCAGAGGTAGACATGTATGTGATCTATACCTGTTCAGAGGTAGACATGTATGTATCCTATACCTTTCCATAGTTATACATGTATGTGACCTGTACCTGTCCAGAGGTAGACATGTATGTGACCTGTACCTGTCCAGAGGTAGACATGTATGTGACCTGTACCTGTTCAGAGGTAGGCATGTATGTGACCTGTGCCTGTTCAGAGGTAGGCATGTATGTGACCTGTGCCTGTTCAGAGGTAGACATGTATGTGACCTGTGCCTGTTCAGAGGTAGACATGTATGTGACCTGTACCTGTCCAGAGGTAGACATGTATGTGACCTGTACCTGTCCAGAGGTAGACATGTATGTGACCTGTGCCTGTCCAGAGGTAGACATGTATGTGACCTGTGCCTGTTCAGAGGTAGACATGTATGTGACCTGTACCTGTCCAGAGGTAGACATGTATGTGACCTGTGCCTGTTCAGAGGTAGACATGTATGTGACCTATACCTGTCCAGAGGTAGACATGTATGTGACCTATACCTGTCCAGAGGTAGACATGTATGTGACCTGTGCCTGTTCAGAGGTAGACATGTATGTGACCTGTGCCTGTTCAGAGGTAGACATGTATGTGACCTGTGCCTGTTCAGAGGTAGACATGTATGTGACCTGTGCCTGTTCAGAGGTAGACATGTATGTGACCTGTGCCTGTTCAGAGGTAGACATGTATGTATCCTATACCTGTCCAGTGGTAGACATGTATGTATCCTATACCTGTCCAGTGGTAGACATGTATGTATCCTATACCTGTCCAGTGGTAGACATGTATGTGACCTGTACCTGTCCAGACGTAGACATGTATGTGACCTGTACCTGTCCAGACGTAGACATGTATGTATCCTATACCTTTCCATAGTTATACATGTATGTGATCTCTACCTGTCCAGACGTAGACATGTATGTGACCTGTATCTGTCCATAGTTAGACATGTATGTGACCTCTACTTGTCCAGAGATAGGCATGTGTCGACATGTATGTGTCCTCTAACAGTCCAGGTGTAACATAGTAACATAGTTACATGAGGCTGAAAAAAGACATGTGTCCATCAAGTCCAGCCCATGCCAAATCACCCCAGTTGATCCAGAGGAAGGCAAAATATAAAAACCCACTGAAGACATTTCCAATTAATCCCCAATTGGGTAAAAAAATTCCTTCCTGATTCCAAACGGCAGTCAGATATTTCCCTGGACCAACAATTTATCTCCACTGAAGCCATCTGTAGACATGTATATATGTCATCTAACTCTCAAGATGTATACATGTAAGTGATCTCTACACATCTAGAGGTAGTGTAACAGTTTACCTTGATGGGGGTCCGTAGTGCAGAGATGTTAGCTCACCCTTGCAGATAGACACAGCCCAAAGTGACCAGGTAAAAAGCCACCTGGGCTGTGAATCTGTGCACGGGGGCTGGCAGGAACAGGAACAGGATGCTTAGATTCAGACAAGGGCAGATCCAGAAGAGTAATCAGGAACAGCAAGCTGGGGTCACAAGCCAAATCAGTCTGGTAATCTGGAAACAAACCACAGGAACAGAAATACAACAATGAACTGACCCAGCCCTCAGGGAGAGGCAGTGTTTTATACCCAGGTAATCAGCAGCTTAATTAACAAGCTGCCTCAGGTGGACTCTGAATGATAGGTGAAATCTGATAGCAGCAGTCCAGCCCCCGTGTGCTGCAGGCAAAGCAGATAATACAGGCTAGAATCACACTGATGGAACAGATTCAGCAATGGCTCAAAGGCAAGAAAGCAGGAACTGAGTACATGAGGACACCGGTTCAATTCCACCATGATCCGCCAGAGGGATGACCACGCCTGGCAGTCTGCCTAGACAGGGGCAGACCGTGACAGTTAGACATGAATGTGGACGTTGCCTATCCAACTGCAGACATGCATATGACCTTTAACTATCGAGAGTTAGGCATGCATGTGACCTCTACTGTCCAGATATAGACATCTATGTGACCTTGACCTGACTAGATGTAGACATGCATTCGCATGACCTCCCTGTACCTGTCCAGATATAGACATGTAAGTGACCTCTACCTGTCAAGAGTTGGACTTGAATGTGACATTTACCTGTGCAGATGCAGACCTGTGTGACCTCCACCTGTCCAGAGTCCAAGAACAAGTAATCCGCACACTCTGAACAGCACTGTCAATAAAAACTGCAGGTTTTTTTTAACCTTTTCAGTGCGTTGCGTACCCCTCTGGCAATGAAAGTGTTAAACAGCATCAGAGACACAAAGCAGGCAAGCAGCAGAGCCTTACGCGTTTTGCATTCTCTTATCATGCTTATTGATGGACAGTAGGGGCAATGCGTTAGATAGTTCTCTGGCACGCAAAAGGTTAACCCCTTGGATGACAGAACAAGCTCAAGCAAATACTTTGAGACCTGTTTAGCGTCCAAGAAGTTAAAATTCTGGAATATGGCTTCATTAGCATCAATAATATAAATTATTATTTTTTTCCAATGCGATCAGGGACAAGCATCATGAATATCCTACCACTTTATTTCTGGGAAGCTGTATTAAAACCACTGACAGCTTTAATTAAGTCTGCACGATGTGAGATAAAAGCACCGCTAATACGGTTACAATGTAATTATTTTAAAATGTCATTAGTAAAGTCTTTGGCGCTGCAAGTCATGATCTGTTATGAAACCTACCTCTCACTTGTGAGTTTTGGATTACTTTGACACCTATCAAAAGTAGCACATTTCATTTTTATTAAAAGCTTAATTAAAAAAAAAAATTTAGCCGAGAGGTACAATCAGATTTGTCAGACTATTTAAAAAAAAAAAAAAAAAAAAATGCAGGCGGTATTGTCTTCAGGATGTGGTAAAACCTATTCTCTGTTTAATACGAATCGTCCGCAGTCAAAGTGAAAGAGGTTCCCAGTGGGATTCATACACAGGCTTGTTAGATATTAAATTATTTGTTAAAGGAACACTAACATGACCTAATAACAACCACCCACTCCCCTTAACACTTTAAAGGGATAGTAATGTTTAAAAATAAAAGCAGCTCCAATTAATCTTCATAGTATTTGGTCCATGGAGAGTGTTATTTCAATACTGTCAGAGTTGCAGTACAAGAGTAATTGACTGATAAAGTATCCTCCTCCCGCCCCTTTTACCTAGTGTAAGTCACCTCCCCTCAGATGTGGAATCTGGTCACATGACCGGACAGATCACAGCAAGGGACAATCTTCTTACTGTGATCATAAGGAAAACCTTGCCCCCCTTGACAGGTTTTACACTTATGCTCACTGAAGATTGTCCCTCTCTGCGATCCTTCCAGACCAGTGCTTTCAACCAGGGTGCGTGGCACTTTGGTGTGCCAAGGACATCAAATTAGGGTGCCCCATGTTTTCTATGAAGACTGACGAAAATGGACTTTTAAATAAAGATTTATAGAAACTGTTATGCACAATAGATTTAGTTTTGTTATTATGATTATAGATCCTAATTAGTGATGATCGAGCACCCCGATGCTCGGGTGTTCGGGTGCTCTGGCCGAGCGCCCCCGGAGGCTCGAGTGCTCGGCCGAGCACCCGAGCCCCATTGAAGTCAATGGGAGGACTCGAGCATTACACCAGGCACCCCCTGCTCTGATGAGGGGAGGGTGCCTGGTTCATAGGAAAAGGTCAGAAAATGATGGAAACACCACAGAAATGGTTCAGGGACAGCATAGGGAGGATGTCTGGATGCATCTTGGACTCCAACGTCGCTGCTGGGAACGATGTTTCGCCCGTAGTACGCCATTTTTACAGACTGACCGTAAAACACACAAAAAGGAAGATAAAATCTAATCTGCGGCTAGGCACACTAAACAATATGTGACGCTAATCTGCGGCTAGGCACACTAAACAATATGTGACGTTAATCTGCGGCTAGGCACACTAAACAATATGTGATGCTAATCTGCGGCTAGGCACACTAAACAATATGTGACGTTAATCTGCGGCTAGGCACACTAAACAATATGTGACGCTAATCTGCGGCTAGGCACACTAAACAGTATGTGACGCTAATCTGCGGCTAGGCACACTAAACAATATGTGACGTTAATCTGCGGCTAGGCACACTAAACAATATGTGACGCTAATCTGCGGCTAGGCACACTAAACAATATGTGACGCTAATCTGCGGCTAGGCACACTAAACAATATGTGACGTTAATCTGCGGCTAGGCACACTAAACAATATGTGATGCTAATCTGCGGCTAGGCACACTAAACAATATGTGACGCTAATCTGCGGCTAGGCACACTAAACAATATGTGACGATAATCTGCGGCTAGGCACACTAAACAATATGTGACGCTAATCTGCGGCTAGGCACACGAAACAGAATGTGACGCTAATCTGCGGCTAGGCACACGAAACAGAATGTGACGCTAATCTGCGGCTAGGCACACGAAACAGAATGTGACGCTAATCTGCGGCTAGGCACAGTGAACGGAATATGTGACGTTAATTTGTGAATTTGCACACTAAACAGAATGTTACAATAATCTATGGCTAGGCACACGTTTAAAATGGCCCTTTTTGGCGCTGCGTTGTAAAATAATTGGCCCTGTGCACCTAACAGAATATGTCAGCTTGTCACTGCACTGTGAAATATTTGTCCCTGTGCACCTAGTACAATGTCACCTTAGAACATGTCCCCCCCCACAAAAAAATTAAATTCTGCCACCCCCAAAAAAAATTAAATGCTGCCCCCACACACAACAGTCCTAAAAAGGACTTTTGGGTCTTGAAAGAGTTTCAACAATTTTATTCTCCCTACACTGACTTCCTGTGCATCTAGTATTATATGTCACCTTACTAATATTCCCCCCCACAAAAAAAAAGGAAATTGTGCCCCCCCAAACAAAATATAAATGCTGCCCCCACACACAACAGTCCTAAAAAGGACTTTTGGGTCTTGAAAGAGTTCCAACAATTTTATTCTCCCTACACTGACTTTCCCTGCCTGAGCGCATCTCTCCCTGGCTAAGAATGAGCCGAACTCACGCGTCGGGTGCTATACAGCACCCGATCACGGGTTCTGGCCAGCCAATCAGTGTAATGCCAGCAGCCAACATGGCTGCTGGCATTACACTGATGTCAGAGCCTCCCCGCACGTTTATTGGCTGCGCAGCAGCCGCGAAACGTGCGGGGAGGAGACCCGAACATGGCGGGCGAGCACATGCGGTACTCGTACGAGTACCGCCATGTGCCGAGCAGAGCGATGCTCGAGCCGAACCGAGCTTCGGCCGAGCATGCTCGCTCATCACTAATCCTAATAATAATTGTATATTTATGTATTGTACCCTTCTTATGCCCTTGATAAAGTATATTAAATATGTTAGGGTTGCCCCAAATGTTGTAGATTATGTGTTAGGGGTGCCCCGACAAACAAAGATTGAGAACTACTGATCCAGACAGTCTTGCTGCTCTGAGGTGAGCAGTGTTACATCAGTAAAAGGGGCAGGAAGGGGATACTTTATCATTCAATTACTCTTGTATTACAACTCTGACAGTATTATAACTCTATACAGCATGTTGCTTTTCTTATCATGAATCCAACTCATAGTTACATAGTAATTTAGGTTGAAAAAAGACTTGCGTCCATCCAGTTCAACCCTTTTCCTATTCCTGTTTACCGTCGCTGACCCAAAAGAAGGCATCTGACTCCAAATGGCAATCAGACTTCTCCCTGGATCAACAAGCCCTAACTAGATATTAATCCCAATACTAACGTACATAGCCCTCTATATTATGCTCTTTTAAATAAGTATCCAGGCCCCTTTTAAAGGCATCTAATGTATTCGATAGCACCACCTCCTCAGGCAGTGAATGCCATACCTTTATTGTCCTTACTGTAAAGAAACCCTTCCGCTGTTGTAGATTAAATCTCCTTTCCTCAAGTCTAAGCGGGTGGCCCCTTGTCCTGTGTACTGTTCTGTTAATGAACAGGTCTTTTGAAAGCCCTTTATATGGGCCTTGAACATATTTATATAGTGTTATCATATCCCCTCTAAGACGCCGTTTCTCTAGTGTGTACAAAATCTTTCTTGAAAAGTCCTATGATATCTGTAATCGTGTCTGAATGATAAATGCATAGATGTATTTATTATGCTGTTGCTACACCATTCTAGAGAGATTTAAAGTCAACTGTCGAGGGCTGTCCATAGGATGGTGTAGCACACAAAATAGTTTTCACCGCACTCAATGGGATCGGATAAAAATCACCTTCTTTATTTGAACATGAAACACTAGACACAGGAGATTACAGTCTCACGCGTTTTTCCCACAAACATGGTTACTCATAGACTGGCCAGTCTATGAGTAAGCACGTTTGTGTGAAATGCGTGAGACTGTAATCTCCTGTGTCTAGTGTTTCATGTTCAAATATTTTTATCCGATCCCATTGAGTACGGTGAAAACTATTTTGTGCGTTCAAGTCGAGGATTTGTCGGCTTATCCTTTCACCCTCAGCACCATGAGATCGTATGAATGATGGTGAGCGTTATTCTTGTTACTGTGTTCCTGAATTAGTGCTTCCCGTCTGTTATTTCAAACACAGGATGGTGTAGCAACAGCGTCACTGTAACATTTCAGGCCATAGGGATGTGCATTTGCACATGGTCTTGTGTGTTCCTGTAGTGAGATCTCTAATGTATAGGAAGTTAGAGGTTAATTGAGGACTGACTGGCATACCTGTAAACTCTCCAGATCTGCCCTGGAGACTCTGGATTTCATACTGAATTACCGGCTCTCCAGGGACAGAGAGTGATTCTCTGGCAGTGGTGAGTTTTTTCTCCATTTTCACCCAGTTCCTCCCACTTCCCGTCCACTTCTTCTCCTTCCCACCCTGTTCATCTGATTCCCCCACCCACTTCTCTTCCTCCCACTTTCCACCCCACTTCTCCTCTTTCCCACCCTGTTCTCTAACTTATCTCCCACCACTTCTCCTTCTCACCCTCTTCCTCCCACTTTCCACCCCACTTCTCCTCCTTCCCACCCTGTTCCTTCCACCTTCTCCTTCCCACACTGTTCTACCCACTTCCCTCCCACTTCTCCTCCTTCCCACCCTGTTCCATCCACCTTCTCCTTCCCACCATGTTCCTTCCACTTATTGTCTTCCCACTGTGTTCTTCCCACTTCCCTCCCATGTCTCCCCCTTCCCACCATGTTCCTCCCACTTCTCCATCTCAACCTGTTCCTCCCACTTTTCTCCCTCCTCCCACCCACTTCTCCTCCTTCACACACTGTTCTCTCGCTTATCTCCCACATCTTCTTCCTACCCTGTTCCTCCCACTCCTCACCCACTTCTACTTCTCACCCTGTTACTCCCACTTCTCCTTCCCACCCTGTTACTCCCACTTCTCCTACTTCCCACCATGCTCTCTCTACTTCCCTCCCACTTCTCCTCCTTCCCACAATGTTCCTCCCACTTCCCTCCCACTTCTCCTTCTTAACCTGTTCCTCCCACTTCTCACCCTGTTCTCCTTCCCACCCTGTTCCTCCCACTTTCCTCCCTCCTCCCACCCACATCTCCTCCTTCCCACCCTCTTCCCCCAATTTCCCACCCACTTCTCCTCCTTCTCACATTGTTCCTCTAATTTCCCACCCAAGTCTACACCTTCCCATCCTGTTCCTCTCACCTCCCATCCACCTCTCCTCCTACCCACCCTGTTCCTCCCAATTTCCACCTACTTCTCCTCCTTTCTACCATGTTCCTCCCACTTTTCCTCCTTCCCACCCTCTTTCACCCACTTCCCACCCACTTCTCCTCCTTCTTACCCTGTTCCTCCCAATTCCCATCCACTTCTCCCACTTCCCACCTGGTTCCTCCCACTTCCCACCCTTCCTCCTACTTCTCTCCCACTTCCTCTTCTCATCCTACTCCTGCCACTTCCCACCACTTCTCCTCCTTCCCACTTTTTTCCTTCCGCTTGACCCCCACGTCTCTTCCTTCCCACCCTCTTCCTCCCACTTTCCACCCACTTTTCCTCCTTTCACTCATTTCCTCCCAATTCCCACCCACTTCTCCTCCTTCCCACCCCGTTCCACCCGCTTCCTGCCCACTTTATGACACAAGGGGGTAGATTCACTAAGTGGTGATAAGGAGGTGATAAAGTGAAGATGACTTTTCCAGTGATATCACTTCTCCAATTCCTATCTTATTCTATGCAGCCTATTCACTAATATGTCTTCATCTTTGGAGATCTTAGTGAAAAGGCTCCATAGAATAACATAGGAACCTGACAATAAGCCATGCCCACCTGATTAAACCCCACCCCATTATGGAGCCAATTGTATCATTTGCATCCACCTGGTCGGCAGCACATGAGCCGTCTCCAAGGGCTCAATAGGACAAAGTTCCCAGGTATGATTATAGGAGGTATCAGTTCTCCTTTAAGGACATTGGATAGAGCTAGATGTGGAGTCATGTCAGGAAATGGGGTGTGGTCATGGGTGGAACTAAGATCACCTTGGGTGCCTTTGCTAGGGGTGCCCGAGATTTAAATCAGACCCTGCCAAATGGACCTATGGACACCTACACTTACACTTTATTTTTGCAATATTTCAGCCACGATGATGAACGGCAGGAGGAGAATAGGCGCCTTGTTGGGTAAATATATATATATATATATATGTCATAGTTTTACCTTCCTTCTCTAGACCTGGGTTCCATTACAGTTAGTCAATAGGAATTTTTTACACCAAACCAGTGGTAACACTCACAATTCCTTTGAGACCTCTTTAGCATTCAAGCGATTTAAAAATCTCATTTATAGAAGCAGTAAACATTTTTGCTGCCCACTACTGACAGTTGTTTTATTCAAAAGTTATAACAGTTCAAATAACAAGGAAGTAAATTACGGTGTAATTACTTCCTGAAAGTTCTAACTGACAGAGATGGAGGACTAAGAGGTGGGATTTGCACTTTAACCCCTTCCCGACACAGGACGTACATGTACGTCCTGTGTGGCTGTCACTTAGTGACAGAGGACGTACATGTACGTCCCGGAAATCCGGCTCCCCGCGCGGCTGCGCGCCGTTCGGGGACTCCGGATTGTTTTTAAAAAAAAAAAAAAATGTTAGACGGACGTTAAGTGACGGCCGCGTCTGCACGCGGCCGTCACTAAGGGGTTAAGGAGCAGTAAATGTTATTTATTAAAAACCTATATGTTACAGAGCTTTTGCTGCCGAGTAAAACACGGCACAGCTCACTGCTATCAGTTGTTTTATTCAAATGTGATAACAGTTGTGAAATAATCAGGATGTGGATTACAGTGTGATTACTTCCTGGACGTTCTAACTGACAGGAAGTGACTCAGCAGTTTCTATCACATTCTATGGAGAACTGTTTGTCATTCTCAAATAGAATGCAACATAATAAGTAATTGGAATCTGACCACTAGAGGGTGCTGCTAATGTAAAAAAAACTCAAAAACTTTACTCAACTTTAAACTGTAATAAACAGGAAATACGCATCTCTCAGAGGTGGAAGTAGCATTATTTTACTGAACAAGAAAAGCACTACAAAAAATATATTTTTTTTTTATAAAAATAAGGGAAATTGAGAGATATTTATTTGCTAATTTATGATGTGGTTGATATTGATCAGAATTACTCAAAATCTTATTTATAAATCAACCTCAGTGGGGTAGATGTATGAATTTACCAACGCAGGTAACTGACCCCATTTAAAATGGGTATCCTTTAAAAAGGTTGCACACAAAAGAGAGTGTAAACACACGGCTCATTAACCATGTCGCCATGATAAAAACGGAGACATGAGAAACTCGCACTGCATGAAAGCACGAGATTCTCATGTTGTGTACTGAAAGGTTGGTTCCTTACCTTTAACACTTTCATCCCCCTCGTTTATGAAGCCTCACGGATAATTATAGAGCCAGTAGCTGCACTTTTCTATGACAGACTTCCCTGCAGTCAACTACAACTCTGACTACGGGGAAGGGGGAGGGAGAGGGCAACTTTAGGAGCGATCATCTCTCAAACCATAAAGGTTTGAGAGATGACACTGGGGGCAATTAATTTATTTTTAATAGGACTTTAATATAGGGAGTAGTAATAATTAAGTATTACTATCCCTTTAATAACGCAGACTTTTTCAGCATAATAAAAGTAAGGCTTTACATATCACTACATTAGTAACGGATTTGGTGGCAATATTTTGATGGTGATAGTTCCGCTTTAACCTCTCGAGGACAAGAGGGGGTGAGAAATTAATTGTGAGGCAATACATTTCACAGCTCTTGTCTTTAAGGGGTTTGAACAGGGAGTAACACAGCTCCGATCTCTTATGAGGATGTCTCCGCTCCAGTGATAAGGATTGGCTCAATAAAAACCAAAGCTGATTCCCTGAACACTTTTGATTGGCTTGGACTGTTTGGATTTCTGCATTGTTAGCGTTGTATCCGTTTTTTCATACTAGAATTTGACTGTAGCTGTCAGACGTGTGAGTACGATGTCTTCTCCAAGTAACTAGAGGTTCTTAGGGTTAAGCCTTATTAAACGAGCTGACACCAATTATTTGACTTCGTCAGCCTAACTGCTAGTGAGTCAATAGAAATCATGTGTGATTAGTGTGAGAGGTTAATAAACAAACGGCTGGAATTGCAGTCTGTACAATGAGTGTTGCTTGTAAATAACTGGCTGAAATGTTGCTATGTTTAAAGGTGAACTAGGTGGCTATGTATACCAGGCCCTGAGACATCTGCAGTGAATCCCACCCCAGAAGTACAATATACCAATGTGGCTGTTTTTCCAAACAAATATTAATGGGTGTAAGAAGGAGGCCAGTAGACTTAAAAGGACTGTGAATGTTTTCCTGTATTTAAAGGAGCAGTAAACTTTTTTTTTATGAAAAAATATATATTGTAGTGATTTTCCTATTAAGTAAGGTAAGGGTACTCCCACTGCAGAGAGATTTATATTTCCAGAGTTATTACAGTTTCAACCCATGTTTTTTTTACATTAGCAGTGCCCTCTAGTGGTCAAATTCTAATTAGTTTTCCTGTTAGAGTCTAAAGGAGAGGAAAGTCAGAAAAGTCAGAGACATACAGTTCTCCATAGAATGTGATAGAAACTGCTGAGTCACTTCCTGTCAGTTAGAACTATCAGGAAGTAAACACAGTAAATTCACTTCCTGTCAGTTAGAACTATCAGGAAGTAAACACAGTAAATTCACTTCCTGTCAGTTAGAACTATCAGGAAGTAAACACAGTAAATTCACTTTCTGTCAGTTAGAACTATCAGGAAGTAAACACAGTAAATTCACTTCTTGATTATTTGAACTGATATAAATTTTGAATAAAACATCTGGCAGCAGTGGAAGTGACCTTGTTTTACTCAGCAGGAAATGCTCTATAAAATGTGTGTTTTCATAAATAAAAGTTTACTGCTCCTTTAACCCTTTGAGTGCCAGAGAGATATGCAACGCATTGCAAAGCAATGCGTTGCGTACCCCTCTGGCACTCAAAGGGTTAAGGGCCTCTAGTCACAATTCCATCAAGGGCCTCAAAGGTTCTTCGGTGCAAGTGTTGATATTGGGAGAATTTTCGGTGTAAATTACTGGAGGTCGGGGTGTCCAAACACATCATATACTTTATTATGTGGGTGGGGCTTAATTGAGTTGGAAGGGGTTTGCCTGAAATTGGGTTGGAAGTTGGCAGAATGGGTTGGCAAGTGGGTGGTGCTAATGGAGAACTCACCAAGTATTTGATTCCTGAGACCTAGTTATTAAAGCAGAAGTTTCATCAAAATTAAAGTGCCCCCCAAATCATTACCAACATAGCGATACGCAAATACATACTTTTATTGTGCTGAATAAGTCCGAAATTAGCGAGAACTACAACTTGTTCTGTAGGCATCAGCGGCACAGATCTTGCTATAGATGCTCTGTGTACCCGCTCTGTCAGTCCCCTACTGTACCTTAAGGTACCAAGAAACGCCACTCATCAATCCTGGAGGAGAACGGGACAGTGCTGGGAAGATGACTGTTCATCAAGATGTCTGCTCTGTTGCCCGCTGATGCCTGCTGAAAAAGGTGCATTTCTCACTAATGCCGGACTTATTCAGCATAATAAAAGTATTTTTTTGTGTCTCGCTATGTTAAAAATGATTTGGGGGCACTTTAATTTTGATGAAAATTCCACTTTAACACTGAAAAACAAATATGTACACCAGGAATAGGCAGGCACAGCACATAGAAACTGATTCCAGTGTCTATAAGTACAAACTCATATTATGAAACCAGCACTTTATAATGATCAGTAATTTCAAAATAGCTTTCAAAATCAGCCATATTTATGTTAGCCATTCTTTATTTAAAACTATAGTTTTGAAATATTTAATTTTGTCATTTTATGCAAATTATGCATTACTAGCTGGCACAGACTGGTGTCTCAGATACTAACTTTCTACTCTCCTACCCAACTGCCACTTTGTACTAGTAAGTGATGGCTAATTTGTGTAAACTTTAGTTTTAAATAAAAAATGGCTAAAATAAATATAGGCGATTTTGAAAGCGTTTTAATAATCACCCAAGTCATTCTAAAGTATTGGTTCTGCTTAAAGGAGCAGTAAACTTTTTTTATGAAAAAATATATATTGTACGGATTTTCCTATTGAGTAAAATGAGGGTACTCCCACTGCAGAGAGATTTATATTTCCAGAGTTATTACAGTTTAAACCCATGTTTTTTACATTAGCAGTGCCCTCTAGTGGTCAAATTCTAATTAGATTTCCTGTTAGATTCTAATGGAGAGGAAAGTTAGAAAAGTCAGAGACATGCAGCTCTCCATAGAATGTGATAGAAACTGCTGAGTCACTTCCTGTCAGTTAGAACTATCAGGAAGTAAACACAGTAAATTCACTTCCTGTCAGTTAGAACTATCAGGAAGTAAACACAGTAAATTCACTTCCTGATTATTTAAACGGCTATAATTTTTTAATAAAACATCTGACAGCAGTGGGAGTTACCTTGTTTTATTCAGCAGGAAAAGCTCTATAAAATATGTGTTTTCATAAAAAAAGTTTACTGCTCCTTTAAAGCTTGGTGTTGTAACACAAACACTAGGACAACATGTGCCCCCCCAGCTGTTGGAGACTACAACTTGGGGATGACGGGAGTTGAAGTCTTCAACAGTGGTAGTACAAAAGGTGTCCTAGATAATAATTAGCTAGAAAGTTTGTCAGAAGCCGTCATGCACAGTAGAGACTGCCCGAATGCACAGAATGCTGGGAGCATGGAATGATGGGAGGTCTGTGCTGGGAGTTCTGTGCTAGTTGTGCTTTCAGGTAGTCTCTACAGTGCATGACTGTGTCAGTGGCAGGACGCAGAGCAGGACCGGCCTCTTAACCCTATGAGTGCCAGAGGGGTACGCAACGTGTTGCAATGAAATGCGTTGCGTACCCCTCTGGCACTCAAAGGGTTAACATCACCCGGACCTTGGCTCGTGTACACAGGCTTTTACGCTAGTAGAAGAAAAAAAGGATTTTTCAGCTGAATTATCTCCATTAATCACAGATTGATATCCCCTCTTTTTCTCTTCCCGGCACACATATCAGCAAGGTCTCGGATATGCGGAACAGGATGAACGATGGTTATAAAACAGTATCAAGGCAAGTCCTGTGTGCTGTGCAATCTGTCCTTCCTTCTCTATGTCCTTCCAGGGTTCTGTTCTTTCACCTGGCTCAGTAGAAGAAAAAAATGAAAAAATATATATATATAATTTGAAAACAAGAAAACAGCATTCTCGGATTTTAATATACAAAAATAACAGATATTAATTAAGCTAGGTCAACTTTCAGCCCTTACTAATGCTTTTATCAAGACAAGCTTGTCGTAAAGCCTTAGTAAGGGCCGAAACGTTGGCCTGGCTTAATAAATATCTGTTATGTTTGTGGATTAAAATCTGAGAGTTTCATTCACCGCTTTTCAGTTTACCTGCATGTACTTATATTCAAACACCAGGTATTCAGTACTGAGAGAGCGGCTGATAAAAAAAATATATATATATCTATATATATATATATATATATATATAAATATTAGTGATGATCGAGCACCCCAATGCTCAAGTGTTAGGGTGCTCTGGCCGAGCACCCCCGGAGGCTCGAGTGCTCGGCCGAGCACCCGAGCCCCATTGAAGTGAATGGGAGGACTCGAGCATTACACCAGGCACCCCCTGCTCTGATGAGGGGAGGGTGCCTGGTCCATAGGAAAAGGGCAGAAAATGATGGAAACACCACAGAAATGGTTCAGGGACAGCATAGGGAGGATGTCTGGATGCATCTTGGACTCCAACGTCGCTGCTGGGAACGATGTTTCGCCCGTAGTACGCCATTTTTACAGACTGAACGTAAAACACACAAAAAGGAAGATAAAAACGACTTTAGGCGAAAAATTGTTACCAAACAGTATTTGCTGTATATTTACTTGTATATCATCTGCAAATTCTGCAAAAAATTTCATCGATTTTTCGTAACTGCGGCCATGATTAAGAGGGAAACGTGCGCAGAGGCAAATTCTGCAAAAAATTTCCTCGATTTTTCTGAACTGGGGCCATGATTAAGAGGGAAACGTGCGCAGAGGCAAATTCTGCAAAAAATTTCCTCGATTTTTCTGAACTGGGGCCATGATTAAGAGGGAAATGTGCGCTGAGCCGACCATCTAAAACATTATGGGTGAGGGTCTGCTGCGGAGCTGACCATCCTAAACATTATATGCGAAGGCCCGCTAGTGAGCTGACGCTATAAAACATTATATGAGAGGGCCCGCTAGAGAGCTGACCCAATAAAACATTATATGAGAAGGCCCGCTGGTGAGCTGACCTATACAAAAATTATCAAACAGCGCCCGCTGGTGAGCTGGCCCTATATAAAAATTATATCACAGGGCCCGCTGGTGAGCTGGCCCTATATAAAAATTATATCACAGGGTATATGGAAGAGGAGGAGGAGGATGAGAAGATTAAGAGTCAACCATATACCCATTTTTTGGGTGGAAGGGGTGAATGGGAATACAGAGTATTCCCATCATTGTAAATAACATATCTAAAGTGACTTTATGTTCACCCGGGGCTTTCCTCCAGTGGAGTGGAGAAGTCAGGGGAAATCCAGGCCTTGTTCATTTTTATAAGTGTCAACCTATCAGCATTTTCGGTGGAAAGGCGGATACGCTTATCTGTTATGATGCCACCAGCAGCACTAAATACCCGCTCAGACAGAACGCTGGCGGCAGGGCAGGCCAGCACCTCCAAGGCGTAGAGTGCCAGTTCATACCACGTGTCCAGCTTGGACACCCAGTAGTTGTAAGGCACAGAGGGATCATTGAGGATGCTGACACGGTCTGCTATGTACTCCTTCACCATCTTCCAAAACTTTTCCCTCCTTGTGACACTAGGCTGCGCATCAGGGTGAGGGTGCTGGCGGGGTGTCATGAAGGTGTCCTACGCCTTGGAGAGTGTTGCCCTGCCTTTGTCGGAACTGCTGTGTGCTCCCCTTTTCTCCCCTTCTCGGTTGGCCAAGGTAGCACGTACTCTGCCGCCAGCGTTGTCAGATGGAAAATTTTGGAGCAATTTTTCGACAAGAACCTTCTGGTATTGCACCATTTTGCTTGTCCTCTCCACCGGAGGAATGAGAGATGAGAAATTCTCTTTGTAGCGGGGGTCCAGAAGGGTGAACACCCAGTAATCCGTGTTGTCTAAAATGCGTATAACGCGTGGGTCACGGGAAAGGCAGCCTAACATAAAGTCAGCCATGTGTGCCAGAGTACCAACAGGCAAGATTTCGCTGTCCTCACCAGGAGGATGACTCTCAATCTCCTCATCCTCTTCCTCCTCTTCTGCCCACCCACGCTGAAGATATGGAACTAAAGTTCCATGGCTACCCTCTGTAGCGGAGGCAACCGTGTCTTCCTCCTCCTCCTCCTCCGCCTCCTCCAATTGTCGCTGAGAAGACGAAGTGAGGGTGCTCTGGCTATCACCTTGTGTAAGCTCTTCCTCCCGCATTTCCACCTCTTCCACATGCAAAGCGTCGGTTTTAATTGTGAGCAGCGAGCGTTTCAGTAGACACAGAAGTGGGATGGTTACACTGATAATAGCGTTATCGCCGCTCACCATCTGTGTCGATTCCTCAAAATTGTGTAAAACCTCACAGAGGTCTGACATCCATTCCCACTCCTCACTTCTGATTAGAGGAAGTTGAACGGAGAGGCGACGACCGTGTAACAGCTGGTACTCCACTACTGCCCTCTGCTGCTCACAAAGCCGGGCCAACATGTGGAAGGTGGAGTTCCAGCTCGTGCTCACGTCACACAGCAGCCGGTGAGCTGGCAATTGTAAGCGCTGCTGCAGCTTCAACAGGCCGGCTGAAGCTGTTGATGACTTACGGAAATGTGCACACACGTGGCGCACCTTGGTCAAGAGATCATGCAAATTGGGGTAGGTTTTTAGAAATCGCTGAACCACTAAATTAAATACATGCGCTAGGCATGGTACGTGTGTGAGCTTGCCGAGCTCCAAAGCCGCCACCAAGTTACGCCCATTATCACACACAACCATGCCTGGTTGCAGGTTGAGTGGCGAGAGCCACTGCTCGGTCTGGTGACTAATCCCCTGCAACAGCTCTGAGGCCGTGTGCTGTTTGTCCCCAAGGCAGATCAGCTTCAGCACGGCCTGTTGACGCTTCCCCACTGCAGTGCTACACTGCTTCCAGCTACCGGCTGATGGGTGAGTGGCGCTGCGCGCAGAGAATTCGGAGGTTGAAACGGAGGAGGAGGAGCCAATAACGTAGGTGCTGGCGGAAACCCTGATGGAGGTAGGGCCCGCAATCCTCGGCGTGGGTAGCACCTGTGCCATCCCAGGGTCCGAGTCGCTCCCAGCCTCCACGACATTCACCCAGTGTGCCGTCAGGGAAATGTAGCGTCCCTGGCCACAAGCACTTGTCCATGTGTCAGTCGTTAAGTGGACCTTCCCAGTAACTGCGTTGGTCAGGGCACGGGTGATGTTACGGGACACATGGTGGTGTAATGCGGGGACGGCACACCGGGAAAAGTAGTGGCGGCTGGGGACTGCGTACCGAGGGACAGCTGCTGCCATCAGGCTGCGGAAGGACTCAGTGTCCACAAGCCTAAATGGCAGCATTTCGATGGCCAGTAATTTGGAAAGGTGTGAGGTTAGTGCTATGGCCTGTGGGTGGGTGGCTGGGTATTTTCGCTTGCGCTTAAATGCCTGGGGTAACGACATTTGGACGCTGCGCTGGGACAGGGAAGTGGATGTGGTCGCTGATGGTGCTTCAGATGGTACAGGTGCAGGGCGGGAGGTATGCGGGCCTGCGCCTTCGACAGGCGATTGGCCAGCACCGAAAACAGGGGAAGAGGAGGCAGTGGTGTGGCCTGCAGACACAGATTGGCGATCCGAGCGTTCCTCCCACTTATTACGGTGCTTGGATGCCATGTGTCGGATCATGCTGGTGGTGGTGAGGTTTCTAGTGTTCATGCCTCGGCTCATTCTGGTGTGGCACAGGTTGCAAACTACAATTTTTTTTCGTCCGCACTTTCCTTAAAAAAACGCCATACCGCGGAACACCTAGCCCTTGGCAAGGGAGATTTACGCAAGGGGGTGCTCCGTGGAACATTTGCGGGCCGGTTTGGTGCGGTCCGCCTTCTTTCTTTAGCCACACCACTGCCTCTTCCAGCCTGTTACGGTGCTGCAGATGGCTCACCCTAAGGACTGCAGTCATCGCTCGGCTCTCCACCTTCCCAGGTGGGGTCAGTCACCTCATCGTCCACCAAGTCCTCCTCCACTTCCTCACTCTGATCATCCTCCTCATTTCTTGATCCCACCACATACTCAGTCATTGACAACTGTGTATCATCCTCCTCATCAAGGTCTTGAGACAGTAATAGTGGTTGATTTGATGGCAACTGTGTCTCATCATCATCATCCACTTCCTTTGACCTTAAATGCCGTTCCCCTCTGTCATCTTCTTGTGATTGGGTACCCTCTAGAGGTTGTGAATCAGGGCACAAGATGTCATGTTCCTCTGCAAGCGTGCTTGGAGAGAGGTTCAAATGAAGGATTGGTGATGAGACGAGCTCCTCACTATATCCCAGTGTGGGATCACTTCTTTGGCCAGACCCTCTATGGTGGGAGGAAGGATGATCAGGGTGAGGATTATGTTGACAGGACTCTTGGCTACTGAGAGTGGACTTGGTGGAAGACAGGGTGGTGCTTAACCGACTGGAAGCAGTATCAGCTGAAATCCAACCGACCACCTGTTCGCAGTGGTCTGACCTCGAGAGTGATGTCCTGCGACGCCCTGTAAACTGAGACATGAAGCTAGGTATGGTGGATGTCTTTCTTTCTTGTGCTCTGGCACCAGGCACAGTTTCTACGCGTCCTGACCCGCGCCCTGAACTATCAGGATCACGTCCACTTCCCCGTCCCTTTTTACCCGCCTTCTTCATATTACACGGAATATGTGCTGCTAATCTGCAACTTTGCACACTAAACAGAATGTGCTGCTAATCTGCGGCTAGGCACAGTGAATGGAATATGTGACTTTTATTTTTTACACTTTGCACACTAAACAGAATGTGCTGCTAATCTGCAACTTTGCACACTAAACAGAATGTGCTGCTTATCTGCGGCTAGGCACAGTGAACGGAATAAGTGACTTTTATTTTTTACACTTTGCACACTAAACAGAATGTGCTGCTAATCTGCAACTTTGCACACTAAACAGAATGTGCTGCTTATCTGCGGCTAGGCACAGTGAACGGAATAAGTGACTTTTATTTTTTACACTTTGCACACTAAACAGAATGTGCTGCTAATCTGCATCTTTGCACACTAAACAGAATGTGCTGCTTATCTGCGGCTAGGCACAGTGAACGGAATAAGTGACTTTTATTTTTTACACTTTGCACACTAAACAGAATGTGCTGCTAATCTGCAACTTTGCACACTAAACAGAATGTGCTGCTAATCTGCAACTTTGCACACTAAACAGAATGTGCTGCTTATCTGCGGCTAGGCACAGTGAACGGAATGTGCTGCTAATCTGCAACTTTGCACACTAAAAAGAATGTGCTGCTAATCTGCAACTTTGCACACTAAACAGAATGTGCTGCTAATCTGCAACTTTGCACACTAAAAAGAATGTGCTGCTAATCTGCAACTTTGCACACTAAACAGAATGTGCTGCTAATCTGCAACTTTGCACACTAAACAGAATGTGCTGCTAATCTGCGGCTAGGCACAGTGAACGGAATATGTGACGTTTTTTTTAAACTCTGCCCCCCAAAACAAAATATAACTGCTGCCCCCACACACAATAGTCCTAAAAAGGACTTTTGGGTCTTTCTTTATATGTTGTTCAAACACACTTTTCTTCTCCCTACACTGACTCTCCCTTCCTATCCTCATCTCTCCCTGGCTAAGACTGAGCCGAACTCGCTGGTCAGGTGCTATACAGCACCCGATCACGGGTTCTGGCCAGCCAATCAGTGTAATGCCAGCAGCCAACATGGCTGCTGGCATTACACTGATGTCAGAGCCTCCCCGCACGTTTATTGGCTGCGCAGCAGCCGCGAAACGTGCGGGGAGGAGACCCGAACATGGCGGGCGAGCACATGCGGTACTCGTACGAGTACCGCCATGTGCCGAGCAGAGCGATGCTCGAGCCGAACCGAGCTTCGGCCGAGCATGCTCGCTCATCACTAATATATATATATATATATATATATATATATATATATATATATATATATGTATATGCTTTTTGTCGCCACTGTGTACCAACACATTTGGTTATTTCATCTACCCATCTTCTCCTTGGTTTTCATCTTGGGTGTTTAGTATCGAGTGGAATCCATTCAAAAATTCCTTTGTTCCATCTACCATCAGACCTTCTTGCTATGTGGCCTGCCCATTTACATTTCAGGAGCTTTACTCTTTCATAAAAAGAGGTATTGAAGCAAGAGTGGATAACATTATTTTGCCATTGTACAAATCATTGGTAAGACCTCACCTTCAGTATGCAGTGCAGTTTTGGGCACCGGTTCTGAAAAAGGATTTACTAGAACTAGAGAGGGTACAGTGAAGAGCAACAAAATTAATTAAGGGAATGGATGACCTGACATATGAGGAACGACTAGACAAACTTGGTTTATTTACTCTAGAGAAAAGACGACTAAAAGGAGACCTTATCACATTGTACAAGTATATGAGAGGTCAATACAAGGATCTCTGCGGTGAGCTATTTATTCCAAGGCCTGATCAGAAAACTAGGGGACACCCCTTGAGATTAGAGGAAAGGAGGTTTAAAGCAGAGGAAGGGTTTTTTTACGGTAAGGTCTGTAAAATTGTGGAATTCATTACCCAAGGAGGTTGTTATGACAGATACAATGGATACATTTAAGAGAAGATTAGATACATTTCTTTCCACAGGGAACATACAGAGTTATACTGTACATTAGTAGGCAAATCAGGAAGGTCTCATAAAGACTAATTTATTTGGTAGCAGGAAAGCTATAAAATTACTGGGGTGTGAGGAGAAGGTTGAAATTGATGGACTTGTGTCTTTATTCAACCTAATTTACTATGTTACTATGTAATTACATCATAGATCTTTGTTTGCTGACGAATCCACGCACATGTTTTTTGGTCACTTTTTGTCGTGTTTAGAATTCAACACTTCATAGACCTCTGTGTACCCTTAACCCTTTGAGTGCCAGAGTGGTACGCAACTCATTGCTTTGCCATGCGTTGTGTACCACTCTGGCATTCAAAGGGTTACGTTTTTGCATGGCTTTGGCATTCAGAGTGCATGTTTCACAGCCATATGTAAGAGCTGGGAGGACACACTGGTCAAAAACTTGGAGCTTGAGGCAGAGTGGTAGCTTTGTGTTAAACACAGTACTACTAAGTTTTCCAAGTGCTTGCCATCCCATTAAAGGTATCACCTTTATATCACTCTTGTGATGTTTTTGCTACAAAAGTACAAGTACAAGGTGATACCTTTAACAGGATAGTAATACTTTATTATTACTATCCCTCATATTGTAGGTATTTGCAAAATAAATTAATAGCCCCCAGATTCATCTCTCAAACCTTTATGGTTTGAGAGATAATCGAAGGCAAAGTCTCCCCCTCCCTCCACCTTCCCATTGTACTGACTGCAGGGGAACTCTGTCGTACGACAGGCTTGTGGCTCTGCAGCTGAGCCGAGATCCCCTTAGTGACAAATAATTATTTCCCTGAAACGGTCTTCTCCATGTGCTTGGTTTGTGCTTGGTTTGCAAGCACATGTAGAAGACCATTTCAGGGAAATAATTCTTTGTCACTAACGCGATCACGGCTCTGCTGCAGAGCCTCATGATGAAAGACAGACCGGATATCCCTGCAGTCAGTACAACGCAGACTTCAGGGAAGGGGGAGGGAGGGGGGAACTTTGCCTTCGGTTATCTCTCACACCATAAAGGTTTGAGAGATGAACCTGGGGGCTATTAAATTATTTTGCAAATATCTACAATATGAGGGATAGTAATAATAAAGTATTACTATCCCTTTAATGGCTAGCTGAGGTCATAGAAAATGCAAGATTTCAGGACTCTAATGTCCCTTCTTCCGGAATGGGTTAACACATAAAGCTGGAATAGCACTGAAACTATATGTACAGAGTATCACATACATTTGGAATCCCACCAACCCATAATGAAAAAGTTAATGAGACTATCGTAGACACTGTCCATGCTCTTGCACCTACTGTAGAACAAGAAAAAACAACCCAAATATCTAAAGAAACAGTTGATATGATGAAAAAGTGTTGAGAAATGAAGCAAAAAGGTAATATTAGAAACAGGGTAGAATTTGTAGAAATGTGCAAGACTATAAGGAAAAGCATTAAAGAAGATGCATTCAAGTTCAATGCTGGACTCATCAAAAGGACACTGGAAGAAAAGTAAGGGTTAAAGAAAGCAAAACAAAAGATGGCCTCACATAGGAGCCAAATGTTTGCATTAAAGGGATAGTATTGCTTGAAAATAATTTTGTTTTATATTGTAGCCCTTAAAAAAACATTAAAAATGATATAAGTCTTATCTCCCAAACCTTTATGGTTTGGGAGATATATTAGCAAGTAAAGTTCCCCCTGGAGTGACGTCACTGCTCAAGCCTTCAGATTTGGAATCTGGTCCGTAGACCGGCCGTGGCTCTTCAGCAGTGCCGAGATCACAATCTTTAAAAAGAATTTCTTCATTGGAATGGTCTACAAAGTGTGCTTGCAAGCCAGGCACTCTTTGTAGACCGTTCCAATGAAGTAGTTATTTTTAAAAATTGTAATCTCGGCACTGCTAAAGAGCTGCCGGCTGATCTGTGGACTGGATTCCAAATCTGTCCACTAGATGGCAGACTTGGCTAAAACAGCCAGGAAAAAGGCAAATTTATTTTTATTATTATTAACTTTACTTGCTAATATCTCCCAAACCATAAAGGTTTGGGAGATAAGACTTATATCATTTTTAATGTTTTTTTAAGGGCTACAATATAAAATAAATTTATTTGCAAGCAATATTATCCCTTTAAAGTTTGAAGATGGTACAGCAGCAAAAACTCAACAACAAATACTACAATGAGAGGAAGAATTTTACTTAAATCTTTATAAGGATGAAGGACAACAACTGAATGCAGTGCCAGACATTTTGGCATAAGAAGTAGAAGCTGCAATAAAATCAATAAAAAAATGGCAAAGCAGGTGGACCTGATAAAGTTACTATTGAAATGTTGAAAGGACAACCCATATTCAAAGCCCTAGTTAAACTACGGTACAATCTCGGGTATAATACGCACAATTTTACCCATCTTCACCTTATGTGAAGTGGGGGGGTGCGTATTATACCCAAGAGTTTTTTTTTCAGCATTAAAAATAAAAATGTTAGAGCTTCCAGCTACCTTCCCTCCCTCCCCCAGCGCAATCCGGCGACAAAGTAAAACTTACTTCTCGAGGCTGCCCTTTCAATATGCTTATGGTGTATCTGGAAAAGATCCCTCTCCCCCCATCCTTCCTGCAGGTGGCGCGCTTGCATTTGCCCACTGCTTCCTTCTGTCGGCTTGCAGGACCTTTCACTTTGTCGCCGGATTGCGCTGGGGGGAGAGGGAAGGTAGCTGGAAGCGCTAACATTTTTTGTTTTTTTTTTTAGTAAGGGGGAAATCAAGGGTGCGTATTATACATAGGTCCGTATTATATATAGGCACTCTTGTTTTCCCCTAAAATCCTGGGCATAATATACACCAGCGTATTATACACAGGTGCGTATTATACCAGAGATTTTACGGTAATCTCAAAATTCCTACTACTCAGCAAAGTACCAGAAACATGGAAAAATGCGGAAGATCCCTTCATACAGAATAATGAAAGAGAGGCATAAAACTGGTGCAATAAAGAAAATGTCTATAAAATTGCTGCAAAGCGGCATAAGCATATATATAAATGTGTATCAACGTTTTCACTGATCAATTGACTTTTTTTTGAAAAGTGAAGGAGAAATGGTCTTGTCCAAATAAGATGATGTATAATGAAATTCTCCAACTGAGCCAAACATAAAGGTGGGCTTAGTGATTAAATCTTAATGTCAGTTGTAACCTGTTCTTAAAAGGATAGTCATACTTCAAATATAAAATAAATATGTTGTAGAGTTTATCCCCCTGAGTAAAACAAGGCTACTCCCACTGATGGGAGGTGTTTTATTCAAAAATTATTACAGCTCGAACTTGATTTTTTTTTTTTTTTTACATGCAGTATATCAGTGGCCTGACATGTTACAGTGGTGCTGTTGCTACACCATCCTATGAAGATTTATGGTCAGCTGAGCAGAGCTGTCCATAGGATGGTGTAACAACAGCGCCACTGTAACATGTCAGGCCACTGTGATACTGCACTTAAAAAAAATTCACGTTTGATCTGTAATAGCTGGTACCCTTGTTTTACTCAGAAGGATAAATCCTATAACATATTTATTTTCACATTTTAAGTCTTACAGTCCCTTTTAAGCCTTTGACTGCCAGAGGAGTATGAAACACACTTAAAGGGTTAATGGAATGAAATACTCAGTGAGTTAATGGAACTCATAGGGTTAATGGAATGATATACTAGTAAAAGCTATGTATGTGTGAAAAAAAATTCTCAGTAGTGAATTTTCTCAGATAGGGACATATTTAAAAACTTGACTTTACTTCTATTTAACTCCTTAAGGACCAGCGGTCCCGGGGCGTGCCGTCCCTTAAGGACCACATAGTTAACTTTGACGTGCCGTCCCACGTGACTGATCACGTGGGGCGGCACGTCAAACGGGGCACTGGAAGAGATCGCTCCGATCTTGGAGCGATCAACTTCAGTGCCCGGTATTACTCACCGCGCTCCTACAGGAGCGCGGTGAGTAAAAGTATGTGACATGCCAGGACCGTCACTGGTCCTTAAGTGCCGGACCACCGTGACAGTCTGGGTATGTCAATGGTCCTTAAGGGGTTAAAGAGAACACTAATGTCCCATAAAACATTTTTTCTTGTTTTGCACAATTTACAAGAATAATGTGGCACAAATGCTATCTCCTGCACGGACACTGATCTCCTGCTGACAGCTTTACAGCTGTCAGTAGGAGAAATCAAACTTTAAACGCCCGTATCTCTTAAACCATAGCGGTTTGACAGATACGTTTTTTTGCATTCAGATCAGCTTTTTAAGCTCTTCTCATGTCTGAGTTACTGTATTTGTTAGACCATCTTCTACTGGCCCTTTGTCTTACATGTTGTGATTGAATTATGTCCCTATTGCATCTGGTTGGCCAATGTATCTCAATGTAAGGTTTGAGTATAAATATGTGTGGTTTGTTCCAATAAAGGCAGTTCTTGTCTTACCTACACTGGTGATGTCTGGTGGGGTAAGCTTGCTGTATGCAGAGTGTGCTCCTGGTTACCGTGACACTAGTTTTGCCTGGTTTGGGGTATATTGCGGTATGCTGTTGGATGTCCATCTGGCTCGTAGCGGAAGAAGTGACCATTGACAGGGACACCAAAGCTGGGTGTCCGCTGGTACCGTCACAGGCTCTGCTGAATAGACTCCTCCAGTCGGCTGACTCGAATCTCCTGCTGTCAACTTTACATCTGACATCAGGAGAGGGGAAACATTACATGTGTATATCTCTCAAACAGTAAAGGTTCGAGAGATAGGATTTGTGCCACATAATTCATTTTTTAAAACTACAAAACAAGAAACATTTTTATGGGACGTTACTGTTACTTTAAATAGGATCTGTTGTGAATTTTTATGACAATTTTTAACCCTTTGAGTGCCAGATGCAATACATTGGATACCTCTCTGGCACTCAAAGGGTGAAACATACCGCTAAGAATGGTTTTTATACACTCCCCTTTCCCTTTATCTCTCTGTCTGTAACTGATCACTGTAATGTATGCTGTGTGTGCGACTGTAACCGTATTCTGTTACATTCCAATTCCTCTATCTTCCTCATCTGCTGTCTCCTCCTGAGCCCACTCTATGCCTGTTCCCAGCCTCGCTCCATATTGTGCTTGTCTTTCCCTCTGTGGATGGGAGACCACGAGGCTCTAAGGAATGTTGTGCGCTGTGTGTGGGTGGGCTGCCTGCGTACCCTGAAATAAATATTGTCACAACACAACTGTCTTTATTGGATGTGAACCACTAAACAGTTACCGCACACTGTGCTTTCACAGCTATTAAAGCAGATGGAAAACCTCTTAATAATAGCTCTCATCTTTCCTTAGTATGGACAGAAAATCCTAATGGCCCTTCTGATTTTTGTCCTGGCTCTTCGATTCAAGAGATAACATCTGCAATTGTTCTTAGTTGTCATGTCAGTGGAGGTGGACATGACAGTTGCTACGAACAAAACACACAGTAATTGTAACCTTTTATGGACAAGAAGGGGAGTGGAACACATTGCTTTCATTGGGACAGTAATGTTTCAAAATAAAAGCAGCTCCAATTGATCTTCATAGTATTTGGGCCATGGAGAGTGTTATTTCAATACTGTCAGAGTTGTAGTTCAAGAGTAATTAAATGATAAAGTATCCCCCTCCCACCCCTTTTACTGATGTAACACTGCTCAGCCAGATCAGAAGGGAGGTGCCCAGGTAGATTGCAGAGAGGGACAATCTTCAATTAAGATAAGGGAAAAACATGTAAAACTTGTCAAGGGGGGCAGGGCTTTCATTGTTCTCATAGGAAGAAGATTGTCCCCTTCTGTTATCTGTCTGGTCTATGGACTGCATTCCCCCTCCCGCCCCTTTTACCTAGTGTAAGTCACCTCCCCTCAGATGTGGAATCTGGTCTCTTGACCGGACAGATCACAGCAAGGGACAATCTTCTTACTGTGAGAACAATGAAAAACCTGACTCCTCCTTGACAGGTTTTTCAAGTTTTTCCTTATGATCACTGAAGATTGTGCCTCTTTGTGATCCATCCGGACAGTCTTGGTGCTCTGAGGTGAGCAGTGTTACATCAGTAAAAGGGGTGGGAGGAGAATAATTTATCATTCAATTACTCTTGAACTACAACTCTGACAGTAATGAAATAACACTCTCCATGGCCCAAATACTATGAAGATTAATTGGAACTGATGTTTTTGTGAAACATTACTATCTCTTTAACCCTTTAAGGGCCCATGATGTTCCAGGACCGTCATGTTCCAGGCCAAGTCGGTGACAAAAAGTGCCATGGTCCTCTAGAGCGCCCCAGACAGCGCAGTCTGTAAGGGGTTAAAAAAAATCCAGCACCTGTCATGTCCTCTTCAGTAGACAAGAAATTCTGGACTCACTGAAAATGTTATCTCTTGAATAAATGCACAAGAACAAATTTCATAAGGGTCCTTAGGAATTTTCTGGTCATACTAAGGTAAGTATGTGTGCGTGTGTGTGGGTGTGTGTGGGGGGTTATTATTCAGAGACTAGTGTAAAAGCCCATGTCCATGTGATGATAAGAGGCCAGTCCTGCTCTGCGTCCTGCCGCCGACGCAGTCATGCACTGTAGAGACTGCCCAAAAGCACAGAATGCTCCCAGCACAGAACTCCCAACATTCTGTTCTCCCAGCACAGAACTCCCAACATTCCATGCTCCCAGCGCAGAACTCCCAACATTCCGTGCTCCCAGCACAGAACTCCCAACATTCCGTGCTCCCAGCATTCTGTGCATTCGGGCAGTCTCTACTGGGCATGGCAGCTTCTGACAAACATTTTAGCGAATTACTATATACGATTTTCGTTCCCCTTTAATTCACTTCCAATTCATGATGGGTAGATTAGATGTTCTGCTGTGTGATGCACTGGGACATAGGTACAGATTGATAATTCTGGGAAAGGAAAAAGAGGTTGCACCATATGGAGACTTCTATAGCGTTCAATGGGGTTAAAGGTCATATTTAACCCTTTGAGTGCCGGAGAGGTGTCACCTCTCCGGCACTCAAAGGGTTAAGATGAGAGTTCTAACACACGCACATATCTCCCTCGCCAAAATGCAGTTGGTTTGCCCCAGAATTGAACCATTTAGATTGATGAATAGGGCTTTTAAGTCTCTTTCTCCTGTGTTTGATCTAGGTATAATTGGACTTCTTGTACAACATTGGATTGCAAATCTGCCTGGAGATCATTGCTTTCGTATTAAAATATTTAAAAGTAGAAGCTGTATAAAGTTTCAAGGAAAAAGTTAGAAATGTAACCTCTTATATCGTAGGCATCCAACATCTATTTCCCTGATTAGCTAATAAGCTTTAAAGGAGCAGTAAACTTTTATTTATGAAAACACATATTTTATAGAGCTTTTCCTGCTGAATAAAACAAGGTCATTCCCATCGCTGTCAGATGTTTTGTTCAAAATTTATAGCAGTTTAAATAATCAGGAAGTGAATTTACTGTGTTTACTTCCTGATAGTTCTAACTGACAGGAAGTGAATTTACTATGTTTACTTCCTGATTGTTCTAACTGACAGGAAGTGAATTTACTGTGTTTACTTCCTGATAGTTCTGACAGAAAGTGAATTTACTGTGTTTACTTCCTGATAGTTCTAACTGACAGGAAGTGAATTTACTGTGTTTACTTCCTGATAGTTCTAACTGACAGGAAGTGACAGGCAGTTTCTATCACATTCTATGGAGAACTGTATGTCTCTGACTTTTCTGACTTTCCTCTCCATTAGAATCTAACAGGAAATCTAATTAGAATTTCACCACTAGAGGGCACTGTTAATGTAAAAAAACATGGGTTTAAACTGTAATAACTCTGGAAATATAAATCTCTCAGCAGTGGTAGTACCCTTATTTTACTCAATAGGATAATCCCTACAATATATATTTTTTCATTAAAAAAGTTTACTGCTCCTTTAACGAGCAGGTGAGCAGAGCCTAACTCCCTGCCTGCTGCTACTGTTGTTTATCTGACATCTAGAGTTCTCAAGAATAGTCCAGTACCAGATTCTCAATGGGAGTTATGCACTAAGGCGTGATAAAGAGGTGATAAAACGGACATGACTTCTCCAGTGATATCACTTCTCCAATTCCTATGTTATTCTGTAGAGCCTATGCACTAAGATCTCCAAAACTGGCGAAATCTTAATGCATCGGCTCCATAGAATAACATAGGAACTGGAGAAGTGATATCACTGGAGAAGTTATCACCACTTTATCAACTGTTTATCACTGCTTAGTGAATCTCTACCACTGACTTCATCCCAGTGACTGTCAATAAGCCTATAACTGGGCACTTTTGTACATTTTTGTTGCCAATAAAAAAAAAATTATTCAGCCCTGACACACATGGATTTCTGACCATTTTTTTTAGCAGTTATAAAAATAACGTCATTAATTCTTGTTTAGAAAAATATCTAGTTCAGGCATTCTAATGCACTTTTGTATTATAAGATAAAATGTTAAGAGAATTCTAGTTAGAAAATAGAGTAGCGCATTTACATATAACAAAGTCATTAAAACCTTCAACAAATACTGTGTATTAAATTCAGCACAACAGCAAGAGATGAAACCAACATTATTTGCAAATGAAATGCTTTTGAAAGATGCAGAATAGATTTGAAAATGTTTCAAAATGTTATTTGTAATAAAATACGTATATATTTAACTGGTTACAACATATACACTAGAACTCAAATGTGGTATACACATTAAATTGCCCTTGTTCTGAAACAATTTGTGAGAAGGTTTAGGTATGATAGTTAAAGAGGAGATTTGATCATTTAAACAAACAATAATGCAGATACATATAGCAGGACAATAGAAGTACAATATAATAAAGACATTGCCACATATCAGTCATGTAGAAATCTCATACCTTACTTGCTGTATGTACACTATAAGCAGAATCTCCAGAGACAGTCAGACAAGAGAGGAAATCAATCACCTGTCCAGACACTAGATTCTATTTTACTGCCTAGAACGCACGTTACTGTCCCTTTATATACATGCCAGCAGATTGCTATATAAGGGTGAAGTATTATATTAGTGGCACAAGGTAAAATTTCCCAATCCCCTAATCATTCTACTAACACTACTGAGTTGCAATGCGTTGGGTATCTCTCTGGCACACAAAGGGTTAAAGGGATAGTAATACTTCATTTTATCTTAGGCATTTTATTTTGTAGGCATTAAAAAAACATGAAGAAAGATATAAGTCTTATCTCTCAAACCTTTATGGTTTGAGAGATATTCACAAGCAAAGTTTCCCCTCCCGCCCCTTTTACCTAGTGTAAGCCATCTCTTCTCAGATGTGGAATCCAGTCCATAGACCAGACAGATAACAGAAGGGGACAATCTTTTTCCTATGAGAACAATGAAAGCCCTGCCCCCCTTGACAAGCTTTTCAGGTTTTTCCCTTATCTTAATTGAAGATTGTCCCTCTCTGCAGTCTACCTGGGCACCTCCCTTCTGATCTGGCTGAACGGGGGAGGATACTTTGCTTGTGAATATCTCTTAAACCATAAAGGTTTGAGAGATAAGACTTATATCGTTCTTCATGTTTTTTTAATGCCTACAAAATAAAATAAAGATAAATGAAGTATTACTATCCCTTTAAAGAAACAGGTTAATCTAAGACCCTTGTCATAATTGTTACATTTTCCTTTTTTCCCTAGACAGTATTTGTAAAAACAGTTGCTTAGGAACATAAACTATGTGATAAAAGTGTTCTTCCTGATGTGACCGTTCTAACCCTGTTTGCTTGTGGAATCTCCTAACCAGTGACAACTGCAATGCGTGTACTACCTGAGGAAAAATAGGACATGGCGGTCTCTGTGAACTAGACTTACAGTATTAGAGCAATTATTTGCTTTTATTCTTAGCAAGCCCTACAGTTCACATTCAAAAACACATGAGATACCTAATGCTTTGTCTACTTAAAGTGGACAAACTGCAGCTGGCTCTTAACCCTTCACAGGGGTGAGCAATGCACATCCCTATGGCATTCACTGTTGTCCATGGTGCTGAAAGCTTTCTCTGTATCCCCCTACTGGCTGGGTAAGGAAGCACAGAGAATACCGTGCAGACTGTCGTATTGCTGGTGATGCGTGGGGGACGTGATCCCTTCCACACCGACAGCACTTAGAAAACCCTGTATGCTAATAGGGACCTTCTCCAGCCTTCCCCTTCCATCTGACAATTTTTGTAAATATGTGTGTGCAGATCAAATTGTCGGAGTGAATCGAACACATCGACAATTTCATACCGACACCACATCAACCCTTAGTGCATCTAGGCCAAGGAGTTTTTCACAGTGAGGGCAGTAAGGAAGTGTGTATGTGTGTGCACAATTGTATGTGCTCGTACTTGTGTATACTTTCATATGATGGCAAGTTTATTTCAGCTAGGTAATCCTTTACTTGGAATTATATGATCTTATCTAGTCACCTAATGAAAGATAAAACTGAATGTAATCCATCTGACTCACAATGTTCCCTATATTTCCCCAAACAGAGAGGAGGAAGACAGCAGGTATTTCTGTGCTTGGCTGCTGTGGTCTCTAGATAGCGAGGCGTGACTCTGCATGCTGAATTGTGGTGTGTTTTCTTTTATCTTCATTTCAAACTAAATGAATTCCTTTACATAGAATAAAGTTACTATTCCCTAATGAATCGGAATTTCTTGCCTTGAAAAATGTTACCGTATAATGACTTCTGTTTGAGTCGTAGATTGTTCAAAGACTGAAGTGACCAATTTGCATACCTGGAAACTCTCAGGGATTTTGAGATCTCAGGGCCATATTCTCGGGGTGAGAGATTTCAGTGGTACCTATTAAGTGATCTGCACCAACTGACTCCTTCTTTAGACTCTAAATTGGTGTCATATCTTCCGCAAAGGCAAGAGGAGAAGTCCCACTTGTCTTTGTGTACATTGAAGCAGTGATATATCTGTAAGCTGTAACATTTGAACCCTTTGAGTGCCAGAGGGGTAAGCAATGCATTTCAAAGCAATGCTTTGCATACTCCTCTGGCACTCGAAAAGTTAAAGGGGAACTACCACCCCGCAATAACTTAACCTGCATTCATTCTTCATCTGGCGACTAGCTGCTTACTAGCGCTAGTCGCCAGAAATATTACCCGGTTTACAAGATATTCCACTTTTTCGGAGGCTGACAGTAGCAGGAAGCACCGACATCTCGTCATAGTGACGTCCGTGCACCTGCCAATTGGCTCCAAAAGGGACTGACAGCGCAGGCGCACGGACGTCACTGTGACGAGATGTCCGTGCTTCCTGCTCCTGTGAGTATCGGTAAAACGGAGAAATCTTCGGAACCAGGTAATATTTCTGGCGACTAAGCAGCTAGTCGCCAGATGAAGAATGAATGCAGGTTAAGTTATTGCGGGGTGGTAGTTCCCCTTTAAGATTTCCTTGAGGACAGATTGTAGCAACTCTGGGTTAGTGCAGGTAGGGACGTATCACCTAAAACATATGTTTCCAGGAACTTTAAGGGTTAATATTGCAAAGATCTCAGGGTCAGTTAATTTTGAAAGTTGTCACGTATGCCAATTTGGCAAAAACTTTGATTTAGAACTAATGATAGACTGGGAAAGGTCAGGAGGCTCTTATTCATTCTAAATTCTAATAGAACAAATTGGTACCTGAGTAGGAGAAATACAATGATCTATGATTCTTGTTTTCACATTGTTTGTTTCAGTCTTTAGAACTAGCTGCATGGACAATCTTTGTGTGCTGTGGAATGTTTCAAGTTGTCCCTTTAAGAACCAGTAGAGTGTTCAGACCATTATCATTTATGTTCTAGGGTGTTTTCTGTTGAGTAAATCCAGTGGAAGATACTTCACTCAAAAGATATTACAGAGAAAATCTGCATTTTTAAAAAAAAATTTTTATTTATTTATTTTTTTACAGTTTCAGTTCAAGACATTTTGCAGATAGGTGGTGCTGTTGCCATTACCGTCTGTAAAAAGACACAAGCTTTCTATAGATGGATGAAGCAACAGTGCCACATTGAGGCAAAACTCGAGCAAACAGAAAAATGGAAGATAACTCTGTAATAACATTTGATAAAAAGCATCTTCCAACATTGGTATTACCCTTGTTTTACTCAATACGAATATACTTACACCATATATTTTCATAATTAACGCATTGTAGAGAAATACATTGTGTACCCTTCTCAGACTCAAAGGGTTAATGTTTTCTGTCCCGCTATGGGAGCAGTAAACTTTTTTTTTAATGAAAAACATACAGTATATTGTAGGGCTTTTCCTGTTAAGTAAAAAAAGGGGACATCCACTGCTGAGAGATGCACATTTCCAGATTTATTACAGTTTAAACCGTTGCTTTTTTTCATTAACAGTGCCCTCTAGTAGTCAGATTCCAATTACTTATTCTCTTACATTCTAATTGAGAGGAAAGTCACTGACAAACAATTCTCCATAAAATGGGATAGAGGCTGCTGAGTCACTTTCTATCAGTTTGAACTGTTATAACATTTGAATAAAACAGCTGACAGTGGTGTTGTTTTAATCAGCAGGAAACGCCATATAACATAATTTTTCATAAGAAAAGTTTACTTCTCCATTATATGCTACAGCGGTCTTTATGAGGTGAATATACAATGACTATTCCCTGCTAAATCAGGTGTTGGAATGGATCCTTAGTCGCTATGCCGGCCTAACATCAATTTACCAAACTACATATGCTCCAAAAATCCTCTACTTAAAGGGATAGTAACCCCACTGAACAACGTGACGCCAAAAGAGAGCAATCGTGCAAACATACTAAACTCCCTTATTCCCATCTCTCAAACCTTTATGGTTTGAGAGATGTAAGGCAAGACAGTCCTCCGGTCCCTCCCCCTTCTGTCTGACGAGCTGTAAAGCTGTCAGAGGCAGAATCCGGTCACCCGACTGACGGCGGTTCTGCAGGAGCACTGTCATCTAGATATCTCCGTATAATTACTTCATCTGAATGGTCTACAACATGTGCTTGCAAGCCAGGCACACGTTTTAGACCATACCATGAAGTAATAATACAGAGATATCTAGATGACAGCGCTCCTGCAGAACCGCCATCTGGTCCTGGAAGCAGGATCTCATGACGTCCGCTATACAGCGGATGTATGAGAAGGGGGAGGGAGCGGAGGTCTTTCTTGTCTTACATCTCTCAAACCATAACGGTTTGAGAGATGGGAATAAGGGAGTTCAGCATGTGTGCACGATTGCTCTCTTTTGGCGTCACGTTGTTCGGGGGGGTTACTATCCCTTTAACCTGATGCACCAAGGGGGGCAATGGGTCAGTCTGTGGGCTTTTTTCAAGGTGCCTTTTCCTTTAGCTCTTGGTTTAGCTATGTATTAAGGCGGGAGAGGAAATTAGGTGATTTAATGCCATTTCCCTGCTCACGCTATGACTTGCTGGCATTAAATCCCTAAATGCCCTAATTTCGTTCTTGCTGGTTAAAGGCCAAGTGTATTTTCTGTGGTAGGAAACAGAGGATAGAGCTGTGGGCAGAGTCACGGGTGGATCTAAGCTCCTGTGCCTTGTGATCATACACTCTAGCGCATACCTCTTAGCGCAGCCCCTGGCAATAGAATCTAACACTGTTGGGGGGGCTCTGGCAATTTCGTACATTGACCAGTTGCGCTGGAGACAAGGACGGATTCACATCCCTGGAGGCCCTAGTCAAGGCATTCTAGGTGCTCTAAGCTCCGCCCATGGCCACAAGCCCCACTCCTCAAATAACCCTGCCCCCAGTCCCATCCTGGCACAGAAAATACCCTTGGTCTATAAAAAAGCAAGTACAAAAAAAAATGCTTTAACTCCTTGGTTGGTAGTGAGATCTCCAGCATCCAAGGGGTTAAATAATAGCCTGTAAACTGGTGCAGGGTCATTCTGGTCACACCCACAATTCAGAACATGGGAGTGGCCAACACAGCTGAGGCACCGCCCCTGAACATTTGGAGCTCTTTTAAGCAGTTGTCTACTCTACCTGTTGGGGTATTAGGTCCTGGCTGGAGGCCTCTAGCAATCCAGGGACTGATCAAACTCAGTCTATTTTCCTTAAACCTGTTGTGTTTTCTGTAATAGCTGTTTTTGGTTTCAGAGACAAATCTAAGGGAAGAGAGAAAAAGCCCGGCATTTTACCATTCAGGTACGGACACCCAAAACACATTCTGGGCGTATGAATCAAGAATGAACTTTAGTAAATGAGAAACAAGACAATTGCAAGTTGTGGGACTATATGTACCAAGTAATAGTGGAGAAACTCCGAATCAAAACAAGTGCAACATAGGGAACATCAATTGATTAAAATGGAGTTTTTAACCCCCTTAAATGGACAGTAATGTTTCATAATAAAAGCAGCTCTAATTAATCATCATAGTATTTGGACCTTGGTGAGTGTTATTTCAATTCTGTCAGAGTTGTAGTACAAGAGTAATTCAATGATAAAGTATCCCCCTCCCGCCCCTTTTACTGATGTAACACTGCTCAGCCAGATCAGAAGGGAGGTGCCCAGGTAGACTGCAGAGAGGGACAATCTTCAATTAAGATAAGGGAAAAACCTGAAAAACTTGTCAAGGGGGGCAGGGCTTTCATTGTTCTCATAGGAAGAAGATTGTCCCCTGCTGTTACCTGTCTGGTCTATGGACTGGATTCCACATCTGAGAAGAGATGACTTACACTAGGTAAAAGGGGCGGGAGGGGAAACTTTGCTTGTGAATATCTCTCAAACCATAAAGGTTTGAGAGATAAGACTTATATCGTTCTTCATGTTTTTAATGCCTACAAAATAAAATAAAGATAAAACGAAGTATTACTATCCCTTTAAAGGAACATTAACACATAAAAATGAACTAGGTTAAACACATTTATAATACCTTGTGCCTCATTCAGCATCTGTAAAAATCTTCTGTTTGTCTTCTGAGCCCTAAATCTAGTATTACGTGTACCATGTAGGAGCAGACATGCCTGCCTTTTTTCAGGGCTCCCACTGATTTACCAGGATTTGCCGTGAATAGTCTGGGATAAGAAAACAGCGTTCTTGAATGACAATCATTTCACGCAATAGCTTATATTTCAAAACAAACAGCAGAAACAACTTTAACCCTTTGAGTGTCAGTGTGATGTGCTTCTCAATGCGTTTCTTACCCCTCTGGCAGTTGAAGAGTTAACCATTAAGAAAAAAAAAAATATTTATATATATTTATACTAGCAGGTGTATGGCGCGGCTTTGCCCATGCGGTGAACCATTTCTGTTTTGTTTCTTTTTAAAGTGGATCTATCACATATAGAAAAGTAATGCTCATTAGACAGAGCATTTAGCGAAAAAGTTTAATAAGTTAGTTATTTTTGAAAAAACCCATTATCTGCGTAAAAATTCAAGTTTAAAACGTGCCCAGCAACCTACTTCCTGCTTGCAGCACTGCCTCTGCTCCCGTCCCACTACCCAGCATCCTCCAATGATGGAGGATGTCTGTCTCTAAGCTGGAGCGATCTCATTGGCAGAGATCGATATCTAGCCAATGAGATCGCTCCAGCTTAGAGACAGACATCCTCCGTCATCGGAGGATGCTGGGTAGTGGGACGGGAGCAGCCTCTGTGCGGCAAGCAGCTTTCCGCAGCGGCTTGCAGAAGTTGGCTGCTGGGCACCTTTTAAACTTGAATTTTTGTGTAGGTAATGGGTTTTTTTTAAAAATGACTAATAAATTAAACTTTTTTGCTAAATACTCTAACTAATGAGCATTAGATATCTATATGTCAATGAGGGAGGCCTTATCTCATTGGCGCCAGAGAGTTTTTCAATCCTGCCCACTCCATCCTGGGTACTCCAGGTCGAACGGAAGCAGGGGAGCTCTCTTGTTCCCTTGGGTCACTTCTATTGATTTCCCAGCTGAAATAGTAGCTGGAGGGCATCAGGTGGGTCCTGATTCCCCACCACAAGGTCTGACTTGTTTTTGTTTTTTTTTTAATAGAGTGGCAGCTGTGATTGGTTGAGGAATCAGGGGGCTTCGCCCCCTGCCTCCTCCTCAACCAATCAGACATTCCAGCCACACCCCCTGACAGTAAACCAGATTCGATATATCAAAAGAAAACAAAACACAGTGGTACACACAAAAACCCACAATTATAAATCCAAATGGTGCACGTCCCATAAAGAAGATTTGTATAGATATAATCAGCCTGGGATGATCCAAGAAGAGAAGGATAAGCAGAAATGAAGAAGAGTTTATTCTATAATTATTGTCATTGTTGTCAAACATTTTTTGGTCCCAATCAGACCTTCCTCAGGGCAAAAGGGGGTCATGCATTACAACAAAGCTTCTATAGATAACAATAAAAGATATGAGATAGATAGATAGATAGATAGATAGATAGATAGATATGAGAGATAGATAGATAGATATGAGAGATAGATAGATAAATAGATATGAGATAGATAGATAGATAGATAGATAGATAGATAGATAGATAGATAGATAGATAGATATGAGAGATAGATAGATAGATAGATAGATAGATAGATAGATAGATAGATAGATATGAGATAGATAGATAGATAGATAGATAGATAGATAGATAGATATGAGAGATAGATAGATAGATAGATAGATAGATAGATAGATAGATAGATAGATAGATAGATAGGAAATAGATAGATAGATAGGAAATAGATAGATAGATAGATATGGGATAGATAGATAGATAGATAGATAGATAGATAGATAGATAGATAGATATGAGATAGATAGATATGAGATAGATAGATTTAGCTAGATGGATGGATAGATAGATAGATAGATAGATAGATAGATAGATAGATAGATAGATAGAAATATAGATGAGATATATATGAGACAGATAGATAGATAGATAGATAGATAGATAGATAGATAGATAGATAGATAGATAGACATATAGATGAGATATATATGAGACAGATAGATAGATAGATAGATAGATAGATAGATAGATAGATAGATATGCGATAGATAGATAGATAGATAGATAGATATGAGATAGATAGATAGATAGATAGATATGAAATAGATAGATAGATAGATAGATAGATATGTGATAGATAGATAGATAGATAGATGATAGATATGAGATAGATAGACATATAGATGCGATATATATGAGATAGATAGATATGAGATAGATAGATAGATAGATAGATAGATAGATAGATAGATAGATAGCTCAGTTGATTAATGCATCAGCTGTAAAATCGGTTCAAACTTCAGGGTCGTAGGCTCTAGTCCCAACAAGGTCAAATCAGCTATTGTCATTCTGAGGTAGATAAAACAAGTACCGTTAAAGGGATAGTAATACTTCGTTTTATCTTTATTTTATTTTGTAGGCATTAAAAAACATGAAGAACGGTATAAGTCTTATCTCTTATGGTTTAAGAGATATTCACAAGCAAAATTTCCCCTCCCGCCCCTTTTACCTAGTGTAAGCCATCTCTTCTCAGATGTGGAATGCAGTCCATAGACCAGACAGATTACAGAAGGGGACAATCTTCTTCCTATGAGAACAATGAAAGCCCTGCCCCCCTTGACAAGTTTTTCAGGTTTTTCCCTTATCTTAATTGAAGATTGTCCCTCTCTGCAGTCTACCCGGGCACCTCCCTTCTGAACTACAACTCTGACAGAATTGAAATAAGACTCTCCAAAGTCCAAATAAAATGATGATTAATTAGAGCTGCTTTTATTATGAAACATTACTATCACTTTAAACGAAAATGAGAGACAATCTTTGTGTATTACCTGGTAAAGTACTTTGATATTATTATAGATGAATATATACACAGCCTAAAAACCGGAGCAAAGAAACAACACAGTAGGAGAAGTGTTTCTGGGGGCATTTTAATAGGGTCTTTTAACCCCCTGAATTCTAGAGAAGTAATGCGTTGGAGACCTCTCTAGCATTCAAGGGATTTAAAACGTGTTTAAATAAATAGGGATATGGGAAACTTACCTTATGGAACAGTTGGTTTGTTCGAGAATTACTCCAGTTCCTCTTTGTGACTGAGGCTCACTTGGGTTCTATCTAATGGAATACAGATGACCTGCAGGAGGCCAGATTTACTGAGGAGCATTCACCCTCCTCCCTTAGCACAGCTGCAGTACGCACCGCATGAGAGATGACAGCTTAATAAACCCATTTGGATACAGAAGATGTTCTCTATAATTCTGGCAGCCAGGTAGAGATCGTCAAGTGGAAATGTCACTTTGTAACAACTAGGTGACTTCCAAAGAACGTACAAAAGCAAATTATAGATTTATATATTAGGCATTTTTTTATTTAAAACAATAGGTGATAAAACACTTAGCTTTATTTCTTTGTCAGTTAGTGCAAGTCTGTCACGGTTAACAAGAATACACCAGGAATCAGTACTGTAAAAGTAAAAGCACCTTTATTGAATAGTAATACATAATAAAATAATAACAAGGTGCAGAGGGTAACAGAGGAAGCCAGCGATTCCCACCAGAAATAGGAGGCCGTTCAGAGTAACCTCTCTGCTACAGACTAGGCAGATTGCCAATGGTAGTCTCAGAGCAGCGAGTAATGTAACCACAATGTGCAGCAACAGAGTTCTCCCACAGGATAAGGAACAAGGAAGACTCTTTCTGACTCACACCTACAGTCAGTATACTTGGTAGAGACCACCTGGGGTGAGACAGAGCGGCTGGTCGGCCAGAGCCGATGGTCAAGGTCGAGTGGTTCCTAAGACTAGCCAGGGGTCAGAGTGGGATGTCAGCCAGAGCCACAGGTCTGCACCAGATTGGATGTCTACTATGCCAGAGGATAAAGCAGGAAGAATAGTCAGACAGAGCCACAGGTCAGCACCAGAATGGATGGTCAGACAAGCCGGGTCATACACGGAGTGGGTAGTCAGCCAGAGCCACAGGTCAGCACCAGAATGGATGTCTACTATGCCAGAGAATAAAGCAGGAAGAATAGTCAGCCAGAGACACATGTCTGCACCAGAATGGATGTCTACTATGCCAGAGGATAAAGCAGGAAGAATAGTCAGACAGAGCCACAGGTCAGCACCAGAATGGATGTCTACTATGCCAGAGGATAAAGCAGGAAGAATAGTCAGACAGAGCAACAGGTCAGCACCAGAATGGATGGTCAGACAAGCCGGGTCATACACGGAGCGGGTAGTCAGCCAGAGCAACAGATCTGCATCAGATTGGATGTCTGCTATTCCAGAGGATAATGCAGGAAGAATAGTCAGACAGGGCCACAGGTCAGCACCTGGAGAAGGTTTTGTGGATGGATGGTCAGACAAGCCTAAGTCATACATGGAGCGGTTAGTCAGCCAGGGCCACAGGTCTGCACCAGAATGGATGGTCAGACAAGCCGGGTCATACACGGAGCGGGTAGTCAGCCAGAGCCACAGGTCTGCACCAGATTGGATGTCTACTATGCCAGAGGATAAAGCAGGAAGAATAGTCAGACAGAGCCACAGGTCAGCACCAGAATGGATGGTCAGACAAGCCTAGGTCACACATGGAGCGGGTAGTCAGCCAGAGCCACAGGTCTACACCAGAATAGATGGTCAGACAAGCCTAGGTCATACACAGAGCGGGTAGTCAGCCAGTGCCACAGGTCTGCACCAGATTGGATGTCTGCTATGCCAGAGGATAATGCAGGAACAATAGTCAGACAGAGCCACAGGTCAGCACCAGGATGGATGGTCAGACAAGCTCAAAAGAAACAAACAACAGCATCAGACACCAATGTAAGGGAGACTGAACTTGTGTCCAGAGCCCTCTTATACTCATCCAGGAAGTAGGAAGGTGGACATTCAAGGTTCAAAGGTGTAAAACAACACCTACGTCAGTACCGCTGACTCGCGCCTGTAAGTGATGCAGCGGACAGAGAGATGCGTCAAAACTCGCGCCCAAACCTGTGTCCCTTAAACCAGCTGTGATGCTTAGGAAGAGGACACGGACAACCACTGGAGGCTCCAGACGCTGTCAGACCGCAAGCCAGGAGAGATGGGAGTAATGACGCTGAAGCGTCATACCCAACCCCAGACACACAGCAGCGAGCGGCCAAGCGACGATGGGACTAACGTAAGGAACTCTGTGACTCTGTCTTCCTGGCATGCCTGGAGGTCTCAGACATTCCACATTGCTCTGCACTACCAACTGTTACTTCCTACCAGGAAGTACTAGCTCAGCTGCATAAATGGACACTTAAATAAAGCTAAATTTCACAGAAACTGTTGTTTGAAGTCCAAAAAGACTAACATAAATATGGGCGATTTTGGACGCTCTTTTTAAAATCACCTATTTCTTACAAAGTAACAGTTCCACTTTAAAGGGATAGTAATGTCAGAAAAAAAGTATTAATTATATGGTAGATACAATTAAAAGAGAGTAGTTGCACTTATTAGCATTTCTCAGACCGTTATGATTTGAGAGATTTAGGAAAATAAAGTTCTCCGGTCCCTCCCCTTTCTGCTTGACGAGCTGTAAAGCTGTCAGAAGCAGATTCTGGTCGCTTGAGCAGACGTGGCTCTTCAGCAGCGCCAACATAACGATACCTAAAAATAAATACTTTATCGGAACAGTGTACAAAGTGTGCTTACAAACCAGGCAGATGTTGAAGTCCCGTCTGATAAAGTATTTAGTTTTAGTTATCGCTATGTCAGTGCTGCTGAAGAGCCACCGTCTGATGCAGGAACCAGAATCTGCTTCTGACAGCTTTACAGCTGGTTTGAGAGATACGAATAAGTGCAATTTTAGTGTGCCACATTGTGTCTCTACATGAGGGGTGGGTTCCACTGTTGTGGGGTATTTCCTGCATTTACAATGGGTAGTGTAACGGAAGCTAAGAAGGGACCGCGTCTGTAGGATCCGTTACAGGTAGTTACCCTCCTTGTCCAGATGCAGAGCATAGCTGTCTACCAGAAATGGTCTCAATAACTGTTTTACTCCCAGGACAAAGATGTACAAAAATAAATCGATATGTGTTTTTTTCTTCAACTTTATTCGTTAGTTATAGTATTACGTCACAGTCGCTCAAACTGTAGTTCAGAACGACAACACTTTTATAGCTTTACTTGTTGAAAAGCCCGTCACACGGGCCACAGTGCCATTGCCAGCCGGTCGCGGGGCAGTCTCTACTGCGCATGACTGCAACACGCGCAGCAGTCTCTACTGTGCACGACTATGCCGTTACACACGTTTTAGCAAATGATTATATAGGATGGCTATAAGGTGGTGCACCAACCTTGTTAATGCATTGTTAGATAAGTGTGCACACCCATTAACTAATACTTTGTGGAAACCCCTTTTGCATTGATTCTAGCAATAAGTCTGTTGGATAGGTCTCTATCAACCTAGCACACCTGGGAGGTTATGCGCTAAGGTGTGATAAAAAGGTGATAAAGAGGAGATGACTTATCCAGTGATTTTACTTCTCCAGTTCCTATGTAACTCTATGGAGCCAATGCACTAAGATCTCTAAAGGTGGAAAAATCTTAGTGCATTGGCTCCATAGAATAACATAGGACTTGCAGAGTTTACCACACTGGAGAAGTTATCTGCCTTAGTGCAATTTTATCCCACCTCTTTTCTTAGTCATTTTGCTAAGGTATCTTCTGTGCTCAGCCCTCTTTAGGTCAGTCTTCAGATTTTCTATATAATTGAGATCCAGGCTCTGACGGGGCCTTTCCAGGACATTGATATCCTGTTTTGTAAGCCGTCACTTGGTTGATTTGGCAGTGTGCTTTGGATCGTTGCCAGGTTGAAAGTTGAAATTCTTATCTAAACTTCATCTTTCTGCCAGTAGGCATCGGGTTTTATGCCAGAATATCTTGATATGTGGACCCATTCATATTCCCCTCTGTCTTGACCAGAGCTACTGTCCTCAGTGAGGAGAAGCGGCCCATAGCATGATGCTGCCATCACCATACTTGAGATAGTGTGTTCTTTAGGTGATGAGATGTGTTGGCTTTGCACCAAGCACATCTTTTGGAATTAAGGCCAAAAAATTCTACTTTGGTCTCGTCAGACCATAAGACATTTTCCCACATGGAGTTGGGAGGCTGAATTTATATGGGCTTGGATGTTCTTTTTGTTAAAAATGAGTTCTGTCATGCCACCCTACCCCACAGCTCAGACTTATGGAAAATCCACACACTTTTTTCCATTTAAGGGACAGTAATGTTTCATAATAAAAGCAGCTCTAATTAATCATCATAGTATTTGGACTTTGGAGAGTGTTATTTCAATTCTGTCAGAGTTGTAGTTCAAGAGTAATTCAATGACAAAGTATACCCCTCCCACCCCTTTTACTGATGTAACACTGCTGAGCCAGATCAGAAGGGAGGTGCCCAGGTAGATTGCAGAGAGGGACAATCTTCAATTAAGATAAGGGAAAAACCTGAAAAGCTTGTCAAGGGGGGCAGGGCTTTCATTGTTCTCATAGGAAGAAGATTGTCCCCTTCTGTTATCTGTCTGGTCTATGGACTGGATTCCACATCTGAGAAGAGATGTCTTACACTAGGTAAAAGGGGCTGGAGGGGAAATTTTGCTTGTGAATATCTCTCAAACCATAAAGGTTTGAGAGATAAGACTTATATCATTGTTCATGTTTTTTTAATGCCTACAAAATAAAATAAAGATAAAACTAAGTATTACTAGTCCTTTAAGCAGGGAATGGCCAGATACTGCCATAAAATCATTCAACTCCTTTAAGGTTTCCATTGGCCTCCTTGTAGCCTTTCTGATGAGCTTTCTCCTTGCTCAGTCATCATTTTTGGAGGGATGTCCTAATTCTTGCAGTATCCTTGAGGTGCCATATTTCCTCCATGTCTGAATGTGATTTTATATACTCCTTCTGACCTGTACATTTCAACAACAAGATCCTTAGATAGTTTGATGTTAGATAGTTCGGACCATGGCTATCTCTGAAGTATGCAACCAAGATCACTTCAAAAAATCCTATAGGAACAGCTCATTTTATTTAGGACTACTCAGAATGACTTCAGTTGATGTCAGTTGAAGGCAAATGACCTTTTTACATAATTTGGAACATAATCGGTTATATCTGAAGACTCACACCCTCCATTGTAATGGTGTGCACACTTAGGCAACCAAGGCATTGACAGATTTTTAATTTTTAATTGTTTTTCCAATAAATGATTGTCACAGGAACCACCGGGCCCTTGGCACCTGGAGGGGCCTGGGGGATAGCCCCTTCCTACAGACTCTGTGGACTGTTTTAACCCGTTTTAAGACTATTGGAGTTAATATTGCTATGTAGAACTTTTGGACACTATATTGGCGGACAATTATGCCAAAAGGACTAAAAATAATAACCTGCTTTCAGGGGACTGGGCCGTTAGGGGTTAATTATTTGAGTTTACCTAAAGTTACTTTCAATGTGTATTGTAGCCACTCAAGCCAGTGTATTGTGAACTGTACTGAGACCCCCTGCTGTGTGTTAATTCATTCAAGCCCCTCAAATCTTTGTGTCCACTGTCTGAGTTCATCAGCCCTTTTGTGTGTAAATGTAATCATGTCTAAGTCATTGTATTTGTTAGACCATCTGCTGTTGGCCTTTTGTTTACTGTATGGTGATTGGATTATGTCCCTATTTTATCTGCTTTGTGCAGGTATTTGAAAGTAAGGTTTGAGTATAAATATGTGTGTTTTGTTTCAATAAAGAGAGTTCTTGTCTTACCTACACTGGTGTTGTCTGGTGCGGTAAGCTTGCTGTATTCAGAGTGTGCTCCTGGTTACCCTGACACTAGTTCTGCCTAGTTTTGGGGTATATTGCGGTATGCTGTTGGATGTCCATCTGGCTCGTAGTGGAAGAAGTGACCATTGATGGGGACGCCAAGGCTGGGTGTCCTCTGGTACTGTCACAATGATCTACTTGTTTTTCAGCAAAATACTATTGGTTAAACATATTCCTCCTAATTTTTATTGGCTAAAGTCTGGCTGGGGGTGACAGAAGATATAGCCCAATAACAACTGGAGAGCCATGTGTTGCGTACTACTACTACACAATATAAAATTAAGAATTGCGTTATAATTTTACTCCTCCAACTTGGGCTCAGCGTTTCTGCATACTCCCAACAGAAGAAAATGTTTAATTGGATGCCATTAAACTGCTGCTGTCTAAAAGCTGCATTCATTTAAATTGTATTTCAGCTCAACCCTATTAAATTCTATTAACGTGTCACTTTCCAGTCAAGGAAGAAAAACACTTTTATATTTCTCCTCCATCGTTTGGACGGGAATCGGATGAACAGTGAATTGGCCTAGTCACCACTTAAAGGGATAGTAATGTTTCATAATAAAAGCAGCTCCAATTAATCTTCATAGTATTTGGGCCATGGAGAGTGTTATTTCAATACTGTCAGAGTTGCAGTTCAAGAGTAATTGAATGACAAAGTATCCCCCTCCCGCCCCTTTTACTGATGTAACACGGCTCAGCTGAGAGCAGAAGGGTGGTATCCACGTGGATTGCAGAGAAGGACAATCTTCAGTTAAGATAAGGGGGCATGGTTTTCCTTATGGTCACAGTTATAAGATTGTCCCTAGGTGTGATCTGTCTGGTCTGTGGACCAGATTCCACATCTGAGGGGAGGTGTCTTACCCTAGATAAAAGGAATGGGAGGGGGATACTTTATCATTCAATTACTCTTGTGCTACAACTCTGACAGTAATGAAATAACACTCTCCATGGACCAGATACTATGAAGATTAATTGGAGCTGCTGTTTTTGTGAAACATTACTATCCCTTTAAAGAAAGAAAGATGCATCAAGGACGATTAACACAAAGAAAAAGAGCAATTTGTTCTGCGCTTAATTAACAGTTGACTTGCTATTCACAGAGCTCCAGAAAAATGAATTTTTTCAGTTGCAAACTTAACTCCTTGAGAACCAGAGAAGCACATTTTTTCAAGGAGTAAAAAAAATGACCCCCATCAATTAACCCCTAAGTTATTGCATTGGAAACATTTATAGCACTGAAAGTGGTTAATCCTTTAAATGTCAGAGGTGTGCAGACTGTGGCTGGAGTTAACCATTTGAGTGCCAAAGAGGTAGCCAATGCATTGCTTCATTGTAAAGGTCTACAAAGTGTGCCTGGTTTGCAAGCACACTTTGTAGACCGTTCCAATGAAGTAGTTCTTTTTAAATAATGCTATTTTGGCTCTGCTGAAGAGCCTCCTCCAGTCGCACGACTTGAATCGCCTGCTGTCAGCTTTACAGCCGACATCAGGAGAGGGGCAACTTTACATGCAAATATCTCTCAAACCATAGCGGTCTGAGAGATATGATTTGGGCCAAATAACTTATTATTTTAAACCTCTACAAAACAAGCATAATTTTTTATGGGACATTACAGTCTTTAACTGCTGCAGTCATACCCCTCCTATACTAAATGTAAACTGTAACATGCTAAGTACACCTGTTGTCGTTAGATAAATAAGAATATACAAAATATACATACAAATGATTTACCAAGACCAGAAAGCACCGACATGTATTTCATACAAGCAAGGTTGTATCAACATCTAGATATAGCCAGATTTAAAGGGATAGTAATACTTAAAACGTAAACAAATATATGTTGTAGGGCTTATCCCTCTGAGTAAAACAAGGGTACTCCCACTGCTGAGAGATATTTTATTAAAAAATTATAACAGCTCAAACTTGAATTTTTTAGGTGCAATATCACAGCGACCTGAAAATCTACAGTGGTGCTGTTGTTACACCATCCTAAGGAGATTTATGGTCTACAGGCCAGAGCAGTCCATAGGAGGGTGTAGCAACAGCGCCACTGTAAATTTTCAGGCCACTGTGATATTGCACCTAAATAATTCAAGTTTGAGCTGTTATAATTTTTTATTAAAATATCTCTCAGCGGTGGGAGTACCCTTGTTTTACTCAGGGGCATAAGCCCTACAACATATATTTTTTTACATTTTAAGTATTACTATCCCTTTAAAGCATCACCATCACCTGGGTAGTGCCAAAGTGTCAAGCATTCCCCTGGTAGTATTTCAGCTGACGAAGGTGGGGTTGCATTGTTTGCCTCGATGGTCCAACAGGTAACAGATTGGGGTCTGAAAAGTGACCTCCCCCCTTTGTTGGTCCCACGAGAAGTGAATATACTACAACACTTTCGTTCTCTGTACAGTTATTTGTCCTGCGTGATTCAGAACTCCCCACAGACCCTCTGTTATGGGCTTGAAAGCTCACTTATGGGAGCTGCTCACAAAACCAGAGAATTCCAGTCACCGTCCATGCTTTGGGCTTCCTGTTTCTGGGTCCTACTGCCCCTGCTTTTTGTCCATGATTTTGAAATTCAATTTCATCCCCAAGTTTTATGTACGTGCCATAAAAAGTAACTATGTTATAAGGTTCCCAAAATGCTAATAGCCATATCTATAGAATTCCATATAATATTTAGGATTGGGTAATGTCTGTTCTGCTCTTAAAGTGCAGCTCTGAGTGTGTCGTATTAGATTTTCTGCTGGCGTTGCCCAACACATTACTATGGACCACTAGTAACGCTCTAGATTGAGGCTGCCCAGTACAAAGTGTTCTGGGAAACATTTTTGAAAGGTTGACAAGTATGACAGTAAAATGTGATAACGTAAACCACGACTGATTATTAAGAACTAGTTGAAGAGCCCATTAAATGGGCCACAGTGCCACTGCCACCCGGTCGTGGGGTAGTCATGCACAGTAGAGACTGCCCGTGCCGCGGCTGATACAGAGCTCGGAGCGTCCAGCTCTGTATCAGCTGTGGAGTGGGCAGTCTGTACTGCACATGACTACTGCAGTCTCTACTGCAGTCTCTACTGCACATGACTGTGTTTTCAAAAACTAACCCTATGCATGCCAATGAAATTTGCTTATCAGAAAAACAGTGGAAGGCAGAAAATAGAAAGTTAAGTCTGGATACATTTATAATTCCAATAAAGGGAATGTACGAACATGATTCCATATTAAAACATTCTGTTTTGTGCCTTGCCCCTGTCTAAGCGCTATGTGCTAAGCTTTTTTCATGAAATAATGGCTCATATACTCCATGTTCACCATGGGGCGTGTAGTGTGGGCGTGTTCAGGCTTTTTGGGCTGTGCCATTCCTCTGAGCCCTGTTCCGCTCCCTGAACTAACAGAGCAGAAAGAAAACATAAAAGTATTCCTTTTTCCTTACTGATGTTAATGACTTATTTGCATGTAAGATGTGTGCTGGTGGAGTTATGTACTTGCATTTACTAATGTGTTTCTACTAGGGTGACCACACGTCCCGGAATGCCCGGGACTGTCCCTAATTGGGGGTCTGTGTCCCGCATCCTGGTCACCACCCACCGGGATAACAAAGAGTCCCAGAATTGAGCAACACGCACCAGTCCAGCCAGCCAATGAAATGTATTTGCTATATGGTCCTCTTTGGCTGGCTGACCCAGCAAATACATTTCATTGGCTGGCTGGACTGGTACGGGCGAGACTCGGGTGGAGCAGGTATGCTGGTGCTGCAAGTGAGACGCGCGGCTGAGGCTCCCACTGGCGCTGACCATCTTTCTGAGGCTGTTCCCACTGGGAACTCTTACTATGTCAGCCTCAGAAAGATGGTCAGCTCCCGCAGGAGCCTCAGCCGCGGGACTAGGATGACCACATGTCCTGGAATGGCAGAACGGAAATGTGGTCACCCTAGTTTCTACATAAGCGCAGGGTAACAGTCAAAGTAAATTTCGCTGTAGATACCATTCATAAAGTAATACAGTCCATGACATAAATGATTGCTTCAAAGTTATTATTATTGGTCAATTCTTAAAGCTGGTTTGGGCATCCTAAGACCATCTGGCTGTTATTGGACTGAAACTCCCATCATCCTCAGCCAGCTATTGTCTGTCTGAGGAGTATGGGAATTACGGTCCAACAACAGCTGGAAGACTTCAGGTTGTCCCACGCACACTGCATTAAAGCAACCATCTCATTAACCCTTTGAGTGCCAAGTGGGTACATTGTACGAGTTTGGACAGCTGTACCCGCTGTGCCAAGCTCGTACAATGTACCCACTAAAATGCGGTCACTGCATGAGCCGGTATAACCGGCATGCAGTGGCCGCATTTTAAAAAAAAAAAATGTGGGCAATCGTGGGGGGACATGAGGATCACTCCTCATGTCCCCCCTGTTATTGATCTCCCAGCCGATCGCGCTGGGAGATCAATAAAAGAAGAGGAGAAGCGCAGCTGAGGCGCAGCTTCTCCTCTTCTTTGTCTCCTACCCGAACTTCCGGGTAGGAGTGGGCGGGACCGGGGGAAGCCTCCCAGCGTCATCAGTGACATGTCACTGATGACGTTGGGGAAGTTTCCCCGGTCCCATTCACTCCTACCGGTGGTAGGAGTGAAAGGCAGGAGAGCTTTTGCTCTCCTGCAAGTCGCCATATTGATCTCCCAGCCGATGGCTGGGAGATCAATAACTGGGGGGACACCAGAAGGGGTCCTGATGTCCCCCACGAGGTCTGAGAAATAAAAACAAAAAAAAAAAAAACAAAAACAAACGCTAAGTAGCCCTGTGAGTGCCGCAGGGGTCCCCAGCACATTGCTTTGCAATGTGCTGGAGACCCTTGTAGCACTCACAGGGTCTTTTCTTTGGTTTTTTTTTTTTATTTTTTTAAAGACCTCATTGGGGGGATCAGGGGGGATCCTGATGCCCCTCAATGAGGTCTATTATTAAAAAAAAAATAAATACAATTTTTTAACCCTGTGTGTGCCACAGGGGGGGGTCAAATGCACCCCCCCCTCCTGTGGCACACACAGGGCTTCTATCATTACTTTGTTACTAGAGATTGTTGGGGGGCCATCAGGATTTGTCCTGATGGCCCCCCAACAAGCTCTGATTACAAAGTATTAATAAAAAAAAAAATTAACCCTCTGAGTGCCAGAAGGGTCCAATGCATTGCTTTGCAATGCGCTGGAGAGCCCTTTGGCACTCACAGGGACATTTATTTTGATTCCTTTTTTTTTTTTTTTTTAAGACCTCATTGGGGGGAATCAAAGGGGTCCTGATACCCACCAATGAGGTCCATAATAAAAAAAGTAAAGAAAAAAAATTAACCCTGTGTGTGCCTCAAGGGGGGCCAATGCAGCCCCCCTTCTGCGGCGCACACACAGGGCATTTCTCATTACTTCGTTATCAGAGATTGTTGGGGGGCCATCATGATTGGTCCTGATGGCCCCCCAACAAGCTCTGATTACCAAGTAATGATTAAAAAAAAATTAACCCTCTGAGTGCCACAAGGATCCAATGCATTGCTTTGCAATGCGCTGGAGACCCCTGTGGCACTCTCCGGGTCCCCTGTTTGTGGACATATATATATATTTTTTTACTAAGACCTCATTGGGGAGGGATCAGGGGGTCCTTATGCCCCTCAATGAGGTATATAATAAAAAAAATAAAAAATAAAACACAAATTAACCCTGTGTGTGCCACTAGGAGGGGAGTTCAATGCCGACCCCCTTCCTGTGGCACACACAGGACTTTTTATCAACACTGGTAGTCACAGATCTCCCATACACACTATCAAACACTGCCCCACCATCCTTGCTCCTCTGCTCATACCCACACACACTGCCTAATCCCTCACCCTCCCACATACTTTGTTACACTTGTAGTCACAGGTCCGCACGTACACCGGCTGACGCCCTAGCTTCTTTCATCTGTTAGCCATAAAATCACACATACACTGTTTGCTTTACCATTTCTGTTTCACTGGTAGCTACGCTCCTGTAGCGTAAATTGGTATGTCAACCCACAGCAGTGGGGTACCATTTTTCTTAGGCTGGCAAGAAGTCCTCCTAGGAAATCCCACGCCATTGAACCATTTTAGTATCTTTGAAGTGACTGATGTGTAAAACAAAATTTTATTTTTTCCTGTAGCACCACATTCTGGAAATAGTTGTGCCAACTAACTTAGGGGTAAAAAGGCAAGTGACCCCTCATTAGATGCGGCAGGTTGTCTTCTTTCCAAAATGGTATGGTTTATCTACCTTTTCTTCAATTCTGAAGGTGTTATAGTCATTTTCGTACAGGCAAGTCAGGTTTGAGAAAATGTTAGAAACATCAGAGGTTGTAGTAGGTGTAGTTTTCTACTTCTAGCACCCCCTAAGGTAGTTCAACTCATACCAATGGGGTGTCATTTGACTCCTAAGAGCACTAGCAAACAAATGCAGTTGAAAATTCCATGGTTTTCACAGCGCTCCATACATTTGAAGGGGCAGAAATGTAAAAAAATGCAATTTTTTTCCTATATCGCCTCCTTCTGGAAACATTTATGCACACCAGTATTGGGGTAAGAAGGCAAGTGACCCCTCATTAGATGCGGCAGGTTGTTTTCTTTCCAAAATGGTATGGTTTATCTACCTTTTCTTCAATTCTGAATGTGTTATAGCCATTTTTGTACAGGCAAGTCACATTTGAGAAAATGTTAGAAACATCAGAGGTTGTAGTAGGTGTAGTTTTCTACTTCTAGCACCCCCTAAGGTAGGTCAACTCATATCAATGGGGTGTCGTTTGACTCCTAAGAGCACTAGCTAATGAATGCAGTTGAAAATTCCATGGTTTTTACAAAGTTCCATACATTTGAAGGGGCAGAAATGTAAGAAAATGCCTTTTTTTTCACTAGCGCCACCTCCTGGAAGCATTTGTGCATACCAGCCTTTGGGTAAGAAGGCACGTGACCCCTCATTAGATGCGGAAGGATGTTTTCTTTCCAAAATGGCATTGTTTCTCTACCTTTTCTGCATATCTATTATGGTTATAACCATTTTAGTGCAAGCAGATAATTTCAAAAACAAAAGTGTCAGGTTTACGTACGTGTTCCTAGCACCCACATATTCTATGTTAACCCACACAAATAGGCTACCATTTTTCTCATGTTGGTAGCAGGTACTGAATACAGCAGGAAATGTTATGGTTTTCAAAGATTTTAGTATCTTTGAAGTGGTGGAAATGTAAAAAAACATGTATTTATTCCCATAGCGCCACCTTTTGGAAATATTTGTGCACTTCAGCCCAGGGGGTAGAAAGGCAAGTGACCCCTCATTTGATGCGGGAGAATGTCTACTTTCCAAAATGGTATACCTTTTATACCTTTCCTTCATGTCTCTAACAGTTATGGACATTTTAGTACAAGCCGCCATTTTCGAAGAAGCAAACAGGTAGGTGTAGTGATGTGCTTCTGGCACCCCTAAGGTAGGTCGACTCATTCCAGTGGGGTGTCATTTTTCTCCTAAGAGCACTAGCTAATGAATACAGTTGGAAATGCCATGGTTTGCACAAATTTCAGTACATTTGAAGGGGCAGAAATGTAAGAAAATGCCTTTTTTTTTCATTAGCGCCACCTTCTGGAGGCATTTGTGCTCTCCAGGCTTGGGGTAACAAAGCAAGTCACCCATCAATAGATGCGGCAGGGTGTCTTCTTTTCAAAATGGTATGGTTTGTGTACCCTTTCTTCACTTCTGTAGTTGTTATAACCATTTGGGTACAGACAAGTAATGTTTGAGAAAATGTTAGAAAAATTTGAGGTTGTAGTAGGTGTCATTTTGCACTTCTAACGCCCCCTGAGGTAGTTAAACTCATACCAATGGGGTGTCATTTTTCTCCTAAGAGCACTAGCTAATGAATACAGTTGGAAATACCATGGTTTGCACATATTTCAGTACATTTGAAGGGGCAGAAATGTAAGAAAATGCCTTTTTTTTTCATTAGTGCCACCTTCTGGAGGCATTTGTGCACTCCAGGCTTGGGGTAACAAGGCAAGTCACCCATCATTAGATGCGGCAGGGTGTCTTCTTTTCAAAATGGTATGGTTTGTGTACCCTTTCTTCACTTCTGTAGTTGTTATAACCATTTGTGTACAGACAAGTAATGTTTGAGAAAATGTTAGAAAAATTTGAGGTTGTAGTAGGTGTCATTTTGCACTTCTAACGCCCCCTGAGGTAGTTAAACTCATACCAATGGGGTGTCATTTTTCTCCTAAGAGCACTAGCTAATGAATACAGTTGGAAATACCATGGTTTGCACATATTTCAGTACATTTGAAGGGGCAGAAATGTAAGAAAATGCCTTTTTTTTTCATTAGTGCCACCTTCTGGAGGCATTTGTGCACTCCAGGCTTGGGGTAACAAGGCAAGTCACCCATCATTAGATGCGGCAGGGTGTCTTCTTTTCAAAATGGTATGGTTTGTGTACCCTTTCTTCACTTCTGTAGTTGTTATAACCATTTGTGTACTGACAAGTAATGTTTGAGAAAATGTTAGAAAAATTTGAGGTTGTAGTAGGTGTCATTTTGCACTTCTAACGCCCCCTGAGGTAGTTAAACTCATACCAATGGGGTGTCATTTTTCTCCTAAGAGCACTAGCTAATGAATACAGTTGGAAATACCATGGTTTGCACATATTTCAGTACATTTGAAGGGGCAGAAATGTAAGAAAATGCCTTTTTTTTTCATTAGTGCCACCTTCTGGAGGCATTTGTGCACTCCAGGCTTGGGGTAACAAGGCAAGTCACCCATCATTAGATGCGGCAGGGTGTCTTCTTTTCAAAATGGTATGGTTTGTGTACCCTTTCTTCACTTCTGTAGTTGTTATAACCATTTGTGTACAGACAAGTAATGTTTGAGAAAATGTTAGAAAAATTTGAGGTTGTAGTAGGTGTCATTTTGCACTTCTAACGCCCCCTGAGGTAGTTAAACTCATACCAATGGGGTGTCATTTTTCTCCTAAGAGCACTAGCTAATGAATACAGTTGGAAATACCATGGTTTGCACATATTTCAGTACATTTGAAGGGACAGAAATGTAAGAAAATGCCTTTTTTTTTCATTAGTGCCACCTTCTGGAGGCATTTGTGCACTCCAGGCTTGGGGTAACAAGGCAAGTCACCCATCATTAGATGCGGCAGGGTGTCTTCTTTTCAAAATGGTATGGTTTGTGTACCCTTTCTTCACTTCTGTAGTTGTTATAACCATTTGTGTACTGACAAGTAATGTTTGAGAAAATGTTAGAAAAATTTGAGGTTGTAGTAGGTGTCATTTTGCACTTCTAACGCCCCCTGAGGTAGTTAAACTCATACCAATGGGGTGTCATTTTTCTCCTAAGAGCACTAGCTAATGAATACAGTTGGAAATGCCATGGTTTTCACAAATTTCAGTACATTTGAAGGGGCAGAAATGTAAGAAAATGCCTTTTTTTTCATTAGCGCCATCTTCTGGAGGCATTTGTGCACACCAGGCTTGGGGTAAGAAGGCAAGTTACCCCTCATTAGATGCGGCAGGTTGTCTACTTTTCCGAAATATATAGTTTTATATAGTTATTCCACTGTTTTAGGGTAGTTTTACCACAAAAACCCTAGAATGCGCATATTAGTTTATAAAGTTGAAAATGTCATTTTGCGCTGCTGGTGATTAGGGCTCTACGCTAGCCATGGACGTAGGTAAAACTATACAAATTTGGTATTTTTTTACTCAGGGGACTCGAGGCTTTTTCAAATAATTGAAACTTTTTCAATCAAGGTAAATATTTTTGATACATAGTATGTGATTTTAGCAAAATGAGTAAATTTTCACTTTTTTTTGTCATTATGACATCATAGCTTTTTGCACGATGTAAAATTCTCTTCATGTAAGGTATCACAAGAAAGCTCAATTCGTTCTGAAAAAAACAATATATAGTTTTCCATATGTAACTAAAAATCCCCAGAGGAAATCAAGCCTAAACGGAAGGATAGCAAAAATGTTGAAAAAGTGTCTGGCCTGCAGGGTTCAGAAAATGGCCCGAGCCTCTGGCACTGAAGGGGTTAAAAGCAACTTTGGGATTTTGAAAGACCCTTCAAATGGCTGTAGTTTACATTTTTTATTTAGAAAGCTATTTTTTGAGGTATTTACACATATAGATGATGCTAATTAAGGCATTCCATGCAAGCACTTCTTGATGGAGCCCTACATTGCCTGCCCCACTCACCGACACTGCTCAGCAATACATTGCCCACCTCCCCTAGCACTGACTTCCTGTCTTATCAGTTCATTACCTCCCCCACTTACTGACACTGCTCAGTAATACATTACCCACCTCCCCCAGCACTGACTTCCTGTCTTATCCCTACATTACCTCCTCCACTCACTGACACTGCTCAGCAATGCATTACCTACCTCCCCTAGCACTAACTTACTGTCTTATCCCTACATTACCTCCCCCACTCACTGACACTGCTCAGTAATGCATTGTCCACCTCCCCTAGCAGTGACTTCCTGTCTTATCCCTACATTACCTCCGACTCACTGACACTGCTCAGTAATGCATTACTCACCTCCCCCTATCACTGACTTCCTGTCTTATCCCTACATTACCTCCTCCACTCACTAACACTGCTCAGAAATGCATTACCCACCTCCCCTAGCACTGACTTCCTGTCTTATCCCTACATTACCTCCCCACTCACTGACACTGCTCAGCAATGCATTACCCACCTCCCCTAGCACTGCCTTCCTGTCTTATCCCTACATTACCTCCCCACTCACTGACACTGCTCAGCAATGCATTACCCACCTCCCCTAGCACTGACTTCCTGTCTTATCCCTACATTACCTCCCCACTCACTGACACTGCTCAGCAATGCATTACCCACCTCCCCTAGCACTGCCTTCCTGTCTTATCCCTACATTACCTCCCCACTCACTGACACTGCTCAGTAATGCATTATCCACCTCCCCCTATCACTGACTTCCTGTCTTATCCCTATATTACCCCTACATACACTCACTGACCTTCCCAGCAATGTATTGCCTACCTTCCAGCACTGATGTCCTGTCTTATCTCTACATAAATTCCCCCACTCACTGACACTGCTCAGCAATGCATTACCCACCTCCCCTAGCACTGACTTCCTCTCTTATAACTTAATTACCTCCCCACTCACTGACACTGCTCAGCAATGCATTACCCACCTTCCCTAGCATTGATTTCCTGTCTTATCCCTACATTACCTCCCCACTCACTGACACTGCTCAGCAATACATTACCCACCTCCCCTAGCACTGACTTCCTGTCTTATCCCTACATTACCTCTCCCACTCACTGACACTGCTCAGCAATGCATTACCCACCTCCCCTAGCACTGACTTCCTGTCTTATCCCTACATTACCTCCCCACTCACTGACACTGCTCAGTAATGCATTACCCACCTCCCCTAGCATTGATTTCCTGTCTTATCCCTACATTACCTCCCCACTCACTGACACTGTTCAGTAATGCATTACCCACCTCCCCTAGCACTGACTTCCTGTCTTATCCCTACATTACCTCCCCACTCACTGACACTGCTGGTAACTTAGGGTAAGACAACAAGTGCCTGCATGGCGCTCCTTAATTAGCATAATATGTCTAAATAACTCGAAAACTAGCTTACTAAATAAAATAACTATAACATAATATAAGTGATTTTGGAAGCTCTTTCAAAATCTCTGTAGTTATTTTTAGATGATAGGGTCTCCTTAATACTGACATGAACAGTGACTTTTTTGGAACTGTAATGTTATTATGGCAATTGATATTTATATTTGTGCTACATTTTCTTTACACTTTCTTGGCATGACCGGAATAGCAAAACTAAGGACGGGAAGTCCAAAGTTACCAAGGACGGTAAAGACAAGTAGGTGTTGAGTGAGTGCATGGTGTTTGCAGTTTGCTGTGGAACCTTCTTTGGTTTCTTTTCTTGCTGTCTTCAATCCTAACCTTCTCATTCTGTTTTAACCCACTGAGTACCATAGAGGTGTTCATCACACTGCAACTCAATGAGCTGGATACCTATTTAGCACTCAGTGAGTTAATAATGAGTGTTCTCAAAGTCTAGCTCAAGAAACCAATCAGGAGCATGACTCATGAGTTAAAGGGATAGTAATGTTTCATAATAAAAGCAGCTCTAATTAATCATCATAATATTTGGACCTTGGAGAGTGTTATTTCAATTCTGTCAGAGTTGTAGTTCAAGAGTAATTCAATGATAAAGTACCCCCCTCCCGCCCCTTTTACTGATGTAACACTGCTCAGCCAGATCAGAAAGGAGGTGCCCAGGTAGACTGCAGAGAGGGACAATCTTCAATTAAGATAAGGGAAAAACCTGAAAAACTTGTCAAGGGGGGTGGGGCTTTCATTGTTCTCATAGGAAGAAGATTGTCCCCTTCTGTTATCTGTCTGGTCTATGGACTGCATTCCACATCTGAGAAGAGATGGCTTACACTAGGTAAAAGGGGCGGGAGATGTAAACTTTGCTTGTGAATATCTCTCAAACCATAAAGGTTTGAGAGATAAGACTTATATTGTTCTTCGTGTTTTTTTAATGCCTACAAAATAAAATAAAGTTAAAACAAAGTATTACTATCCCTTTAAAGTAACATCTCTCAGTAATAACCCCACACTCTTAAATTACTATATCAAGAAAATCCTTGTGGCCCTATGAATATTGCCTTTGTTGGGGGTTTTCAAGTCAGTCCTGGATGTCACATCTACGGCGATGTCAAAGACAGCAGGACACAAATTCCGCCCGCTGCATTTAAGGTCCAGAAGGGGGTTTAAGACTTATTTGCTTAACCCTTTGAGTGTCAGAGGGGTATCCTAGCATTGCAACGCAATGCGTTGGATACCTCTCTGGCACTCAAAGGGTTTATGTGTTGCACACCTCTCTGGTCTTTAAAGGGTTAAGCAGGGTCATGCACTCTGCCTGCTTTAGTTTGTAAAAACTGTGATGTCCTCCTCCATTGATATGACATCCAGGAATGATTGAAGATCTTGGGGTTTATGCACTAAGGAGTGATAAAGAGGTGATAAAGTAGAGATGACTTCTCCAGTGATATCACTTCTCCAGTTCCTATGTTATTCTATACAGCCTATGCACTAAGATTTCTAAGGTTGGAGATCTTAGTGCATAGGATCCATAGAATAACACAGGAACTGGAGAAGTGATATCACTGGAGAAGTTATCTCTGCTTTATCACCACTTTATCACCACTTAGTGAATCTCACCTATTATTTATTGAACAAAGGCACAGGGTTAAAATGTATAGGGGTCATTTTTAATTTTTGGTGTAACAACCAATACTGATACATGTCCCTGAATGAGCTCAAACCACATTGACATTTGACATGTGCAGTGAAACCCAATGTTATCCTTTGTAATTGAATATTGATGTAACCAGTTTGGCTGAGTTGTGAGATTAACTGGATGAGGGAGGAATCAGTCAATGTAGAATCATCACAATCAGCATGGATTTCAGTTTAGATTATATTGTGTTTGGATTGCGTATATCATTTTACCCAAACAAAAAGAAAGAAAACAGAAATTACTATATATGGCACTCTTAGATACTCTAACATGATTTGTCTCCTTGCATAGGGTCTGATTTAATGGTTTAAGCTTTGTTGCCACTTATACTTTTTTGAGTGTCTCACATAAGTTAAATGGATAATAATGTTTCACAATTAAAGCAGCTCCAATTAATCCTCATAGTACTTGGGCCATAGAGAGTGTTATTTCAATACTGTCAGAGTTGTAGTACAAGAGTAATTGAATGATAAAGTATCCCCCTTCCGCCTCTTTTACTGATGTAACACTGAGCAGCAAGACTGTCCAGATGGATCACAGAGAGGGACAATCTTCAGTGAGCTCAAGGAAAAACCTGTCAAAGGAAGCAGGGTTTTCCTTATGATCACAGTAAGAAGATTGTCCCTTGCTGTGAGCTGTCTGGTCTCAAGACCAGATTCCACATCTGAGGGGAGGAGGCTTACACTAGGTAAAAGGGGCGGGAGGGGATACTTTATCATTCAATTACTCTTGAACTACAATTCTGACAGAATTAAAATAACATTCTGCATGGCTCAAATGCTATTAAGATTAATTGAAGCTGCTGTTTTTGTGAAACATTACTATCCCTTTAAGGTCATTTTAGATTTGACAGTCTGGGTTCCAGGCGTGAGGGAGGGAGTGAAATCAATCGTAAAGCAATTTGTTTCACACCCACTAGCACTTAAATGATTAAAGGGGGGGAGTATTACCTTCAGATTTTATTTTTTTAAAACAATTGTACTTCAAGGTTCCCTGAAAATACATAGTAGCAAGCCACAGTAACAGGCTTACTCATGTAGCCACAGTATCAACTAGGCATGCTGTACTAGGATCAAGATGGGACGAACGGTCCCTGTCTCTCCTCCCCTTTTATCACTGATGCAGTATGAGCAGTAAGGCAATACTTTAAGGCAATACTTTCATTTTAAATGCAACACCAAACTACCTAAATCAAAATGACTGATGGTAAATATGAAAGGACTGAAAAGATGATTCGCAAAATATTTGTGGCATTATGGAACTTTTCCCAAAAGGACACACATATCCTGGCTTTCATGTGCCTTTGATGACCACCAGGGAGGTAGGAGATGGACACTGGGGGCAATGTGAAGATGAAGATGTAGAGAGCTGGGGGCAATGTGAAGAGTAGGACATTAGGGGATTGTGGAGAGTTGGGGGTAATGTGAAGAGTAGGACATTGGGGGAATGTGGAGAGTTGGGGCAATGTGGAGAGGAGGACATAGGGGGCAATGTGGAGAGTTGGGGCAATGTGGAGAGGAGGACATTGGGGGCAATGTGGAGAGTTGGGGCAATGTGGAGAGTTGGATATTGGGGACAATGTGGAGAGTTGGGGGCAATGTGGAGAGGTGGACATTGGGGGCAATGTAGAGAGTTGGATATTGGGGGCAATGTGGAGAGTTGGATATTGGGGACAATGTGGAGAGTTGGGGGCAATGTGGAGAGGTGGACATTGGGGGCAATGTAGAGAGTTGGATATTGGGGGCAATGTGGAGAGTTGGGGGCAATGTGAAGAGGAGGACATTGGGGGCAATGTGGAGAGTTGGATATTGGGGGCAATGTGAAGAGTTTGGGACAATGTGGAGAGGTGGACATTGGGGGCAATGTGGAGAGTTGGGGGCAATGTGGAGAGTTGGATACTAGGGGCAATGTGGAGAATTGGATACTGGGGGCAATGTGGAGCATTGGATACTGGGGGCAATGTGGAGCATTGGATACTGGGGGCAATGTGGAGAATTGGGAGCAATGTGAAGAGGAGGACATTGGGGGCAATGTGGAGAGTTGGGGGGCAATGAGAAGAGGAGGACATTGGGGGCAATGTGGAGAGTTGGGGCAATGTGGAGAGGTGGACATTGGGGGTATTGTGGAGAGTTGGATATTGGGAGCAATGTGGAGAGTTTGGGCAATGTGGAGAGTTTGATATTGGGGGCAATGTGGAGCACTGGATACTGGGGCAATGTGGAGAGTTGGATATTGGGGGCAATGTGGAGAGTTGGAGGGCAATGGGGACATACCCAATGGGGGCAATTTGGTCGGGGGACCCATGGCAATTTGTACACCAGGCCCCGGTGACTTCTAGTTACGCCTCTGACCCTGTGGCACTGAAGGGCGTATAAAGTGATGTAAAAATATGTTTAGGGCACAGGGTTACAATTCAAATCCAGAATGCAGTACATTTGTGGGCATTTTATTATTGTTCTACAGCCTGTTCTGTTTATTACAATTACTTCTCAAAACTGAAGTGGATTACAAGGTCTTTCTAGTTTATTCCCTTAAACTGAAAAAATTGGTCATAATATGAAGGAAAACACAGATCTGGTCTTTCCCCTCTACTATTTTCTATGGACATGTCCCCTACATGGACATGTTGTCTGGCTAGGTGAGCGGATGCGAGTGGCTTCAGAGGTGAAGAAGTATCCGCTCACAATATGAACAAGTTATCTGTAACGTGGCGTTAGAGCGTCTTTTGTTCTTTTTGAAGTGATTGTATGTGATAGTACATCCCGAAGTCCTTCACTGACAGATCTACATGTCAACATTCTATAAGAACCTCCAAGGATAATTTTTACCCTGGGCTGTTATATAACAAGGGGTTCCTAGGGGTCCAAAGTAGCCTGTAATGCAACACCCACAGACAGTGGCGTAACTAAAGGGGTCGCAGGGGTCGCACCTGCGACCAGGCCCATCACTCCAGGGGCCAGCTGCCTCCTGTGACCTCCTCGCCTGACGCCCGCAATTAAGTAATGCAGAGCGCTGGGGCTCTGCATTACAAGAGTGCCGGTCTGCCAGAGGGAGATCAGTATTTCCTCCGGCACAATCTTAATGCAGGGCGCTGGGAGATGACATCATCTCACTACTGCATTACTGAAGAGGACCGCGCGGGAGAAAAGGTCTGTGCAGAAAGAGGCACAGACCTGTCCTCTGCCATTGGACCACCAGGGAGGTAGGGGCAATGTGGAAGGGGCATTGTGGAGATGGGGGCATTGTGGAAGGGGTTAATGTGGAGATGGGGGCAATGTGAAAGGAGCAATGTGGAGATGGGGGCATTGTGGAAGGGGCAATGTGGAGATGGGGGGGCATTGTGGAAGGGGCAATGTGGAGATGGGGGCAATGTGAAAGGAGCAATGTGGAGATGGGGCATTGTTGAAGGGGAGATGTGGAGATTGAGGGGCATTGTGGAAGGGGCGATGTGCAGATTGAGGGGCATTGTGGAGATGGGGGGCAATGTGGAGGTGGCCAATGTGGTCGGGGGCCCATGGCAATTCTTGCACCAGGGCCCTGTGGCTTCTAGTTACGCCTCTGCCCACAGAAGACCCCATACAACAATCTCAGGGCTGCACTTGTACAACAAAGAGAGATTACCCACTGAAAGCGATGGATAACTTTCTGGAAGTGAAGGGGGCTAACAGCATTCAGTAGGGATCGATTTTTAAGAATTAAAGTAACACTAGAACATTAGTGCCTACCATGAAATTGGAGGGTAGAAAGATTAGAGGAAATGTAAGAAAAACATGACTTTATGGAAAGGTTGAGAGATACATGGAATAGCACGCCAGCAAAAGTGGTTGATCCTAAAACAGTAAATGACTGTAAGAACTCTTGGGAAAGACATATATATATAAACTAGCAATGTGGGACGGCGTTGTCCGTCATGTTATGACCATTGGGCGCACGTGTGTGAAATGCAGACACACTGATAAACACAGACATATGCAACACACAGGCAGACACATACCATACATCCCAAGTGTCCCTCTTTAGGAGAGACAGTCCCTCTTTGAGGGCCAAATCCCTCTGTCCCTCTTTCCCACCCTGTTGTCCCTCTTTTTAGGAGGTCAGACTGCCCTTCTGTGGCTATACTACAGGTCCTGCTGAGGCCACTGGGAGTCAGGGTGAGTGACTGTGTGTCAGCCATATTTCTTTCTGGCATTGTGGGTGTTTGGTGCTGTGTGAGTGGGGCATGTGTGTGTAATACCTGTGAACTTTTACTTGTGGAGTCCCTCATGTTGTGCTGATGTGGAGAGAGCAATGGGGCAATTTGGGTTAACAGTGGGCGGGGCTTAATCGCGAGTAGGGGGCGGGGCTTAACATAAATGTGTGAAAGTGTTAGTAATAGGCTGTGGAAGGAGGAGAAGTGGGAGGGAAATGCAAGTTTACAGTGTGAGGGGTCTGAACACACTCCCTGAGGGGTAAAACTTGATACACAACCCTGTGGCAGCCAGTGTGTTAAGTGTGTACCTGATGGCTGTCTGTCCTGTATCTTGCATGGCAAATGATGACAGTGAAGAAATAATTCAGCAGAGGGCCTACCTTAACCCTTTGAGTGCCATTTTGTTCCCCTGGTGCTGCACTTCAGGTCCTGCTGAGGCCACTGGGAGTCAGGGTGAGTGACTATGTGTGTGTCAGCCATATTTATTTCTGGCTTTGTGTGTGTATGTGGTGCTGTGTGTGTAAGTGGGAGCATGTCTGTTTGGTGCTGTGTGAGTGGGGCATGTGTGTGTGTGTGGTGGTCTGTGTGTGTTTGTGTGGTGCTGTGTGAGTGGGGCATATGTGTGTGTGGTGGTCTGTGTGTGTGAGTGGGACATGTGTGTTTGTCTGTGGTGTAGGAGCAAATGGCAGCCATATTGTTTTTTTCTGACTTTGATAGTGGTGGGCGGGCTGCATAGTGGGGGCGGGCCAACTCCCTGCATGATTGAATCACCCAATGGGAACAGTAAGTCCTCCTTAATACCACCCCTGGGTGTGTTTGCCAGGCACACAGAAGTCTTCTTTTATATATATATATATATATATATATATATAGCTGTTCTGAGAATAAAGACGTCTGAACTAACTAGACAGGAAATGGGAGAAATACAGGGGACAAATGGTTCTTATCCATGTCAGGGTCTATTGGCGTGAGATTCAAGAAACGTTTGCATCAGATAAAGGCATTTTTGTGCGCAGTTAGATTTTGTGCATATTCTAATCCAGGAAGCTAAATACCGAACGCTTCTTGAATTGCGCATAAAAAATTCCATTTTATGAAAACAGTACACAGACATATAAATTCATTCGCAATAGCAGTTCCTGCATTAGGCACATTCGCTATTTCACTCACACAGATTCGTTAAACTTAACCACGCCCACAAAAATAAATAAATATACGCAGACGTTCGCTAATCTTGAATGTACATGCGCAATTCAACAAAATCATGCGCAAACCTATTCCCTAGTGGTTTTCATACGGGAAATAGCAATTGCGCACGTTTCCTGCATCGCGCCATATGTTCCTAAGTACATATCAGTACAAACACTCTGCCATCGTTAAAGGAACAGTAACACTTAAAACTTAAAAAATATATATATATTGTAGGGTTTATGCTCCTGAGTAAAACAAGGGCACTCGCAGTGCTGAGAGGTGTTTTATTCAAAACTTATTCTAGCTCAAACTTGTATTTTTTAGGTGCAATATCTCAATGACCTGAAATGTTACAGTGGCGCTGTTGCTAATCCATCCTATGGACAGATCTGCTCAGTTGATCATAAACCTCCATAGGTTGTGTAGGAACAGCGCCACTGTAACATTTCAGGCTATTGAGATATTGCACTAAAAAAACCTGTTTGAGCAGAAGTAACACTTGAATAAAACACCTCTCGGCAGAGGGAGTTCCCCTTGTTTTGCTCAGGAGGATAAACCCTACAATATATATTGTTTAGCACATTAAGAGTTACCATCCCTTTAAGACTTTAGCTTCAAAAACCTCCTCCATAGCAGGGCAGGAAAATTGACTAGTTTTACTCCCACCTTTCTTTGTCTTCTTAGTAAATTGTGAGGAACAAGGTGCATATACTGTAGAGGAAAGCGAGAATTCTGAGAAAATGCCAATCACTTGGCCATTGCACTCCCCTTGACTCAGTTAATAGAAGGCAGGGCCAGATCATCTATTATGGTGACCTACGCAACTGCCCAGGGCCTTTGGCAACATGGGGGCCCTGGCTGCAAGTAATGGGTCACAGACAGAGGCCCTGCTATTTCTGCCGCTAACATCTTGTATCAGACGCCCTTTGTGTTGAAAGAGATCAGCATCATCCAGTTGCTCCAACTTCCATTAGAGAAGCAATGCCAGCACTTGCTAGCAGCACTCTGTGTCAGAAGCACTGGATCAAGAGATGTGGGGCCCCAAATTGGTACCTAGCCTAGGGCCCTGTGGAGCCTTAATCCATATCTGGTGGAAGGAGGGAACTTTGTGGTGTAAGTCCTGTATTAGGCAATTACATTAGACAGTTGCAGCTCACAACAGTCAGTTCCAGCACCTATTTAACAGCAGAATTGTAATGAAGAATTTGGGGAATTGGGAGTTTTTATTTGTCCTCTATGGTGTAGATAAATTAGTTCTAATAACCCCCTCCCATTTACCATACTAGGCCAAAAATCCTAATGACCACAACTAATTTGGTCCATGTATATTCAAGAGAAATCGTCCAGCAGTCCTAGATGTCATATCCGTGGAGGCAGACATGACAGTTGCTGGCAATTTTGCAAGCTGAAGCAGACAAAGCATGAGATGACTTAACCCTTTAAGAACCAAAGGGGTGAGCAGTGCATTGCATTTAAAGAGTTAAGATTACCATGTGCAGTGGGTAGAGTTTGTGTCCTGTGGTCTTGCTACCAACTATCATTTCCACCTCTGTGTGTACATGGCACCAGAACTGATTGAAGATATTATCTCTTGAACAAAGGTACACTTGCAAAATTCATAAGGGTCATAAGGATTTTCTGGCCATGGTAAGATAACTTTGGGGGTTGGCTATTAATAGGTATAGGTATTAATTTGCTGCAAAATTACTCCAATGTCTTAGGATACCGATCTTCACTGCACCATGTAAAAGAAATGTGTTAACCTCTTACGTCCTTGAGAACTAGAGGTCATAACATACCCTGTGGCACTCACAAGGTTAAAGACAGTGCCCTTAGTCAGACTTTCTAAAAAAAGGAAGAAAATAAGCCCTGGCATTAATACTGAATGCAGGTGAATTGAGAGCTACGTAATTTATATATATATTCTTTTGCACATAACTGAGAAATCAAGATTATTTTACTACAAGATCAAACGGTTTATTACACAGACTGAGAATCATTTCTTTCTCAGATAAAACCGCATCTTATTTGCCAAAAAAGATAGTGTTCTCATTAGCATCGGTAACATAAAAGGTTCATTCAAGAGAAGAAACCAAAGCCCTATTTGGTATCTTGTCTGTCTGTAAATATTTAATTTGTTGCAAGTAACCAGATACAAATCCTCTGAACCTCCATGAAAAGCAGAGACCAGATGCAGCGAAAATTTCTCAGTCCTCGAAACGCGTTGGGCACAAATTCTGTGTTCTTAGTTCTACTGGAAAAAATGTAATTTGGAGAGAGATCATAATTAGCATGTAGAATACGCACATAGACAGAGAAATGTGCTGTTCTTTACAGACACACGCCTGACTTCTCTATGTCACCTCTTCTAATTACAATATATTGGCCCCCATCTCAGGTTCACCCAGTCTCATCCAATATTCATAGCTGGTATCAGCTCACAGCTGTTCCCAATCCCATATGTCTCACCTCCCAGATCAGCCCTTTTCGTGGTCTTGGGACCTTAGTCACTCTTTTTTTTCGCCTGTCATTCCAAAACAAGCAGGATTATGGACGTTTGCTGAGACGCTTTAAATACACATTGCTTACTTAGTGTTCTTCCACGATAAACGATATTTCATGGTAGAAAAGGGCTGCGCATAAGGAGGTGATATTAATGAAGAAAGAGCTAAAACAGGTAAGATGAACAATTTACTATTATGCGGTCAGGGGTCAGTGCTATGTAATAATCATGTAGAGGACGATCAGTATAATGTTCGTTAGAGTTCTACATTCTAGAATAGCAGTTTGCACTGTTAGTAATGTAGGCAAGGCTAGGCAGCTGTAGTGTGAGATAAAGATACATGAATATGTTTGCAAACAGTATTTATACGTTACTGAATAATTTCATTGTTAAAAGTTTTTCTCTTTTAATGGATGAAAAGAACCTAAACTTACCAGGATAGATTATAGTAATTTAAAGGAAACTATACATTTAAGAATAATTACCTTTTAGTTTGTTTAACAGAAGGACTTATCTGTCTTTCATATAGAATTACTGTGTGCAACAGATGCACTTACCTAGGTAGGAATCCATCATACAGCAGTCAGGTGTATCTATATAATTACTGTGTGTAACAGAAGCACTTACCTAGGTAGGAGTCCATCATACCGCAGTCAGGTGTATCTATATAATTACTGTGTGTGACAGAAGCACTTACCTAGGTAGGAGTCCATCACACAGCAGTCAGGTGTATCTATATAATTACTGTGTGTAACAGAAGTACTTACCTAGGTAGGAGTCCATCATACAGCAGTCAGGTGTGTCTATATAATTACTGTGTGTAACAGAAGTACTTACCTAGGTAGGAGTCCATCATACAGCAGTCAGGTGTGTCTATATAATTACTGTGTGTAACAGAAGGACTTACCTAGGTAGGAGTCCATCATACAGCAGTCAGGTGTATCTATATAATTACTGTGTGTAACAGAAGGACTTACCTAGGTAGGAGTCCATCACACAGCAGTCAGGTGTATCTGTATAATTACTGTGTGTAACAGAAGCGCTTACCTAGGTAGGAGTCCATCACACAGCAGTCAGGTGTATCTATATAATTACTGTGTGTAACAGAAGCGCTTACCTAGGTAGGAATCCATCATACAGCAGTCAGGTGTATCTGTATAATTACTGTGTGCAACAGAAGTACTTACCTAGGTAGGAGTCCATCATACAGCAGTCAGGTGTATCTATATAATTACTGTATGTAACAGAAGGACTTACCTAGGTAGGAGTCCATCACACAGCAGTCAGGTGTATCTGTATAATTACTGTGTGTAACAGAAGCAATTACCTAGGTAGGAGTCCATCACACAGCAGTCAGGTGTATCTATATAATTACTGTGTGTAACAGAAGTACTTACCTAGGTAGGAGTCCATCACACAGCAGTCAGGTGTATCTATATAATTACTGTGTGTGTAACAGAAGCACTTACCTAGGTAGGAGTCCATCATACAGCGGTCAGGTGTATCTGTATAATTACTGTGTGTAACAGAAGGACTTACCTAGGTAGGAGTCCATCATACATCAGTCAGGTGTATCTACATAATTACTGTGTGTAACAGAAGCACTTACCTAGGTAGGAGTCCATCATACAGCAGTCAGGTGTATATCTATACAATTACTGTGTGTAACAGAAGCACTTACCTAGGTAGGAGTCCATCACACAGCAGTCATGTGTATCTATATAATTACTGTGTGTAACAGAAGCACTTACCTAGGTAGGAGTCCATCATACAGCAGTCAGGTGTATCTATATAATTACTGTGTGTAACAGAAGTACTTACCTAGGTAGGAGTACATCACACAGCAGTCAGGTGTATCTATATAATTACTGTGTGTAACAGAAGTACTTACCTAGGTAGGAGTCCATCATACAGCAGTCAGGTGTATCTGTATAATTACTGTGTGTAACAGAAGTACTTGCCTAGGTAGGAGTCCATCACACTGCAGTCAGGCGTATCTATATAATTACTGTGTGTAACAGAAGCACTTACCTAGGTAGGAGTACATTACACAGCAGTCAGGTGTATCTATATAATTACTGTGTGTAACAGAAGCACTTACCTAGGTAGGAGTACATTACACAGCAGTCAGGTGTATCTATATAATTACTGTGTGTAACAGAAGCACTTACCTAGGTAGGAGTACATTACACAGCAGTCAGGTGTATCTGTATAATTACTGTGTGTAACAGAAGCACTTACCTAGGTAGGAGTACATCACACAGCAGTCAGGTGTATCTGTATAATTACTGTGTGTAACAGAAGAACTTACCTAGGTAGGAGTCCATCATACAGTAGTCAGGTGTATCTATATAATTACTGTGTGTAACAGAAGTACTTACCTAGGTAGGAGTCCATCATACAGCAGTCAGGTGTATCTATATAATTACTGTGTGTAACAGAAGCACTTACCTAGGTAGGAGTCCATCACACAGCAGTCAGGTGTATCTATATAATTACTGTGTGTAACAGAAGCACTTACCTAGGTAGGAGTACATCACACAGCTGTCAGGTATATCTATATAATTACTGTGTGTAACAGAAGTACTTACCTAGGTAGGAGTCCATCATACAGCAGTCAGGTGTATCTATATAATTACTGTGTGTAACAGAAGCACTTACCTAGGTAAGAGTCCATCACACAGCAGTCAGGTATATCTATATAATTACTGTGTGTAACAGAAGCACTTACCTAGGTAGGAGTACATTACACAGCAGTCAGGTGTATCTATATAATTACTGTGTGTAACAGAAGTACTTACCTAGATTGTAAGGTCTATCTATGTACCTTATTTACTTTTCGCTCAGTATCTGCAGTTACCTGTATTTGCTGTGCACCGTTTCAGTTCTGTATTTTTTTTCTCCACACAATAAATAATAGACTTTTTCAGTATGTATAAGATTAGACATAGAGAGAGAACCCCGCCCAGTATTCTAATGGCCCATAAAAACCTTACCTTTATTTTTACTAGGTCCCCATTAAGTTACAGACTACAACAGTGTTTAAATGTAAGAAAAAACAACTTGTAGGTATGTCTGACTGCAATGTTATGAGTATACCTCTCGCATTCAGAGGCTTAGTGACCAGACGTTTGTGCAAAGCAATGTGTTGCATATCTCTCTGGCACTAGGAGGGTTAAACAAATAAAGAGCCATTATTATAAGATTATTATTCCCTTTTAAAGGGATAGTAATACTTCGTTTTATCTTTATTTTATTTTGTAGGCATTAAACATGAAGAACGATATAAGTCTTATCTCTCAAACCTTTATGGTTTGAGAGATATTCACAAGCAAAGTTTCCCCTCCCGCCCCTTTTACCTAGTGTAAGCCATCTCTTCTCAGATGTGGAATCCAGTCCATAGACCAGACAGATAACAGAAGGGAATTGAAGATTGTCCCTCTCTGCAGTCTACCTGGGCACCTCCCTTCTGATCTGACTGAACAGTGTTACATCAGTAAAAGGGGTGGGAGGGGGATACTTTATCATTCGATTGCTCTTGAACTAGAACTCTGACAGAATTGAAATAACAATCTCCAAAGCCCAAATACTATGATGATTAATTAGAGCTGCTTTTATTATGAAACATTACTATCCCTTTAACCTCAGCTCCTCTTCAGAAACATCTCTTACTGTAGATAAAGTCTGTTGTACTTGTGATTCACAAATAAAGTGAAGGTATTTTCCTGTTACTTATTCACCGGAAGGCATCCAGAGACATGATTGCTACTTAGACTATTTATTGATTTTGCTTTAATATCAATCTATGCTCCAGAGATTAAAAGTATGAAGGTGTTTGTAGAAATAATCTCATCTGTGCAGGATGGGAAATTCACTGGACTGTCTGACTAATCCTCTTCTCTGGCCTCAGAAGGAAAGTGGTTCTGCTTTTTACACCAATACGAGACATTAACAAACAGAATAACTTTATCGAGAACTCACTGAACACAATTTAGGAACATGCACTTACGTCAGAAACCAAACATCAAAGGGACGTTTATCACCAATAATCAACTCTGGTGATTTTGAAAGAGGTTTCACAATCGCCTATATTTTATATTAGCCATTTTCTTTAAATAGAAAATGTAGTTTTTGGGTTATTTATGTTTACATATTATTCTAGTTAAAGCATGCTGTGCAGACGCTTCTTTTTGCAGCTCTACATTACATCCCCCACCCCCGGGCACTTAAAGGAGCAGTAAACTTTTTTTATGAAAATGTATATGTTACAGAGCATTTCCTGCTTAGTAAAACCAGATCACTCTCACTGCTGTCAGTTGTTTTATTCAGAAGTTACAAAAGTTCAAATAATCAAAAGTGAATTTACTGTACATTTACTTCCTGATAGTTCTAACAGACAGGAAGTGAATTTACTGTACATTTACTTCCTGATAGTTCTAACAGACAGGAAGTGAATTTACTGTGTTTACTTCCTGGAAGTTCTAACAGACAGGAAGTGACTCAGCAGTTTCTATCACATTCTCTGGAGAATTGCATACCTCCCAACATTTCAAATGGCCAAGGAGGGACACTTTTGTTTTAGGTGGTGTTTATGGGGGTGTGGCTGGTGGGCGGGGCATGACCAAGAATTTTTAGGCTATTTCATGACCTATTAAGTCCTCTTTGTGTAACTGAATAAATTATTTAGAGCAAGATTGAAGTATTTTATTTACACATAATCATTTATAAACACATATATTAAAGGATAACTATACATTTATGTGACTTTTATTGCTGTGGAGCAATGTAATACACACTTCCCATTCTGATCTCCTGAAAAGAGGGACTAAAGGGTTGAAAAGAGGGACAGAGGGATTTGGGTCTCAAAGAGGACTGTCCCTCCTAAAGAGGGACACTTGGGAGGTATGGAATTGTAAGTCACTAACTTTCCTCTCCACTAGAATGTAATAGGAGATCTAATTGGGATTTGACCACCAGAGGGCACTGCTAATGTAAATAAACATGGGTTTAAAACTCTATTAACTCTGGAAATATACATCTCTCAGCAGTGGGAGTACCCTTATTTTACTCAACAGGAAACACCCTACAATAAATGTTTTTTTCATAAAAAGTTTACTGCTCCTTTGACCATTTAAATGCCAGGGGAGGTAGGCAATGCATTTCTGAGCAGTTTCAGTGATACAGAGATGTAATACAGGAGTAAGACAGCATGTGTGTGCATGACATGCCTTAATTCGCATAATCTGTACATCTAATAGCTGAAAAACTAGTTTTCTAACTAAAACAAGGTTACTATAACACATAGGTTAGCTCTTTCAAAATGAACAAAATTGTTTTTATGTAATGCTGTCCATTGAAGGTTAATTTCACATTAGAGATTGTAATAGAAAGTTTTCATATATTAAAGAAAGAGTAGATTTATTCTGAAAATATATATATACTGTATATATTCTACTGAGCAGAGCAAGTATGCCCTGACATCTGGGAGATGGTTTATTCTAAAGTCATTACTTCTTGAATTGTTTACTCGTTGTATTAAGCTGTTGGTGATAAAGTTACCTGGAGGAAGATTCACTAAGCAGTGATAAAGAGGTGATAAAGTGGAGTGTTATTCTATAGACCCTATTCACTAAGATCTCCAGAGTTGAAGTGCATAGGCTCCATGTAATAACATAGGAATTGGAGAAGTGATATCTCTGGAGAAGTTATCTCTGCTCTATCACCTCTTTATCACCGCTTAGTGAATCTCCCCCACACACCCATGTCCAGACAGTTTGCTTAGGATCCACACAGTTATGCCATTCTATGGGAGAGGTAAGTTGCTGGTTACAGTCCTCCATAGAATGTTATAGCTTTACCACGTTTTCATATTTTGAACTGCTATGACTTTTGAATGACACAATTCAATGATAGGAAAACAATTGTGCTCAGTTGGAAAAACGTTACAGTCTGTTCTTTTCTTCTTAATAAAAATGTACTAGCCATGTAACTCTTTTAGGACAAGAGGCTCGTGCAACTGTTTCTTAAAGGGTTCAAGCATAGTTTTCAACAATTCTATTTTATTTTCATCTTTCCACAAATAGTAAATATGTTATTTCTTCTCTGAATCAAAATAAAACATTTACAGTTATCATATGCTGACATTACTCATTGTACACGAGGTTCACTCAAAGCATGGACAGATGAGTGGATCATTTCTGTATTGTGTATGTATTAGGTGGAGGAGGTATTGGTAAAAGTCATTACAGACCCAGGTGGACATTGGCAGTATGGCATCCTCTAGCTGTTATGTTAATATATCTTTCCCACTGATACATTTCTGTTACTCATGTAACACTCTTTTGCACACACACACACACCCTTCCCAGTCTTACCCTAGGATGCAAGGCCAAAAATTGTTCCATGATGATCTGATGGACTGGGATTTGATTGGAGGAGGCCATGAACATTGCACACTTCAATGTAACTTCCTGTAACCCCATAGATGCACCTGGGAACCTTCTTGATTTCCGTCCCTGGAACGTCAAGAAGGACAGGTGGTGATAGTGTCCAAATTAAGTGATTTGACTCATAATGCAGGGGAGGCAGGGGAGACTGGGTGGTGAGAAGGCAAAGTTTGCCCTCAAATGGATGGTGAGTGGACTGGAATGAAGCAGAGAAGAGGGCATGTTACTAGAGGAGAGAGACAGAGAATCCACTTCTGTCCCAGGACCCAGTAATTCACTGACTATGGGCAGATCCATAACGTTCCCAGGTATGCTCACAGGCCACTGTTCTGATCAGCCATGTTACAACACTACCATGTTCCTGGGGGAGTGCAGTAAAGTTGCTGGGTTTACTATTGAAGTGTTGCATGTAAAGTTTTGCATCATAAAATGTTGCATGTGTTTTGCAGCGTCATTTGAAGTGTCTCATTTAAAGCTGTGCGTCATAAAGTGTCTCAAATTCTACATTTTGCGTCACTTCGAACATGGCATTTACCATTTTGTGCGTTAACGTGTCACAATATGGATGCAATGACGCAATATGAGTGCAATAACGACTCAGTATGGGTGCAATATTGATGCAATGTGGGTGCAATATGGGTTTAATAAGGATACAATAAGAAGCAATATGGGTGCAATATTGACTCAATATGGGTGCAATAAGGACACATTAAGGATGCAATATGGGTGCAATATTGACGCAATATGGGTGCAATAAGGACACATTAAGGATGCAATATGGGTGCAATATTGACGCAATATGGGTGCAATATGGGTTCAATAAGGACACATTAAGGAAGCAATATGGGTGCATTAAGGATGCAATACAGGTGCAACCCAAAACCCAACCAAAAACCACCCCAAAGCCCACCAAACCCGACACAAAACCTAACCAAAAACCACCCCAAAGCCCAACCAAAAACCACATCAAAACCCAACCAAAAACCATCCCAAAACCCCACCAAAACCACCCCAAAACCCACCAAAACCACCCCAAAACCAACACAAACCCCAACCAAAAACCACCCAACCAAAACCAACCAAAAACCATCCCAAAACCCACAAAAACTGCACCAAAACCCACCCCAAAACCTAACCCAAAACAAACACAAAACCCAACCAAAAACCACCCCAAAACCCACCAAAACAACCCAAAACCTAACCAAAACCCTTCCCAAAACCCACCAAAACCAACCAAAAATGTAACCCAAAACCCACCAAAACCAATACAAAACCCAACCAAAAACCACCCCAAAGCCCAACCAAAAACCACCCCAAAACCCATCAAAACCACCCCAAAACCCACCAAAACCCAACCAAAACCACCCAACCAAAACCAACCAAAAACCATCCCAAAACCCACAAAAACTGCACCAAAACCCTCCCCAAAACCCACCAAAACCAACCAAAAATGTAACCCAAAACCCACCAAAACCAATACAAAACCCAACCAAAAACCACCCCAAAGCCCACCAAACCCAACACAAAACCTAACCAAAAACCACCCCAAAACCCATCAAAACCACCCCAAAACCCACCAAAACCAACACAAAACCCAACCAAAACCAACCAAAAACCATCCCAAAACCCACAAAAACTGCACCAAAACCCACCCCAAAAACCTAACCCAAAACAAACCAAAAACCACCCCAAAAACCCACCAAAACAACCCAAAACCTAACCAAAACCCTCCCCAAAACCCACCAAAACCAACCAAAAATCTAACCCTAAACCCACCAAAACCAATACAAAACCCAACCAAAAACCACCCCAAAACCCACCAAAACAACCCAAAAATCACGCCAAAACCCAACAAAAAACCACCCCAAACCCACCAAAACCACCCCAAAACCCACCAAAAGCAACCAAAAAGCTAACCTTAAACCAACACGAAACCCACCAAAACAACCCAAAACCCACCAAAACCAACCCAAAACCCAACTAAAAACCTAACCCAAAACCCAACCCAGCAAAACCAACACACTGCACCCATATTTCTTCCTTAATGTGTCCTTATTGAACCGATATTGCGTCAATATTGTACTCATATTGCCTCCTTAATAATGTAGTGGGTGAGGGGCTATGTTGCCATCGAGCGAGCCACACTCACAATGGCCTTTATTTATAAAATCTGGAGTTATTCTGGAGTAAACCAACTGCATCTTAGGGGTGAAATAAAAATTCCTAAATTTCCATGCAGTTGAATAGAGCTTTCTAACCCTTTGAATGCTGGTGATGTCACCAATGCATTGCCTCTCTAGCATTCAAGGGTTAAAAGCCCAATTTAATTAAAGAGGAATTTTTATTTGTCTCCTATGGTACATTTGGCTTACTCCAGAATAACTCCAGTTGCTTTTATAAATATGGACCGATCTTCCTACTAACACGGCCCACGTGGTACGACCCTTGCCTGGCACACGCTCAGGCACAGACAGGAACATAGGTGAGGCCTATAATGGAGGCTGTGATGGTGAGTGGTTTTATGGTGGTAATGGGATGGTGGGGGTGGGTGAGAACTTTAATGGCTGTGGTTAACCACTTGAATACCAAAGGGTGTCAAGTACATTGCTTTGCAAAGCGCTGTACACTAGTCAGACACTCAAAGGGCTAAAGGGCCAGAGGGTACTGACAGAGGAAGACAGTGGTAGAGGTGGATAGACTGAGGTCTCTCATGGTTGTGGGGAAGGCTTATGTTGATTTTGATAGTAGAGGACTAAAGGCGTTAGAGGTGGAACGGCTAATGGCTCTGATGTGGGTGAGAGACTTACATGATGGCAGTGGGTGGGTTTGGGGGCTTTAAAGGGATAGTAATACCTTGTTTTATCTTTATTTTATTTTGTAGGCTTTAATAAACATAAAGAAAGATATGTCTTATTTCTCAAACCTTTATGGTTTGAGAGATATTCACAAGCAAAGTTTCCACTCCCGCCCCTTTTACCTAGTGTAAGCCATCTCTTCTCAGATGTGGAATCCAGTCCATAGACCAGACAGATAACAGAAGGGGACAATCTTCTTCCTATGAGAACAATGAAAGCCCTGCCCCCCTTGACAAGCTTTTCAGGTTTTTCCCTTATCTTAATTGAAGATTGTCCCTCTCTGCAGTCTACCTGGGCACCTCCCTTCTGATCTGGCTGAGCAGTGTTACATCAGTAAAAGGGGCGGGAGGGGGATACTTTGTCATTGAATTACTCTTGAACTACAACTCTGACAGAACTGAAATAACACTCTCCAAAGTCCAAATACTATGATGATTAATTAGAGCTGCTTTTATTATGATACATTACTATCTCTTTAACCCTATTGATGCCAGAGGAGTGGGCAATAAATTGCAGATCAATGTCTTGCCCATCCCTCTGGAACTCTAAAGTGTTAACCCTTTTGAGAGGTATCCAGTGCATTGGGTTTATTAGGAACTTGAATTTCCAGCAGTTACCATTAATGATGTTCAGACTGCAGGTAGCTATTTACTTAAATATCTTCTGGTCCCTAGAATCTACAGTTAGTTTTATTATTTCATCGCCTCCTGGCACACAGTGAATTTTACATGCAAGAACTGTTTACACAAGTTAAGTTAAAAGCCTCCGCAAGAGACCAATGTGTGCAGCATTACAGCTAACAAAGCCACAGGGATGAAAGTGCTCACATATTCTCACTAAAGGCTCCTATTAATCATCTCCCCAGAAAGATCTTATTGTATTGTGCCGCTAGTCGAAGATGTTCCACTTTTATAACACTCCCAATAGTACTGGAGGCTTCACCAACAGGGAAGCAGAATAGAATGTACAGAGACTGCACTATAATTGGCTTCAAAAGATTATATACAGCAATAGATGTGTTCTGCTGCTTTTATTTGCTGTCTGAAATGAGAAGTAACACCTCCTAACTGGGGCGGACTGACAGGACCCAGGGCCCCTGGTCCAAAAAGAGGTCTGGGCACCCTGCAGAAATCTCCACATTTCACCTTCAACAATGCCCCCTTCATCTTCCCATTGCCCCTTCTACAATGCCCCCTTCATCTCCACAATGCCCCCATCTCCACAATGCCCCCATCTTCACATCGCCCCTTTATCTCCACATTTCCCCTTCCACAATGCCCCCATCTCCACATTTACCCTTCCACAATGCTCCCATCTCCACATTTCCCCGTCCACAATGCCCCTTCATCTCCACAATGCCCCCATCTCCACATTTCCCCATCCACAATGCCCCTTCATCTCCACAATGCCCCCATCTCCACATTTCCCTGTCCACAATGCCCTCATCTCCACAATGCCCTCATCTCCACATTTCCCCTTCCATGTTGCCCCTTCATCTCCACAATGCCCTCATCTCCACATTTCCCCATCCACAATGCCCTCATCTCCACATTTCCCCTTCCACATTGCCCCTTCATCTCCACATCGCTCCTTCATCTCCACATTTCCCCGTCCACAATGCCCTCATCTTCACAATGCCCTCATCTCCACATTTCCACATCCACAATGCCCCTTCATCTCCACAATGCCCTCATCTCCACATTTCCCCTTCCACATTGCCCATTCATCTCCACAATGCCCTCATCTCCACATCACCCCTTCATCTCCACATTTCCCCTTCCACAATGCCCCCATCTCCACATTGCCCCTTCATCTTCACAATGCCTCTTCCACAATGCCCCCATCTCCACATTGCCCCTTCATCTCCACAATGCCCCCTTCATCTCCACAATGCCCCTTCATCTCCACAATGCCCCCTTCATCTCCACAATGCCCCTTCCACAATGCCCCTTCATCTCCACAATGCCCCTTCCACAATGCCCCCATCTCCACATTGCCCCTTCATCTCCACATTTCCCCTTCCACAATGCCCCCATCTCCACATTGCCCCTTCCACAATGCCCCTTCATCTCCACATTGCCCCTTTTACAATGCCCCTACCTCCAGTCCCTGGTGGTGTAGCGGTGTGGCTTAACAGATCTGTGTCTCCTTCAGCACAGATCTCTAGTTCTGAAGCTCCTGCGCGGCCCTCTAGTAATGCAGAGGCTGGTAGATGATGTCATCTCCCAGCGCTCTGTATTACTAGAACGGTGCACCAGTGGCCGTAGCAGGAGTGCTAAGCTACAGACAGGCCCCTAAGTGGCAGGCAGGCACCCTACATTAAAATTGTAACCGCTGGTGGCGGCGGCAGACCCCCTTCGGTCCCGGGACTTTGGTCCGTGACCGAATGCCCCTATGGTCAGTCCGCCCCTGCCTCCTAATATTAGCAACTTTTTATGGTAAAAATGTTTCAAATGATAACATTTTCCATCAATCCAGATGCTAGCATGACCACAGAACTGCAAACTCCGGCCCCTGCACATAACCCCGTAACACTTTAAGGACCAGTAGGAGGTCCAATGCGCATTGGTTAATTAGACTCATGCACTCAGCTTCCATGGCAAGACACCCAGGACTGATTGAAGATGTTATATCTTGAACAAAGGCACAAGGGGTCATTAAGATTTTATGGCCACAGTAAGGTAGTTCTCCTACCTTAAAGGGACAGTAATACTTCATTTTATCTTTATTTTATATTGTAGGCATTAAAAAAACATGAAGAATGATGTAAGTCTTATCTCTCAAACCTGGTTTAAGAGATAGTCACAAGCAAAGTATCCCCCCCGTTCAGCCAGATCAGAAGGGAGGTGCCCAGGTAGACTGCAGAGAGGGACAATCTTCAATTAAGATAAGGGAAAAACCTGAAAAACTTGTCAAGGGGTGCAGGGCTTTCATTGTTTTCCTAGGAAGAAGATTGGTCCCCTTCTGTTATCTGTCTGGTCTATGGACTGTATTCCACATCTGAGAAGAGATGGCTTACACTAGGTAAAAGGGGGGGAGGGGAAACTTTACTTGTGATTATCTCTTAAACCATAAAGGTTGAGAGATAAGACTTATATCGTTCTTCATGTTTTTTTAATGCCTACAAAATAAAATAAAGTTAAAACGAAGTATTACTATCCCTTTAAGGACAATCTGCTGTACTTAACTCTGGGATGCTACACATCTAATTCTAATGGGTTAGGGAAACTACCTACAGGATGTGCCTCTTATTATGAAGAAAAAAAAAGTATTCTCACACCTGTGTGATTCTGCATTCAAAAGTCATTACAGCTCATACGTGTTTCTTTTCCCTTAAGGACTAAACAGTGTGTTGTGAACCCCACTGGTCCTCAGTGACAAACCTGGGAAGCTTCCCATCCATGGGCCCCAGAGAAACACACGGCTGGGGATGGGAAGGGGTGTGTGTATGTGTAAATGTTTATAAATCACGAGAGATACACAAAATCACATGTCCATCCTACAAATGATAGCACGATAAACTATCTTTAACTCTCTAGTTGTTGGGGACTACAAATCCCAGAAATCCTAACCTTCAGTGGCTGGTTGGGAATTCTGGTTGATGTAGTCTCCAACAGCTGCGTGTTCACAGATTGAATTCCCCTGCAAAAGAGTGACAGTGTCCCCAAACTGCTGAAATTTAGTCAAGGCAATTTTAAGCATTGTATCTTACTCCTAGCAAGGTGTAGAAACTTAGACATATATACATCTAGGAATGTCACAACACAATCTTTCTTAAAGGGATAGTAATACTTCGTTTTATCTTTATTTTATTTTGCAGACATTAAAAAAACATGAAGAACGATATAAGTCTTATCTCTCAAACCTTTATGGTTTGAGAGATATTCACAAGCAAAGTTCCCCTCACTGACCAAAATGGTCAAGTCTGCCATCTAGCTGTCAGATTTGGAATCCGGTCTGCGGACCGGCCGTGGCTCTACAGCAGAGCCGAGATCGCGAGATATAAGAAGAACTACTTCATTCGAATAGTCTACAAAGTGTGCCTGGTTTGCAAGCACACTTTTTAGACCCTTCCAATGAAATAGTTATTTTTATATCTTGCAATCTCGGCTCTGCTGAAGAGCCACCAGTTGATCTGAAGACCGAATTCCAAATCTGACAGCTAGGTGGCAGACTTGACAGTTTTGGTCAGTGAGGGGAAACTTTGCTTGTGAATATCTCTCAAACCATAAAGGTTGAAGAGATAAGACTTATATCGTTCTTCATGTTTTTTTCAATGCCTACAAAATAAAATAAAGATAAAACGAAGTATTACTATTCCTTTAAAAGTTCATTTTTCATTGTTACATTCTCCTTCAGTCTGAGTCACGATTACCACGAAAATACTCAAATACCAGCTTGTCTGTTTAACAGATACCAGCTGGAAGGAGAAGGCTGTAATCAGTCTCATATGGTGTAAAATATAATTGCACAGGCAACCAGTGGTTCTGCAGCTGCTAAGCAACATTTCTAGAGCAGTCTACCTATACAGACATATGTATACTGTAAGAAACAAATACAATTAAATAACTGTAGTGTAACCATTTCAATCAAAATAGCTAAAAGCAAAAACACAGAATATTGTTACACATCCATATTTACGCAATATTAACCCTTTATACTGAGGCATATGTTCTGCATATAATCTATAATCCCTGTATTAATGGGGAATTATAGCCCCTATAATTTTGGCTAAAAAGTATAGAGCGACTAGCTGGAATACTATTGTCATTTTTTTTTTTATTTGTTGTTTGTCATTGTCCTCAGCACCACGTGACCTGCCGCGCTCCTGGCATCAAGCGCGGTCAGGTGATTTCAGCCTAGCGGCTGAAATGACCTGACCGCGCTTGATGCCATGAGCTCAGCAGGTCACGTGGTGCTGAGGACAATGACGTACAAGTGATGGGCAAGACGGAGGGAGGAACAATGGAGCTGAATGGTTCCATAGCGGTCATGCTCAGAATGGATTCAAGGGGCAAGACGTCATCAGGTAGAGATTTAGTATAAAGATTGCGCTCTTACAACGCTTTTTTGGAGAAAACTAACTATGGATTGCTAATAACGCTAGGAAGACAAAGATTTACGGAGTACATTGTGTTGGGGTGGTAGTTCCCATTTAAGGACTGTATAGACACACTCATCAAAAACTTTTTGTATGAGGCAGAGTGGCAAATTTGTCTTAAAGACAGTACTACTATGTTTTCCAAGTGCTTCCCATCCCAATTTTATTTTTCACTCAATTTCCTTCATGGTGTTTCCATCTGTTAACATTTCCTGCCCAAGGTACACACACTTGTCCACTTATTCCAGTTCTTGTCCATACACTTTGATTTTCCATGATATGGTCAATTTGTTATGCATGACTTGTATTTAGATGACATTGACCAAAACTTTTGGTTTCCTGTTAGAGTTCTTAAAAGCTTTCTTGCAGATCTTAAAGTGTTAGTAATGTCCAACAAAAAGTTTTTTGCATTTACAAGAGCTTAAAAAGCTGAGCTGAATGCAAAAAATGTATCTCTCAAACCGCTATGGTTTAAGAGATACAGGCATTTAAAGTTTGATCTCTCCTACTGACAGCTGTAAAGCTGTCAGTAGGAGATTCGTGTTGGATCGACACGGTGGCGCTTGAGAAGTGCCACAATCTCATTACTAACAAGGAATCCCTTCACTGGAATGGTCTAAATCGTGTGCCTGGTTTTCAAGCACATAGACCATTCCAATGAAGGGATTCCTTGTAAGTAACGAGATCGCAGCACTTCTCAAGCGCCTCCATGTTGGCCAACACGGATCTCCTGCTGACAGCTTTACAGCTGTCAGTAAGAGACAGCGAACTTTAAACACCCGTATCTCTTAAACCATAGCGGTTTGAGAGATACGTTTTTTTGCATTTAGCTCAGCTTTTTAAGCTCTTCTAAGTGTAAAAAACTTTTTGTTGGACATTACTAACACTTTAAGGACTACTATCAAAGAGCATGGAATTGTCTGTAAAATGTGATATAGGTAATCTTCGCTGATCTTAAGTTCTATTTTTCCCAATTTAGTTTGTGTAAAAACTTTTCTAAACAAGCAGACAATAGCTTTGAGCAGATTGTGTCTCCTTGTCCGACACCTTTTTCTATCTTGATTTGAACTTTATCATTGTTGACCTGTATTTATGCAGTTGCGTTTTCATATATTGATTGGAGAATATTGAGGTAAACTGCCTATTCCTTGAAAGGTCAGGGTGTTGATTATTGCCTGCTTTTCCAAAGGCCTTTTCTTAGTGAATGAAAGTTTTGTGTAATGGACAGTTGCATTTATATGCCATTCTATAACTTGTTGAACTGGTCCATTGTACTGAAACAATCCATTGTACTCAAACCAATCCTTCTTGTTCTTTAGGTTGTGCCTCATCAAGTAGGATGTCCATTCTTCTTTATAGTGCCTATGTGGAAACCTTGGCAAATGGCTTATTATCAGTAGTGTTTTAGATCCACCTTTGTCACCTTTTTTGTACAGTAGGAAGAAGAGATTGGACAGTGCTAATTCAAAATTCATAGGATTTTTCAGTGGCAGGCTAGTGTTGATCTTCAAGTTTGTTGACTTGATCATTTTCATTTGTTCATTCTTGAAGTCCATGTTGGTTTTAACTGTGCCTTGATAATGTCTCTTCCAGTGTTAAAATGATTTATAAGTGAGCAGTCACTGAATATCGTTATAATGGCAGATTTCTATTCAAGAATTGCCAAAATTCAAAAATGGTGAAAAATCAATTGGACCTTATGGAAATGTAAAGGAAGAGATGATAGAAGCGACCACCTGATCACATTTGAAGAAGAACAAAATTTGTGCATCTAGAATTAATTCTCCTTGGAGACGGGGCTTTGGACAGGGCTGTCCGAATTCAGTCCTCAAGGGCCATCAGCTTTCCAGGATTTAAGGAGTTCCCTGATTAAGCACAGATGGAGCAACCAAAATGAATGAGCCACTGATTAACTCACCTCTGCTTATTCAAGGAAATCCTTAAATCCTGACCTGTTGGTGGCCCTTGAGGACTGAACTTGGACAGCTCTGCTTCAGGATAAAGGTCCAGAGAAAATGGACATGTAAAAGCTCTAATGACAATACAAATGAACTGGTCACATATCATTCTCCTATTTACTTATTCATCTGGGATTTATACTTTAATACAGAGCTTTCCAAACTGTGTGTCGCGACACATTAGTGTGTCGGCTGCAGTGTGTAGGTGTGTAGCAAGAATGTAACAAGAAACCTCTGAGTCTAGGTGAACTTGCATGCATTTTTATGCAGCAAAGGTGCCGATTACTATGGTGCACTAGTATATTCCCCTTCTGTAGTATCCGTGTATGCACACCACGGTCAAGGGATCATATAGGTACTGCACGTGCACAGTAAGCGTAATCGGGTCAAAACAGCAGAAGTGAAGTGGCCGCACCTGAAGTGATGCATTCGAGAAATTCCATGGGTCCAGTTTTTTGATAGAACACCGCCTCGACCTCTGCTCGATCACCGCTCGACAAAATTTGTTCAACGTGAAAAGTTACGTGCGGCCGATCAACGAAAAGCCGCCTAGTCTGCACTATCTGTAGGTGTGTGCGGGATTGTTCTCTCACTTTATCACTGTGGGAGTAGAGTGCTGGTGCTGTCATTTTCTTTAGCTAATATTCCACCAAATATTCCAAAGCTGTGTTCATCCCATCAACTTCATACATCTCATTAAAATGGTAAGAAGTAGTTATTGGTGTTATTAAAATTTTCTAAATTCTTGCACATATTTTTACTCATAAATGACAACAATCTTGAAAATGTATGTTATTATCTTACAAACCATATATTTTTAAAAATATAAATGAAAGGATTTCATGAGATATGTTGTGTCCCCATACATTTCGTTATTACAGTTTATGTATGTGTCCGTATCTCTTAGGGGTTAGCTTAACCTCCGGTTTGCTAGTAAAAATGAAATACTGTGTCGCGAAATAATGCATGTCTAAAAAGTGTGTCACCAACATGAAAAGTTTGGAAAGATCTGGTTTATTCCATTCTCTGATTATAGATCAACTTCTTATGTATCAGCCTGTGATTGATACACTGGTCCACTCTCTTATTTATATATCACCTTAAAATTTTTGTATCAGTGTATGAGTTAAAATGTTCTACTCTCTGATTTATAGATCAAGATCTTATGCATCTGCCTGTGATTTATATATCAGCTAGCTGAAAAGCATGTTTACACGGGCCACAGCGCCACCCAGCAACCGGCCGGATCCTGTCTTGTCAGTGGCTGCGCTGCAGTCATGTGCAGTACTCAGTGGCCGAACGCGCCGCAGCTGATACGGAGCGGGGTGCTCGGAATTCAGACCGTAGTCTGCGGTCCCTGGAAGGTGCGCAGAGAGGACTCCGGTCTGAATTCGGAGCGCTCCACTCCCTATCAGCCGCGGTGCGAGCAGTCTCTACTGCGCATGACTGCACTGCACGCAGCCATCACTACTGCACATAACAGCTTCTGACAAACATCCTTAGTGAATTATTATACAGGATCTGTGATATACATGCCAAGTTCTGATTATAGATATATATATATATGAGATATGCACACCAGACTCTGATTTATGCATCAACCTATGAATTATACACTGGCCCGCTGTGTGAATTATAGATCAGCATCTTATTTATATATCTACCTGTGATATATGTATCACTATCTCATTTATAGTTCAGTCTGTGGTTTTTGGAAGAGTCTCTGATTTATGTATACGTCTTTGATTTATATCTCACTCTCTGATTAATGTATCAGTGTATGATTTAAACCCCAGTCACTGATTAATGTATCAGTGTATGATTTATACACCAGTCTCTGATTTATATAACAGTGTATATATATCAGTGTATGACTTATACACCAGTCTCTGATTAATGTATCACTGTATGATTTATACCCCAGCCACTGATTTATGTGTCAATCTGCTTTATACACCAGCCTACAATTTATGACTCTTTTGCATTATACCCCAGCCTGCAATTTATCCATCAGTCTGCTTTATATTCCAACCTGTGATTTATATATCAGTCTGCTTTATACACCAATCTGTGATTTATGTATCAGTCTGTTTTATACATCAACCTGTGATTTATATATCAGTCTGCTTTATACACCAACTTGTGATTTATATATCAGTCTGTTTTATACATCAACCTGTGATTTATATATCAGTCTGCTTTATACACCAATCTGTGATTTATGTATCTGTATGCTTTCTACACCAACCTGTGATTTATCTATCAGTCTGCTTTATACACCAACCTGTGATTTATCTATCAGTCTGCTTTATACACCAACCTGTGATTTATATATCAGTCTGCTTTATACACCAACCTGTGATTTATCTATCAGTCTGCTTTATACACCAACCTGTGATTTATATATCAGTCTGCTTTATACACCAACCTGTGATTTATATATCAGTCTGCTTTATACACCAACCTGTGATTTATCTATCAGTCTGCTTTATACACCAACCTGTGATTTATATATCAGTCTGCTTTATACACCAGCCTATGATTTATCTATCAGTCTGCTTTATACACCAACCTGTGATTTATATATCAGTCTGCTTTATATTCCAACCTGTGATTTATATATCAGTCTGCTTTATACACCAATCTGTGATTTATGTATCAGTCTGTTTTATACATCAACCTGTGATTTATATATCAGTCTGCTTTATACACCAACTTGTGATTTATATATCAGTCTGTTTTATACATCAACCTGTGATTTATCTATCAGTCTGCTTTATACACCAACCTGTGATTTATATATCAGTCTGCTTTATACACCAACCTGTGATTTATCTATCAGTCTGCTTTATACACCAACCTGTGATTTATATATCAGTCTGCTTTATACACCAACCTGTGATTTATATATCAGTCTGCTTTATACACCAACCTGTGATTTATCTATCAGTCTGCTTTATACACCAACCTGTGATTTATATATCAGTCTGCTTTATACACCAGCCTATGATTTATCTATCAGTCTGCTTTATACACCAACCTGTGATTTATATATCAGTCTGCTTTATACACCAACCTGTGATTTATATATCAGTCTGCTTTATACACCAGCCTATGATTTATCTATCAGTCTGCTTTATACACCAATCTGTGATTTATCTATCAGTCTGCTTTATACACCAACCTGTGATTTATATATCAGTCTGCTTTATACACCAACCTGTGATTTATATATCAGTCTGCTTTATACACCAGCCTATGATTTATCTATCAGTCTGCTTTATACACCAATCTGTGATTTATCTATCAGTCTGCTTTATACACCAACCTGTGATTTATATATCAGTCTGCTTTATACACCAACCTGTGATTTATATATCAGTTTGCTTTATACACCAGCCTATGATTTATCTATCAGTCTGCTTTATACACCAATCTGTGATTTATCTATCAGTCTGCTTTATACACCAACCTGTGATTTATCTATCAGTCTGCTTTATACACCAGTTTATGAATTATGGCTCAGTCTTCGACTTATACATTAGTGTCTGATTAATGTATCAGTCTTTGGTTATACACCAGTGTCTGATTAATGTATCAGTCTTTGATCTATGACTTTCAGTTATACACCACACTCTGATTTATGTATTAGTCTGTGATTTATACTCAAGCCTCTGATTTATGTATTAGTCACTGATTTATAAATAACCCCCTGGCTTATGTATTAAGCGTTGATTAATATCCTACCTTCTGATTCAGGTATCATTATGTGATTTATACACCAACCCCTGATTTATGTGA